>NW_026847549.1:139342322-139803354 GCF_025583915.1 Anolis sagrei ordinatus
TTATTCTGATAAAGATCGATGCTTTTGAGCTGTGGTGTTGGAGGAAAGTTCTGAGAGTGCCTTGGACTGCGAGAAGATCCAACCAGTCCATCCTCCAGGAAATAAAGCCCGACTGCTCACTGGAGGGAAAGATACTAGAGACAAAGTTGAAGTACTTTGGCCACATCATGAGGAGACAGGAAAGCCTAGAGAAGACAATTATGCTGGGGAAAGTGGATGGCAAAAGGAAGAGGGGCCGACCAAGGGCAAGATGGATGGATGGCATCCTTGAAGTGACTGGACTGACCTTGAGGGAGCTGGGGGTGGTAACGGCCGACAGGGAGCTCTGGCGTAGGCTGGTCCATGAGGTCACGAAGAGTCGGAGACGACTGAACGAATGAACAACAACAACAGCACCAAGAGAGCTCCTGTATCACTCTGAGCTGTCACAAGAAGAAAATCCTTAAATTTATTTTATTTTTACAGTATTTATATTTCGTCCTTCTCACCCCACAGGGGACTCAGGGCAGATCACAATGCACATATACATGGCAAACATTCAATGCCATAGACACACAACATATATATACAGACACATAGAGGCTATTTAACTTTCCAGCTTCATAAGGGTATGCCTTAAATTCTGGCCACCAGGGGAGCTGTTGCTTCACCATCCACTTGTGACACCAATGGAGTACTTCCTCATCCTTTTGCACACTGCTGGAGATGTTTATGGTGTTGTAAATTAGTTAAATTAGCCTCCCTGCATAAGTGGTACCTAAATTTCCTACTTGACAGATGCAGCTGTCTTTCAGGCTGCAAAGGTTGATAGCAAGCTAGACAAATGGTCAGAACTTACTCTGACCTGGGATGGCTTCGAACTCATGATCTTTCAGTCAGTAGTGATTTTAATGCAACTGATTCCCAACCAGCTGTGCCACAACCTGGTCCAACTTTGGAGGCAGGGGAATTCAGTACGATTCCCCTGCCTCCACAGTGATGGATCCAACAGCTCCCCTGCCATGAATTGGACTGGGCTTTGGACTTTCTCCTTGGAAGAGTCCAAAGCTTTCATACCTCACACAAAGGCAGAGAAGGAGCAAGACAAGAAAGAATGTCAGCAAGGATGGCCCTATCATTAAGCAAAGCCAGAGTAAAGGCAATTGGCTCAGAAAGCAGATTCTGAGAGGCAGCAGCAACATCTTTAAACTTACTCGACCAGCAACACACAGTACTCACATCAACACAATCACCATAAACACTTGCATTCTCTGATGAATCTCCTTCGTGGTGACACCTTCTGCTGTCAAGAATTAAATGACTGCACATTGCTTAAGTCGCATTGACCGACCGTCTGCGCAGGGTTCCATACTTCGCACTTTAACAACACAACCATTCAATGCTAATGCTTCCTGCCAAAATGGAACTGTAGAGGAGAGTCTACTGAACAAGTCAGTACCTACCGCACATCAGTACTGCCATCTGTTGAGTTACGAAGGTGGAGGCATTACTTTTCATTCAATCCAAGATTACCGAACTGAGGCTATTGAAGTGGGCACTTCATGAAACAACATGCATCATGGGAAAATAAGATAATTCTCAGAAAAAAGGCAAGAGGACAACTACACCTAAAGTAGATTGACTTAGTTGAAAAAGCTTCAGAGCTGTGTTTGCCATCCAGATCAGAGCTTTTGATGTTGAGAGTTCATGGAGGTCTCTCATTCAAGGGGTTGACCTTAAACTGAAGCAACCTTGCTGACAAACATCAAGTGTATTATACAAAGTCCTAATTACATGGTTCATACAGTAGAAGATCTTACGACCAGGAAAACAGCTTTGCCTAAAATTTATTTCACTGCCTTCAATAAAGACATTTAATTTCCTTAAAGGACCGGGTTCCTCCAACCCCAGAAAATGAGCAGGGTTGAGATAGATCCCTCTTTCTTTTGCCTGTATTAAACTTGAGGTCTACAGTTGACAACCACAAATTAACCAGCCATGATGCATTCCATATGACAAAACTGAGTGAATGTAACTTACACAGTTTAATGTATTGTCGAAGGCTTTAATGGCTGGAATCACTGGGTTGTTGTAGGTTTTTCGGGATATATGGCTATGTTCATGAAGCATTCTCTCCTGACGTTTCGCCTGCATCTATGGCAAGCATCCTCAGAGGTTGTGAGGACCTCTGGTGAAACGTCAGGAGCATCCTCAGAGGTTGTGAGGATGCAGGTGAAACGTCAGGAGAGAATGCTTCTAGAACATGACCGTATAGCCCGAAAAATCTACAACAACCCATTTACACCATTTACTTGTTTATAATAAACCGAGCAGTCCTTAATTAAGGAAGAAACTAGTTTCCATTGTGTTTTACTATTAATAGTAAGGAAAATGCAGTGGTCTATTGTTTGTAGGCATGTTTGTTCAATTAGTATTAACTGTACTATCATATATTTGAAACAGTACCACTATGAGAGCTTTTAAAGGATAGAATACTGACATTATGGTATCCACACCGTGGCTGAATACCCTTTGATATCTCTTCTGTCTCCAGGGACGCTGGAAAACTCATTGGCTTTTTGATCCAGCACCAGTCATCACCATATGGTCCTTCTTCAAAGTCCGTGCCCTTCCAACCTTGTGCTTTGAACAATGGCTGCTTCCTGTATATTTCAGACACAGTCGTCTCCTAAAAACAGTGCTCAAGTATCATGTGAATGTGTTCTAATTCCAAGCTTTGGAGATAGCCATCTATTTAATACTATATTAAGAGAATATTCTTCACTGGAGCATATTGTTTTGCCATATGCAGCTCTAAGAAATCTGCATAGTATCATTCTGCATATTCCTTATCTTATTTTTTTAGGTTTCATTCTCTCAAAGAATAAGATTTCCTTTGTGCCTTCATCTCCCATCTTGACATGAATGCGTGTCAACATTGCAACCATGTGAATGGGGTAGAGCACTCTGAACACCACTCACTCATATAATGCTGCTTAGGCAGAAAATATGTTGGTGATGGAGAAAATATGCCCCAGAGCTGATTTTGCTGCCCTCAGCTCCCCCCATGTCCCCCATTTTTCAAATTGTGCACAACATCCCTTGTTAAGCTTGTTTAATTGGGATGGAAGAAGACCTTTCAAGTCCAGTGCCCATCATGTGGAATGATCACCACACATGGGTTGTTGTAGGTTTTTCGGGTTGTATGGCCATGTTGTAGAAGCATTCTCTTCTGACATTTCACCTTCATCTGTGGCAGGCATCCTCAGAGGTTGTGAGGTCTCACAACCTCTGAGGATGCCTACTACAAATACAAGTGAAACGTCAGGAGAAAATGCTTCTACAACATGGCCATACAGCCCGAAAAACCTACAACAACCCAGTGATTCCAGCCATGAAAGCCTTTGACAATACATTGATCACCACAAAGATGAGTGGGTTTCCAATGCAACCAGCTGAAGACTCTTTCTCCTTTTAATTGCAGACTTGTATACCCCGGTATAAAGGAGCCCCCAGTGACACAGTGGGTTAAACTGCTGAGCTGCTGAACTTGCTGACCAAAAGGTCACTGGTTCAAATCTGGGGAGGGGGGTGAGCTCCCGCTGTTAGCCCCAGCATCTGCCAACCTAGCAGTTTGAAAACATGCAAATGTGAGTAGATCAATAGTATCCCTACGACAGGAATGTTAATGGTGCTCCATGCAATCATGCCGGCCACATGACCTTTAAGATGTCTATGGACAACACAGGCTCATCAGCTTAGAAATGGAGATGAGCACCAACCCCCAGAGTTGGATTCGACTGGACTTAACATCAAGAGAATACCCCAGTATTTGGCCAATCATCATCTTAGGCCTACATTGTTTATCATGGCATAAGTATACACCAGTATAATTACAGCAGATTCCAACTTTGCACAGTTGAATGTGAAAAGGATGCCATGGTCTTGAACTCAGCTTGCACAACAACCAATCACCTCTCCACCTACCTAGTCAAAAGTGAGGGAGAAGGATATATGTCTTCTTGGAGACGCATATATGTCTTCTTGCAGAATCACGCATCCTATGAGAAAGTGCAACTGATGACATAATTATTTTTACATTAGTAAAATATCCAAGGAGGAGGCTTAGCCTTAGTCACATTTACTCCCTAGGGAGTTCAGTGCAAAACTGTAGTGCTTAACAAATGGTGTTTCTTTTAAATTTGATTTCATATTGCAATATTACAAAACTGTAAACAGTTTTTGGATACAGGCAATCCCCAAGTTACAAACATCCAATTTACAAACGACTCATAGTTACGAATGGGGGAGAGAGAAATCTACCCCATGGAAGAAAAATTCACTCCTGAAAGAGTCATCATGAGGAAAAGATGTCTCTACTGAAGCTTTATCACCAATCCTTGTTTCCAAAACAAGCCATTTTTTAAAAAAACAAACATTTCTTTTCATGTCAGGAGCAACTTCAGAAACTTCAAGTTGCTTCCAGTATGAGAGAATTGGTTGTCTGCAAGGACGTTCCTCAGGGGATGATCGATGTTTTACCATCCTGTGGGAGGCTTATCTCATATCCCCAAATGAGAAGATAGAGCTCGACAGACGGGAGCTCATCCCGCTCCCTGGATTCGAACCACCGACCTGTCGGTGGACCAGTCCTGTTGGCACAAGGGTTTAACCCATTGCGTCACTGGAGTCAAAACCAATTATCACAGGGACAGAAAGGGAGGTTTGGTTGTGTCAGAAGCGACCTGAGAAACTGCAAGTTGCTTCTGGTATGAGAGAATTGGCCGTCTGCAAGGACATTGCCCAGGGGACGCCCGGATGATTTGATATTTTATCATCCTTGTGGGAGGCTTCTCTCATGTCCCCGCATGAGGAGCTTGAGCTGATAGAGGGAGCTCATCCGCCTCTCCCCAGATTCGAACCTGCGACCTGTCGGTCTTCAGTCCTGTCGGCACAGGGGTTTAACCCACTGTGTCACCAAGGGCTCCTAGAAAGGGAGGTGAAATCTTCTGAACACGGCACAGACAGCAATACAAACCCTACAGGAGCATTAACCCTTCCTTATGTTATCCAAAGCTAAAGGATATATATTTTTGGCTGGAGTTACACTTAAAAATGTGCCTGTTCTGACTTGCATACAAAATCAGCTTAAGAATAAACCTACAGAACCTATCTTATTCGTAACATGGGGACTGCCTGTACTTATTTTCAGGTCTGTAATTTAGGTCACCAGTTCAATAGTATTTGGAGGGATCAAATTTCTCTTTGTTTACTGTCAACTCATATGTAAACCACAGGGTGCTTCAGATTTCTGTCTTTCTCTCTGTCTGTCTTGTTTAAAAGGCAGAAACATTTGAATATTTATGCCATTTTTGCAGGAACGACTAAAGGGACAGTACCCTAACATCGTTTTTTAAAATGTGACAGCGGAAACAAAGAGAAGCCCTAGGGAAAGAGGTCTTGTTTCCACCTATTTTTGCCTTTTGTAAAGACTTCTTTCCCCATATTTCTCCCCTCCAGAATTAACATCTGAAACAGAGGTGGGCTGCCTCATTGCCCAGGTCCTCAATTGTTCTGCCTGAATTCAGACTATAAAGGCCAATTGTGTGCAGTTCTCAGATCCTGTTCATAGCCAACGTTTCCTTTCTATAAAAAATGACTTTTTAATATAACATGATGGATTTCTCACAGCTCTGTTAGGATAATAATGAAATAAGAGCTTCCCATTCCGCACCTGAAAGCATAAATTTCCACCGGTGACCCATCCGCCCACTGGCACTTGACTTGAGATCAGGCGGGTATAGCAGCAGGAGATTAATTAAAGTAAGATCCTCTTTTCATGTAAATGGCCTCGGTGTAATGCCCAGCTGTGCTTTCTAATGACTCAATACTGTTACTTTCTGAGAAGCAGCTGTGAATTCATATGATGGGAGGACAGGGGAGGAGGAGGGGGAGAAAACTCTGCATCTGGAAAAGCTCTCATTGGAAACAGAGTGATGAATTTTGAAAGTAGCATAATTCGGGAAGATAATCACATTGGGCAATTGATTTGTTTATTTACTTGATTAATTTCAGCCCCATCTTTCTCTCGGCATGGGATGCTAAACAGTTTACAAATGTTAATATAAAAGTTCAGCTAAAAACGTATCTTACAATGTTTTTAACAATTTATGAAAGGGATACCTGATTCAAATATTTTAAAATAGATTTTGAAAATAATTGAAAAGATAGAAGATAAAAACATTTTAGATTTTAAGACAGGGAGCCTCGAAATCCTGAGACACTAATAATAATAATAATAATAATAATAATAATAATAATAATAATAATAATAATAATAATGGAAAATGAACACACAAAAATACTGTGGGACTTTCGAATCCAGACTGACAAAGTTTTGGAACACAATACACCAGACATCACGATTGTGGAAAAGAAAAAAGTTTGGATTATTGATGTCGCCATACCAGGTGACAGTCGCATTGAGGAAAAATAACAGGAAAAACTCAGCCGTTATCAGGACCTCAAAATTGACCGGCAAAGGCTCTGGTATAAATCAGTACAGGTGGTTCCAGTGGTCATCGGCACACTGGGTGCTGTGCCAAAAGACCTCAGCCGACATTTGGAAACAATAAACTTTGATAAAATGTTCAGCATGTAGTTTTATGATATGAAATCCAGCATATATTTCTCATTTGCTGTGACATACCATGATTTTGTGTCAGTAAAATAATAATAATAATAATAATAATAATAATAATAATAATAATAATAACAACAATAATAATAATACACTGGCAGCCTAAGAACAAGCCATTAGAACAAATGCCATCAAAGCCGACATTGAAAAGTTGATGACAAATCCCAAGTGTAGACTCTGCAAGGAAGCAGATGAAACAAGAAATCACATCCTCAGCTGCTGCAAGAAGATCGCGCAGATAGACTATAAGCAGAGGCACAACACTGTTGCTCAGATGACTAATCGGATCTTGTGCCACAAATACCATCTGCCTGCGACAAAGAACTTCTGAAAAAGTTACAGAAAATGAACACGTCAAACTACTCTGGGACTTCCGAATTCAGACTAACAGAGTTTTGGGAGCACAATACTCCTGACCTCACAATTGTGTTAAAAAACCAAGTATGGATCATCAATGTTGCAATCCCAGGTGCAGCAGGATTGAAGAGAAATAACTGGTAAAGCTGACACGATACGAGTATTGAAAGATTGAACTGCAAAGACTCTGGCACAAGCCAGGCAAGGTGGTCCCAGTGGTGATTGGCACACTGGGTGCAGTGCCTAAAGACCTTGGCCTGCACTTAAACACAATTGGCACTGACAAAATTACCATCTGTCAGCTGCAAAAGACCACCCTAATTGGATCGCCACACATTATACGCCGATACAGCACACAGTCCTAGACACTTGGGAAGTGTCTGACATGTGATCCAGTACAACAGACAGCATTGTGACCTTCTTTGCTGTGTACTAATCTTGTTATGTTTCTAACAACAACAACAACAACAACAACAACAACAACAACAACACGCTTTATTTCTGCTTTATCTCCCAAAGGGGACTGGCTCTGAGGTGCAAGATGGAGTCACTTTGGCCAATGACTTTGGCCCAAAGGGGAGATAAAGACCAGATGCTGCTAGTCAATTTGAAAGGCTAGAAAAAACCATGAAGATGAGATCACTTGAACAGGAATTCCATGAGGCTTGTGCTAGGTTTCCAAACGATGCCTGATCTGACAAGATTTTCTACTGGCAAACCTTAAATCCCAAGAACTGGTTTCGTTTTCCCTTGATCTTTGACTTTAATTGACGAATTCTTTCCGATCTACGTAAACATTGGGCCTCTTCTCGATTCTGGCTAATCTCCAGCTGCCGACTCTGCTTATCTGACTCCTCATTAACTTTAGCAGGTGTCAGACTGTTTTCCAAACTAGAATCTGAAGGGCTCCCAGACGGAGGGAGTAAACCTTTCTCCCAAGGTCTGACAGGAACATTCTCATGAGAATCTTCCCTTTGCCCCAAAACCTCTCTGTCAGTGTCTGCATGAAACTCATTGGCCAAAGTGACTCCATCTTGCACCTCAGAGCCAGTCCCAGCATCCCCCACATCAGAAGTAACAGGGGACTGATTTCCCTCCTCATTACCCACATCAGACACAGAAACATCAGGAGACTGAAACACATTCACAGGTTCAAGCACAGGCTCAGGTTCAATCACAGGCTGAGTCCCAACAAAACCTTCCAGCAACATGCAGAAGAATGAGGAAGTACTCCTTCAAAGGACCCGGTGTCACAAGTGGACGGTGAAACGGCAGCTCCCACTGTAGCTGGAACCAAGCATACCCTTATGAAGCCGAGAAAAGCTGGAATGTTAAATTACCTCTGTGTCTATCTATATATGTTGTATGTCTCAATGGCATTGAATGTTTGCCATGTATATGTGCATTGTAATCCGCCCTGAATCCCCTGCGGGGTGAGAAGGGCAGAATATTGTAAATAAATAATAAGTTGCACACCAAAAGAGGAAATTTTAGAAGTTCTGTCCAGCCTTTATAACGCAACAGGCCAAGACTGAATGCCAAAGGTCCTCTGCTCACTTATAGCTTTCATGCCACACATGCAACATCTTTACAGGACTTGTGATAGCTACTTCCTTTTCTTGCCTGAGCAGTGTTACTTGTATCCCTCCTTAGATATCCATTGCAGTGGTATAGCCATCCCTCCTGGCCAACAAATGGATGAAATCACCCAGAAAATGAGTCTGGGGGGTAAACAGACTTTGCTAATGAGGCCAGAACATTATCAATATGGGAGGTGACCAAGTAGTGTGCATGTATATATAGTGAAACTCCCACAGCTATAATCAAACCAGAATTAAATTGGCATTTCCATCAAGTTCAAATGAAAGCGCGGACATTGATGCAAACGTGTGAAAATCTTCATCGATTACTTCAGATGTGTGTGTTATGTCAAATTAATAGAGAATGCAATGACAGGAAGTATATACTATTGGGTACAGTCACCATGACCATTCAGCCTGTAAGAATTGCCCAGCAACTTTTTTTTAGTACCATTTGTGTACCCGGTGGCGCAGTGGGTTAAACCCTTGTGCCAGCAGGACTGAAGACCGACAGGTCGGAGATTAGAATCTGGGCAGAGCATGGATGAACTCCCTCTGTCAGCTCCAGCTCCAGCTCCCTATGCGGGGACATGAGAGAAGTCTCCCTCAAGGGTGGTAAAACATCAAAACATCCGGGCATTCCCTGGGCAACGTCCTTGCAGACGCCCAATTCTCTCACACCAGAAGCAACTTGCAGTTTCTCAAGTCACTCCTGACATGACAAAAAATTGTGTTAACACAGTTCCATTTTCTCTACAATCTTTTGTGTCTCTAAATATTTAAGGCAGCAGTTCACAGGGATGTAGAGTGAACTCCAGGCAAAAAGAACAGACCATTTGTTTTGGTTTCCATTAGGCTTTGACTTCTTCAGCAGCGTTATGGAAAAAGCAGAGAGGGATGGGAATTCTTTTACACACAACATTAAATAGTAAGAAGAAGAAGAAGAAGAAAAGAAATGGAAGAAATGATGTAGAAATGAAAAACAGTCATGTCTGGCTCCCTCTCATAATTCTGTAAAGTATGGTGGTTGCACAGTAAAAGTTTTGTCTAGAAGCAAGGAGGAGTGGCAGTGATTTATTGTCAGTCCATCCCCCTATTGAGGTATGAAGGTTGAATGAAAAGTAATGCCTCCACCTTCATTACTTTGGTTTGGATGGGAATATTTTAATAAATCAAACACAGAAATAATCCTTAGAATGTGTTCTTTAACTACCACTATTCAATTTTCCACATAATCACCACACAACTGGATACATTTCTGTCAACAATGAACAAGTTTTCTGAAGCCGTTATGGAAGAAGTCGACACTCTGTTTTGGATACCCAGTGTGCACAGATCTTCTGATAGCCAAGCAAAGCAATAATGTGACCCACATGTTCTTGTGAAATGCCGATTTATGCTTGAAACTTCTCTCTGATATGACGATTTATGCTTGAAATTTCTCTCTGATATGACAATCGTCCTGAATCTTATCTGTCAACCTTTTGCTTGTGAAACTCGGTGGTTGCAGTCACAGGATGTCCAACTCTTTATTTGTTATGCAAGTCAAATGTTCCCACCTCAACATCTTTAAACTTTCTCGCCCAATGACACACAGTACTCATATTAACACAATCACCATAAACAGCTAGCATTCTCTGAAGAATCCCATTTGGAGTGACACCTTCTGCTGTCAAGAATTTAATGACTGCACGCTGCTTAAGTCACATTGACAGACCATCTGCGCAGGGTTCCATGCTTCGCACTTTAACAACACAACCATTCAATGCTAATGCTTCCCACCAAAATGGAACTGTAGAGGAGAGTCTATTGAACAAGCCAGTACCTGCTGCATACCAATACTGCCATCTGTTGAGGAGTTATAAAAGTGGAGACATTACGTTTCATTCAACCCTCGTACCTTGTCTGACAATCTCCAAAGCTTGAATGTATATACCTGGCAAGAGGGCAGTGAGACTGGGTGGGAAATCTGTTGACATGTCCACCTTGCTGCCCAACTGTCTCCCTGCCTGAGCTGATGGGGGCGGGGGAGCTCAAACGTATTGCCAATTTCTTTTAAACTTATTGTGTTGGAAGATTTTAACATCCACATTGAAGCATCCTCATTAGGGACAGCTCAGGATTTCATGGCTTCCATGGGCCTCTCTCAATTAGGGTGATGGTGAGCTGAAGGTAACAGGTAGGATTGAAAGAACCCTGTTCTCATTGATAGATTACTATTTGATAGGGTTTTATTTGCTGGGACTCTGTGTCTGTGATGAGCTTCTTAAAATGGTCCAGAAGGATTCATTAATGCTTTGGGGGATTTTCCAGTTGGTTTGTTGTTGGTTTTTTCAGGCTGTATGGCCATGGTCTAGAGGCATTCTCTCCTGACGTTTCGCCTGCACTTTGGCAAGCATCCTCAGAGGTAGTAAGGTGAGGTGAGGTGAGGATGCTTGCCAAAGTGCAGGTGAAACGTCAGGAGAGAATGCCTCTAGACCATGGCCATACAGCCCGAAAAAACCTACAACAAACCAGTGATTCCGGCCATGAAAGTCTTCGACGATTTTCCAGTTGCTAGAGTTTCTGCTGATGCCCTGGCTTTTGGGTGAAATAGAGAAATGATCCAGGCACTGCTGTTAACAAGATTACCAAATTTGAATACTGGTGGGGTGGAGAGATTGGTTTTGTCATTTGGGAGTTATAGTTGCTAGGATTTATAGTTCACCTACAATCAAACTACTTCTGCTTCATTGACTATTCTAAAGCCTTTGACTGTGTGGATCATAATAAATTGTGGCAAGTTCTTGGTGGGATGGGCATACCAAGCCACCTTGTCTCTCTCCTGAGGAATCTGTACAAGGACCAAGTAGCAACAGTCAGAACTGACCACGGAACAACAGACTGGTTCAAGATTGGGAAAGGCGTACGGCAAGGCTGCATACTCTCACCCAACCTTTTTAACTTGTATGCATAACACATCATGCGATGTGCGGGGCTGGATGAATGCAAAGCTGGGGTGAAAATTGCTGGAAGAAACATTAACAACCTCAGATATGCAGATGACACCACTCTGATGGCCGAAAGCGAGGAGGAGCTGAGGAGCCTTCTAATCAAGGTGAAAGAAGAAAGCGCAAAAGCGGGGTTGCAGCTAAACGTCAAAAAAACCAAGATTATGGCAACAAGAATGATTGACAACTGGAAAATAGAGGGAGAAACCGTGGAGGCCGTGACAGACTTTGTATTTCTAGGTGCAAAGATTACTGCAGATGCAGACTGTAGCCAGGAAATCAGAAGACACTTACTTCTTGGGAGGAGAGCAATGTCCAGTCTCGATAAAATAGTGAAGAGTAGAGACATCAGACTGGCAACAAAGATCCGCCTTGTCAAAGCCATGGTATTCCCTGTAGTAACCTACGGATGTGAGAGCTGGACCTTAGGGAAGGCTGAGCGAAGGAAGATCGATGCTTTTGAGCTGTGGTGTTGGAGGAAAGTGCTGAGAGTGCCTTGGACTGCGAGAAGATCCAACCAGTCCATCCTCCAGGAAATAAAGCCCGACTTCTCACTGGAGGGAAAGATACTAGAGACAAAGTTGAAGTACTTTGGCCACATCATGAGGAGACAGGAAAACCTAGAGAAGACAATTATGCTGGGGAAAGTGGAAGGCAAAAGGAAGAGGGGCCGACCAAGGGCAAGATGGATGGATGGCATCCTTGAAGTGACTGGACTGACCTTGAGGGAGCTGGGGGTGGTAACGGCCGACAGGGAGCTCTGGCGTAGGCTGGTCCATGAGGTCACGAAGAGTCGGAGACGACTGAACGAATGAACAACAACACAACAATCAAGGAGCATTCTGAACTCCACCAACGATGGAATTGAACCAAACTTGGTACACAGAACTTACATGACCAACAGAAAACACTGGGAGGGTTTGGTGGGAATTGATCTTGAGTTTTGGAGTTGTAGTTCACGTACATCCAGAAAGCACTGTGTACTCAAACCAATGATGGATCTGGACATCTCCTCGTGCTGTGCTTGGTTAGCTAACCCTGTTCAGCCGAGATACTCCTTCTTCTGCAGACAGTCATATCTTAAGTGGAGCAAGGCATATCTGTTTTGTTGCATAGATTCATCTGTGAAATAGCCAACAGCAAGGTTTCATTTCTCTTAACAAAAACATTGAGTGACACTTCCTTGTCATGCTTTATTTGCTCCGGAGTTAAGAGATTGGGTCAAATACATATACCTCCCACACAGATACATATGTAGATGGTGAGTGTAAAACAGGTCATCCTCTTTGCAAGCGTGGAACGAAAATGGTTCCTGAAGTGTAAACATGCATTAAATGTGTACTAGTTCCTTGTACTTTGTATTTTTATTCTATTCATTGCACATTTTCGACTGTTTCAAGATTATAATGGATCTCTTTATTGAATTATTGAGCAAAAATTTTTAAATAAAACATCAAAGGACATTTTTCTGCTATCAGTTCTTCCAGAGTCATGGGATGTATCAACCCTCAGGACTTCATTCCCCACCAGAATACTAATTTCGCCGGATTCATTTATTTCTAAACATACTTTAGTGAAAAACGCCCCATTCGTTTTTCCTTTCAAAGTAAAACAAGTGTCTTATAAATATGAAAAAACCTATTTTTTTAAAGGGGGGGGGGGAGTCTACTGCTATTTCCCTTTTCAACATCTAATTTGCATTTGTTTTACATTCTGGAAGCGATAAATTAATAACTCTCCTTTATAAATTACATAAGTGAGTTCTGCAAACATGATTTGTATGCAAAGCATGTTGCAGACATTACTGAAAACATACAATTGAATAGTAGCTCGAATCATTTTCTAAATGTTGCCCTCCCACTGACTCTTGGACCTCCTGGCTCCCCAAGAGGACCGCAGCATAAAAGGGATTTTTTCGCTCTGACTTTTGTAGTGCATTTTAATGCTGGGATTATGAACGAAGCTTTATTTAGTGGAAGCCCCCCTTTTGTAGACCTTTGTGAAGTATGAAAGGCATCTCAGGTATGAGTTTGAAAGCTCAATCCTGTCTTTATTTATTAAAGCCTTTCAGATGTTCTGCTTGTTCGTAGTTTCTTTAACTCTTTTAAGAACTGTGAAAGGCCTCTTCTTGGATCTGGATGAAACTCATTCAGCCTTTCACATGTTGTTGGAGTTTGATTGACAGCATACTTTGCCATAGGCTATGCTGGTCTAGGCCAATGGGAGCTGCAGTTCAAGAGCATCAGAAAGGTGACCTCTGTTAGAGCACTGGTTCTCAACCTGGGGGTCGAGACCCCTGGGGGGGTCATGAAGGGATGTCAGAGAGGTCACCAAAGACCACCAGAAAGCACAGTATTTTCTGTTGCTCAAGGGAGTTCTGTGTGGGAAGTTTGGCCCAATTCTATCAGTAGGGTTCAGAATACTCTTTGATTGTAGGTGAACTATAAATCCCAGCAACTACAACTCCCAAATGTCAAGATCAATTTTCCCCAAACTCCACCAGTGTTCACATTTGGGCATATTGAGTATTCGTGTAGATTTTGGTCCAAATCCATCATTGTTTGAGTCCATAGTGATCTCTGGATGTAAGTGAACTACAACTCCAAAACCAAAGGACACCCTTCCAGTATTTTCTGTTGGTTATAGGAGAACCGTGTGCTAAGTTTAGTTCAATTCCATCATTGGTGAGGTTCAGAATGCTCTTTGATTGGGAGAACGGGAGAAGTTCCAGCAGACTGGAGGAGGGCCAATGTGGTCCCAGTCTTCAAGAAGGGAAGAAAGGATGACCCAAACAACTACCGTCCGGTCAGCCTCACGTCGATACCAGGTAAGATTCTGGAAAAGATTGTTAAGGAAGTGGTCTGCAAACACTTAGAAACAAATGCTGTCATCGCTAATAGTCAACATGGATTTATCAAAAACAAGTCATGCCAGACTAATCTGATCTCTTTTTTCAATCGAGTTACAAGCTGGGTAGATGCGGAGAATGCCGTGGATGTAGCGTACCTGGATTTCAGGAAGGCCTTCGACAAGGTCCCCCATGACCTCCTGGCAAACAAACTAGTCCAATGTGGGCTAGGCAAAACTACGGTGAGGTGGATCTGTAATTGGTTAAATGGACGAACCCAGAGGGTGCTCACCAATGCTTCCTCTTCATCCTGGAAAGAAGTGACAAGTGGAGTGCCGCAGGGTTCCGTCCTGGGACTGGTCCTGTTCAACATCTTTATTAATGACTTAGATCAGTGGTTCTCAACCTGGGGTCCCCAGATGTTTTTGGCCTACAACTCCCAGAAATCCCAGTCAATTGACCAGCTGTTAGGATTTCTGGGAGTTGAAGGCCAAAAACATCTGGGGACCCCAGGTTGAGAACCTCTGACTTAGATGAAGGGCTAGAAGGCAGGATCATCAAGTTTGCAGACGACACCAAATTGGGAGGGATAGCCAATACTCCAGAGGACAGGAGCAGGATTCAAAACGATCTTCACAGATTAGAGAGATGGGCCAAAACTAACAAAATGAAGTTCCACGGGGACAAATGCAAGATACTCCACTTAGGCAGAAAAAACGAATGCAAAGATACAGAATGGGGGACAATGCCTGGCTCGAGAGCAGTATGTGTGAAAAAGATCTCGGAGTCCTCGTGGACAACAAGTTAAACATGAGCCAACAATGTGATGTGGTGGCAAAAAAGCCAATGGGATTTTGGCCTGCATCAATAGGAGCATAGTGTCTAGATTTAGGGAAGTAATGCTACCCCTCTATTCTGCTTTGGTTAGAACACATCTGGAATATTGTGTCCAATTCTGGGCACCACAATTCAAGAGAGATATTGACAAGCTGGAATGTGTCCAGAGGAGGGCGACTAAAATGATCAAGGGTCTGGAGAACAAGCCCTATGAGGAGTGGCTTAAGGAGCTAGGCATATTTAGCCTGAAGAAGAGAAGGCTGAGAGGAGACATGATAGCCATGTATAAATATGTGAGAGGAAGCCACAGGGAGGATGGAGCAAGCTTGTTTACTGCTTCCAGGGGGGATTAGGACAAGGAAAAATGGCTTCAAACTACAAGAAAGGAGATTCCATCTGAACATGAGGAAGAACTTCCTGACTGTGAGAGCCGTTCAGCAGTGGAACTCTCTGCCCCGGAATGTGGTGGAGGCTCCTTCTTTGGAAGCTTTTAAACAGAGGCTGGATGGCCATCCAGAGGCTGGAAGCTTTTAAACAGAGGCTGGATGGTGATTTGAATGCAATTTTCCTGCTTCTTGGCAGAGGGTTGGACTGGATGGCCCATGAGGTCTCTTCCAACTCTATGATTCCATGGACATAGTGTCTAGAGTTTAGATGTGAGTGGATTTTTTATAGCATGCTGCCTGAATTAATTTATACAAAATGCAAAGATACTACAAAGCACTTGAAATAAGGGAAATATAAAATGATCTTTTGATGATTGAAATGTGGTGTCGTGTCCCTTTTTAAAACCATTGGGTGCTAAGGGCTTTGTGCACTCAATGCCTTTTACCCAGTTGGTCTGGGACAAAACACTACCTTTTGTTTGTAATTTGATGTCTTGTTTGCAGATGAAATTTGAGAGGGAAATATTCCCATAATAAAGGATTCATTAAAACCAACATTAATCTGCAGATAGGAAAAGACCCTGTTTGTCAAAGCAGTTTATTATGCAGCACCACGGGAGGCAAAGCAGTTCGAAGCACAAGTGTGACTTTAGTGAACCTGTTATTGAACACAGAAGGTCTGGTTATTACGATGCCCTTGAGATGCTTGAGAAATGGAGTCCGCTTATCAAAAGGGAAAGAGAGAAAATGATGCCGTGTTTTGAAGTGCTTAACGAAAATGAATTAGGAAAGTTCTGTAGCCATCCATGTCATCAGCTTGTCTCTTCCTTCTTTCCCAAAGAGATTTGCATCGTAATTCCTGCAGATTTTCCTCGTGTTCTTGAAACAACCCATAGCTTTGAGTGCAGGATACGTGCAAAAACAAGAGCGCTTGGACACAGGTAATATCTCATAATGACTTTACGTGTATTGATGACAAAGTCACATTTATTTTCTGTTTCGAGTCAGCATAGTTACATTCTTGTTTATTTTTCATTCCTCCAAGGTTTCCATGCTAACAATTAGGTTCCTGCATGTTATGGTTTTTGATAGAATTAGGTCATTGTATTGACATTAGTAGTAAATTAAAGAAAGCTAATGAATGAAAACAAAGGTACGGTGAATCATTATTGTTTGTTCGGTGGTGATAAACCTTTTTGCTATATAGCGTATTATATACACTACTAGCTTGGGGACGCGGTGTTGGAGACGCGGTTTGGAGAAGTCAATTTTTAATTTTACAAAATGCATAAGGTTGAGGGTGAACTACCCACATCATGCCAGGTTAACTCCCTGAAACTCCATCATGCCGAGAAAGCTTGCTCTAGATCAGTGGTTCTCAACCTGTGGGTCCGCCGAACCCACAGAAATCCTAACAGCTGGTAAACTGGTTGGGATTTCTGGAAGTTGTAGGCCAAAACACCTGGGGACCCACTGGTTGAGAACCACTGCTCTAGATGCATCATCGGTGGGGTCTGGCTGCAGGGTAAACTACAACTCCCACTATGGTGAGTTAGTCCCCTCCAACAGTAGGTTCCATTGGTCATGGGGGGTTCTGTGTGCCAAGTTTGGTCCCTGTCTATTATCGGTGATGGTCACAGTGGCTCTGGATGTAGGTGAACTACAACTCCCAGAAATGAAGGTCAGTTCCTCTCAAACCCCTCCAGTAATCAAATTTGGACATATCAGTATGCGTGCCAAGTTTGGTCTAGATCCATCAGCTTTTGGGTTCACAGTGCTCTCTGGATGTAGGTGAACTACAACTCCCCCAAAGCAAGGTGATTTTCCCCCCAAAGATCTCCAGTATTTTTGATGGTCATGGGGTTTCTGCGTGCCAAGTTTTGTACAATTACCTTTTTGGTGATGTTCAGAGTGCTTTTTGATTGCAGGTGAACAATAAATCCCAGTACCTACAACTCCCCCCAAATCCCACTAATATTCCAATTTGGGCATATCAGGTATGTGTGCTAATTTTGGCCTGATCCATCATGGTTCACAGTCCTCTCTGTATGTAGGTGAACTACAACTCCCATAAATCCATCCAAAGACCATCAGTATTTTTTGTTGGTCATGAGGGTTTTGTATGCCAAGTTAATTGCACGTCCATCGTTGGTGGGGTTCAGAGTGCTCTTTGATTGCAGGTGAACGATAAATCCCAGTACCTACAGCTCCTACAAATCAGGATGAATTCCTCCCAAACCTCTCCAGTATTTTGCGTTGATCATGGGGGTTCTGTGAGCCAAATGTGGTCTAGGTCCAGTTGGTGGGGGTCACAATGCTCTGTCTTTATGTAGGGTGAACTACAACTTCCATCATGTTGAGTCAGGCTGCCAAACCCCTCCAGTATGTTCAGTTGCTGATCAATTCCTCTCTGTTTGCTGTGCGCCATAGGAAAGGGTAGGAAAGGGTGAAAGGAGAGGCAGTAAACAGGATCATGCAAATTCCTCACAAATGGAAAGAGAAAGAAACACTGAGATGTCTGTGGTGGAGGAAAATCATAAAATCTAGGATGAAATGGTCCTCATATCAAAGACTTCACTTTCTGCACTTGGGCCACATAAGGCTTTATCAGTCATAACCAGTTGATTGAATCAGGCCAGGAAGCAGAGTAGAAAGCAATTGAGCTGTTGCAACAAGGAAGTTGTGAACACAGCTCTTCGGGCTTGCAGAACTTTCCAAAAACTTCCAAATCCAACCTGATGCAAACAATGTTCCAGTAATCTAGGAACTGAGTTTATTCTCGATTTCCTTGGCTTGCGATAAAAAAAGAGTAATAAAATTGAGTGTCACTTGTAAACTGAGGTCACCAAACTCTCAAATTCCTGACCACTTCAGAGAGTTTATGGCAAAAACTTACTACTGGCTCTTGGGACATGGATGTGCTGGAGAGGAATGTAAATACTTAGAGCCAAAGTCATGCAGGTGGTTAATAGGAAAACCCAGGAACAGCTCCAGGTTGTTTAATGCCACAAGTACACAACCAAATCTGTCTGGACAGATGACCAGATAGCCTGTCAAAAGTGACAATAATGACAAAGTTCCGTTCCTAGCTTGAAAATGTATGTTCCTGTTTCATTGTGTAATGCTGACTTGGATAGAAGTAGTCCTAATCCAAAAACCTTGTTTGTTTGCCAAAAACTTGATGAAACATGTGGAGGACACAGTTTTTCGGTCTGCACATAAATCTGACCCTTTTGCAGAGATACATATATGTGGATATCTGCATATTCACTAATATGGAAAGCCAAATAAAACCCAGGAAGAGGACCCTGTTGTTGGGTGCCACAAGTACACAACCAAATCTGTCTAGACAGATGGCCAAGCAGCGAAGCTCCAAAAATAGTAGATGATAATAAAGTTCTGATCCTGGTTTTAAAATGTGTCCTCGTGTTTGTGTAGTGTCGACTTGGGCAGTATTAGTTCTATCATATGACGTTTGTAAGTGTCGGAGGTACTTCATGAAACGTCTGGAGGGAACAGTTTTTCTGGCCAGGACAAAGAACAGAACTTTTCCGGTACATAGTATATTCAAACATCTGCATATCTCTTTTGTTTTTTTGAAATGCTGGCCTCCAGCGGCCATCTCGGGAGCCCCTAAATCTCAGAACAAAGCATGACATCTGGACAACGGAGGCAGAAATCTCAGGACCAACAGGTGTGTATGTGGACCTCTTCTGGTCTCAGGATTTTTTGCCCCTCACTAAAGCCCGTGATAAAGTGCTGTCTGGAACTGCTCAGAGACTCACGAGTCAACAGCAAGGGGTCAAACAGGAGTCCACAGCACTACCCTCTGGGTTCACACCTCTAGGAAGGAGCAGAGCCACTATAAAACAGGTCCTCCATGTCCCATCCCATCGAGGTGGCCTAGAATGATACCATGGTTGATAGTATTGAAAATCAGTGAGAGTTCCAATAGAACGGATAAGACACACTCTCCCATGCAGTTCATGGTGTAGGTAACCCACCAAGATGGCCAGTGTAGATGTGCTCAAGGACTATGATACCCATAATCCTTGTCATTAAAGATGGGCAAAGCTGCCTCTGCCCCATAACCAGGCCTGAAACCAGGTTGAAATAGATCTGTCTCATCCAGAAAACTCTAAAACCACCACAAACTCCAGTAATTTGCCCATAAATTGGATGTTTGAAACGGGTCAATAATTGTCTACTGAGATGGGATCAAGAGAGAACATTTCCAGAAATGATTTTATAACTGACTTCTTTAGGTATGCAGAATTCTGCCTTGTTTTAGTGAAGCACTGACTTTGTTGTTCATTCGTTCAGTCGCTTCTGACTCTTCGTGATCTCATGGACCAGCCCACGCCAGAACTCCCTGTCAGCCGTCACCACCCCCAGCTCCTTCAAGGTCAAGCCAGTCACTTCAAAGATGCCATCCATCCATCTTGCCCTTGGTCGGCCCCCCTTCCTTTTTCCTTCCATTTTCCCCAGCGTAATTGTCTTCTCCAAGCACTGACTACTACTCATTAAACCGATCTCCATCTGGCTTTTCTGATAAGGCAGGAAGAGCAAGAATCTACCTCACATAGGGTAGTTTTTATTTCTCCCAGAATTCTGTATACATTCTTGGGCTGTACAATTCCAAACATATCCATTATCACTGGACAAGCAGGGACCAAAGTTACATCCACAGAATCAATATTAATTAAAACATTCAAGTCAGAGCAGATCCAATTGATTTTATATGCAAAGTGTCAGGCAAGTTGTTCACGGTGGGCCGTGTGTCTGGATTCTACTCTCATGGCTCTGCATATAAATGATTCTTGGCCACTCGACATACTTGCAAAGGTGGTGGAGATTTGTTTTTTGCTTCCTATTTTGCTACAGAGTAGGCTCCAGTTTTGTGCCAATGTCACTCTAGTTGCCATCTCACTAGCTTATTGGTGACAGGTTCCTGAAAAACAAGGGAATATGGGGGTCTGGCTCTACTCTGTGAGAGGGATGCTTCACCCTATTGGCTTCCCATTTCCAGACATTGACTTGGATGTCGGCAAAATCACCATCAAACACATCAGGAAACAAACCAAGAGCCATCAGCCCTCTTAGGGTGATGCATCTTAATAGATCCCCCATCCTTCCAGACGATCTGAATTCCAGCAAATTTAAACCTTAACAGTTAGTAGTCCATGGCAATGGTATTATAGATATAGATATATTCTCCACCCACAGTTCACTATCAGCACACCCAGCATAAAACATAAGGTATGGCTAGTAGCATCAGAAGGGCCAGATACCACTTGGGACAGTTCCATGGTTGTCATGGCAGACATGAGGTCCTGCATAGATGTTGAAGTCTCCCACTTCTACGCGCTCTCAACACCAACCCAGTTAGTGAATAGTTTGAGAAGCAGGGTAGGTGGTACACCAAGAGAACTTTTAATCTGCCCTGGTCTCCCAGGTTCAAATATAACTATTCAAAATCAGAAAATGGTGGGACTTCTGGTTAGGGGAATGGAATCCAGACAAACTACTGCCACTCCAACTTCTCATCCCCAGATCTTATCTACTGCTACACAGAGATCCCTGGAAAACAAAGCTGAAAGAGATTAACTTATGCTGTCTTGTCAAACCACATCTGCTTGATACATGCCAGGCTGGCATGCTCATCCAAGATTCAGTTGTAAATGGCTGCTCAGAGTCCCTTTCGCGGTTGAGATAGAGCAGGGTAAAAATACAGTAAATAATTAATAAATAAACTATTCTCCAATTCATCAACCTAGCAATCACCAGTTGTATTTTCAACCCAGTATAACGTAGTACTACGGTATATACATAGCCTTGTGATGGCTTTGCCTGTTGTCTACTGAGACTAGAAGTAGGAACACTACTCATTACTAGTGAGAGAAGCAATATAGATGGCAGGGCATGATCCAATATCTCCAGGTATGTCAGATCTCACCAGCTTTGGCCAGCATGGTTAATGGCAAGAAATTATGAGTATTGTAGTTCTGGAGTACATCTATGCTGGCCATTTAATACAGTCTCAAACCAGTGTCGAAGAAAGTGGTTTCTCCGTGCTGTTTAGAAAATCTTGAAACTAGTTAGAGGTCCAAATGATGATTACAAAAAACACAGAGCACTGATGTGCATTAAGGACTTTCTTTTGCATACTTTTGTGGATGTTTGCTGTCTGGCTGTCATTTGAACAACTCTATATTGAACATGATCCAAATTATTGCAATAATCCATATCCTAAAAAAGCAATTTAAAATCCTCAAACATTTGGAAGCTTCATTATTGCAACTCCCTGTAAAGCAGACTGCTAATTTTACATTCGTACATTTCAAATGGTTGTATATATGGTCAGGGTGATGTGATGGTGATTCTTTTCCCGTATCTGGAGGGACTTGACAAACTGCAAGTCGCTTCTGGTGTGAGAGAATTGACCATCTGCAAGGACATTGGCCAGGGAAAGTCTGGATGTTTTACCATCTTGTGGGAGGCTTCTCTCATGTCCTCACATGAGAAGCTGGAGCTGACAGACAGAAGCTCAACCCACTCCCCGGCTTTGAACCACCGACCTTTCAGTCAGCAATCCTGCCGGCTCAAGGGTTTAACCCACTGGGTCACCGGGGCAATAATTTTGGCTAAAACAATAACTTCTTTTTAATACTAAAGAGTAATATGAAATCCAGCATTTGCCAAATACACCACTTTAAAATTACCTTATATAAAGTAATGGGGAAATGCATAAGACTTACTCAGCCTTACATTTCAGTATCACGGTAGCTTTTCACTTAGGGCACTTTCAGACAGCACTAAATCATGGGTTTTAAACGGGAGCAAAACATTCCAGGACTTCAGAAGACCTGTTGGTCCTGGGATTTTTGCCTCCCTTGTCCAGACTTGATGCTTTGTTGTGAAATTTAAAAGTTCCCAAGATCGTTGCAGCGGAACTTCCGCTGGAAACTTAAGCAGTTTTTAAAAAAAGAAAACACAATATGTGGATATGCGGATATGTAGACAATAGGTTTGCTTGATCCCAAAAAAATGGTTCAAAACTCATTTAGGATGTAGGGGGCGCAGGTGGTTTGATTTTAAAGCCAATTCCGACTTTCACAGAAAAAAATGTTCAGAACTTTTTGAAACTTCCAGGACTTCCGAATTCTTTCATTAATGGTTTGCGTTATTTCCTGTTTCATTGGGTGGACTTTACTTTGAAAGTAGTTGTTTTATTTCAGGAGCAGGGAAAAGCAAGCGGAGGAAATTCTTCCTTCTCCGGTTTAAAACTGGCTTCTCTGGCTTGAGCCAGAAGGGGGAAAAGCAAATGGGAGGAAATTCACCCTTCTCTGGTTTAAAACTGGCTTCTCTGGCTTGAGCCAGAAGGGGAAAAGCAAACGGGAGGAAATTCACCCTTCTCTGGTTTAAAACTGGCTTCTCTGGCTTGTGCCAGAAGCGGGAAAAGCAAACGGGAGGAAATTCACCCTTCTCCAGTTTAAAACTGGCTTCTCTGGCTTGAACCAGAAAGGGGAAAAGCAAACGGGAGGAAATTCACCCTTCTCTGGTTTAAAACTGACTTCTCAGAAGCGAGGGGAAAGCTGAATAATTTCTGACTCACTTCCTGAGTCAGGAAAAAATTGCGAGACTAGCTTCAGAAGGACAAGGGGACTTCTGGTTTCCTATAAAAGTTCCAAATCGCTTCAAAAAGGTAATTTTTCTGACTTTATTCTGAATAATGAAGATTCCGACTGGACCTAACCATGCTTAGTAAACATTCACTGCAGTGCATCACTGCAAAGGTTTTGCAAAAGTGTCCTGGCCAAAGAAACTGTGCTCTCCAGTCGTTTCAGGAAGTATCTGCCACACAAACAAAATTTTTGCCTTCTACTTAAGTGTCTCCTTCTTTTTCAGACCTGACCAGTTAGGAACAAACATTTAAAACCCGGGAACAAACCCAGATTAAAAAACCCCGTAATTTCCGAGTGCAGGGACATACAGACATGCAAAGATCTGCATATTCAGCTCAAAACCACGATATTCCCGCACCTGGAAATCTTGCATTTTTTGTTTTTTGTAGTGATTGTTTCTGAGTTTACAGGGAATGGCTTCTGGCCACCCTCTTGTTTGCTGCAGAAAGTCCTGGAATAAAGGTACTGTTTGGACAGGCCCCAAGTATCTCTCAAAGAGGCAAAGGCAAGGTAATGCCTTGGTAAAAATATAACATCCAAAAAGATCAAAATGTGTTTAGAAATTCTGGGAAGTCAAACTTTTACTCCCACAATACTCCTATGGTGCCACTTATGTAAAGTCTTAAAACAATAGAGTTCTTCTTTCCTTTGTGATCAGAAATTCTCTTTTTTCCCCTTTCCCTTAAAGAATTTCACCCTGTCCTATAAATTAAATATTTTCTATTAAAATTATATCTTTTCTATTTGATGCCCAAGGCCATCCAGTGTCTCAAGGATACAATATTAATTATCTAATACAAACTGCATCTAGGATTTCAAAGGATTTTGTGTGTTTCAATTTGCAATGTTTCTGCAAGGCGCTTTTGCAAAGACATCACCTTATTCTATCTTGCATTTGCCCAGCAGACTCTAAAGGGAGAGTTATTTATTTTTGCTGCTCCCGGACTCCTAGCAGATCTCTTTTAGCACTCTTTTAAACTTTAAAATTCTTTTGACTGACCTGTTGTAGAAATCTTAGAAGTACTTGCCTGTCTCTCACCCAAGATGGCTGCTTTCCCTTCCTTTAGTTAATATTTCAATTGCCCTCAGTCTTTGGAGTTCTTCAAATAATCCCAGGTACAATGAAGTGCTTAACAATGTCAATCCTGCCATGAAGCCTTTTATGTTTTTCTTTTATCGAGCTTCAAATGTTTTGAGGCCCCGCCTCCTCTTACTCTTGGGAAACTTGCTGGACGTTTCCCGTGTATTTAATTTTTCCATTCATGTTGTTGTATGCCTTACTAATATAACAGACTGACCTCAATCCAACATCCCATAGGTGTAGTGTAAATACCTACACATGGAGACATACTAAGTGAGTGCTATGCAATCTCCATGCAGAGTAGCAACATTTCAAAACAACTGTCAATGATCAAGTGTCATTTTACAATGCACAATACACAACTGCAGTTCACAGCATAGGATGCCCAACCACAACACAAAGCACAACTTGCAGACAAGGCACTGATGAACATGCAGTTTGTGCAAATCTTCCACCACAATCAGCAGAGTGTGTGCAATACACAATAGTGACTTTTGGTTCAACATACATAACATGACCTATTTGCATATCAGAATCCCAACCACTGAATAACCCATGAAAATAATGGGAACAACATTTCTTCTTGAATCATACTTTCTGTCATAGGGGATGCGGTAGCACAGCAGGTTAAACCGCTAGCTGCAGGAAATCTATTGACCGGAGGGTTGGCAGTTCAAAGCCGCAAGTTGGGGTGAGCTTCTGACCATCAGTCCTAGCTTCTGCCAACCTAGCAGTTCGAAAACATGCAATGCGAGTAGATCAGCAGGAAGGTAAAAGGGAGCCCTGTGCAGATATTATTATTATTATTATTATTATTATTATTATTATTATTATTATTATTAAACTTTATTTATACCCTGCCACCATCTCCCCAAGGAGACTCAGAGCGGCTTACATGAGGCCAAGCCCAACAATACAATGCAAATAAACAACAAACAACAGCAGTAAAAAAATAAAATAAAAATAAAAATAAAATACAAGACGCAATATAAATAAACATCAACAATATAAAATCACAATAATTAAACACAAGAAAATAAATCACAGTGGGCAGGGCCGATAGAAAGGATTGAAATTTTAAAACCACTGGATGAGAAGGCAATGTATTGTATCTGTCAAGATGTCGGTAACACAATCTGAGATGCCTATGGATAACAGGCATGGAAAAATGGAACTAGAGCACCGCCTAGTAGGGAGATGAAAATAGGTGGAAGACCTTTACCTTTGTCTGTGTATTGAATGTCGTTGTGTAAAAAGGCATTGAATGTTTGCCTTATATGTGTTTCTGTAATCCGCTCTGAGTCCCTCCAGGGAGATAAAGCAGAATATAAATAAAGTGTATTATTATTGTTGTTGCTGCTGATGCTGTTGTTGTTGTCGTCATCATCATCATCAAAGGGAAAGATTTCACAAGTGCCCGATGGCACTACTAAGTGATGACTTCTTGAATGGTATAAACATCAAGCAACTAACACAGAGAATTAGCAGCAATACCGCAAACGTCAAATGCACCCACACAAGAGAAAACAGTCTAATTCCTAACATTTCTCACATATATTCCCACAACTACACTGGTTTTTTGTGGACAGTCCAAAATAATCCTCTGTCGTCTCACTTTTCAGTGGCTTTTAAACTGTCCCAGTTCCTCCCATATTTCTTCTTTGACCTCAGCTTATTCCAATTCCTGAAAAATTAGTTTAAAGTGCAAAAGCAGCTTGCATTTCATCAGACTGAGGAATGACCTGCTGAAATAGATTCAGCAGGTAAATGAGCTGTCAAAATTTAAGACACAATTGCAGACCTATTTCTTCCGGTAGGCCTACCCCAGCGATGTCAAATTTATTTTTGCCGAGGACCATATCAGCTTTAAGGTTACCTTTAAAGGTATGTTTGTATTGCAAGGCTATATAAATGTAACTATGCCACCTTGGCATTGAAAGCCTTGTGGGCTACATAAAATAACGTGGTGGGCTGGATTTGGCCCACGGGCCTTGTGGGCCAATTGCAGACCTATTTCTTCTGGTAGGCCTACTCCAGCAGTGTCAAATTCATTTTTGCCAAGGACCATATCAGCATTATGGTTACTTCAAAGGTCTGTTTGTATTGCAAGGCTATATAAATGTAACTATGCCACCTTGGCATTGAAAGCCTTGGGAGCTACATAAAATAACGTGGTGGGCCGGATTTGGCCCACGGGCCTTGTGTTTGAGTTGTGTGGACTACCCAATCAATATTAATGTATGGATGTTAAATTTATCATTTTTAAATTTATTGCAGGGGCCATGGTGGCGCAGCAGGTTAAACCACTAAGCTGCAGAACTTCCTGACTGCAAGGTCGATGGTTTGAATCCATGGACCAAGGTGAGCTCTCGTTGCAAGTCCCAGCTTCTGCCAATCTAGCAGTTCAAAAACATGAAAATGTGAGTAGGTCAATAGGTACCTCTTCAGTGGGAAGGTAATGGTATTCCATACAGTCATGCCAGCCAGATGACCTAGGAGGTGTCTACGTACAACGCCGGCTCTTTGGCTTAGAAATGGAGATGAGCACTACCCCCCCAGAGTTGGACTTGACTAAACTTCATGTCAATGGGAAACCTTTACCTTTTAAAAATTTACATTTTATTAGTATTGTTTTGAATATATAATCCTTCATTTTATCTATGTAGTTTAACTTATGTTGGCTCGAGCCGTGAGGAGAGGTGGGTAACAAAAACAAATTATTATCATATTATTAACTCAGCAGTGGGGTGAGAGAACAGGTTCTTCAATTAATAAATAGGTTTATTCCATCACAAACCAGAATGTGGAGGAATCTTGCTCTTCCCAGTATTTTGGGGCAAAAGCAAACTGCTGCAGCTTTTCCTTGCACGTTCTTCAGAATTAATAACGTTTGCATTGTGACTGCACTCTGATGTTGCTTCACCACACATGTCCAGGTTTTCACCCCGGAAATGTTGGAGGATTTACTCACACTACGTGTTCAAACTTATCTATTTCATGCAGCAAAAGAAAATTGGGAAGTTGACAATGAAGAGTCTTCATGAGCCCTGGCTATCAGTCACTCAGAACAGATCCCTGTTTATTCCAATTGCAATAAATGTACAAAACCAAATCACTTTGAGTTCCCCTTGGGGTGAGAAAAGCAGTATACAAACACTGTAAATAAATAAATAAATAAATAAATAAATAAATAAATAAATAAATAAATAAATAAATAAATAAATAAATAAATAAAGCAGTTCAGAGGAGGCCAAGAATAAAGCAATAACCCTAATTCAAGAAAATTGGATACTATCATCCTGGATATCTTTGTGACAAGGAAAAACAATTCTGAAAAGACAGGGTGTTGGTGCTGAATTTTGCTGGAGAATCTCTGATGATACAGCTGCTGCCTTTTCTGTTTCTTTTGGCTCCCTGCTGATGCACAAAATGTAGGAAAAATTGAATTATTTACTGACATAGTATTTTAGGAGTGTAAATAACCCCTCCTGCTGCAGCACAGTTATTATGAATAATATTTCATCAATAAATCATAGTGTTTATGTAGAATGATAATGATAACACCAATAGCTGCTTCCATGACATGGCTAGGCAGTAGCATCTAATACTGTTGTTAGCTCTAAGCATTACTTAGGTGATGTGTACATTGCAGAAGAGATGGGCAAAATAGGCTCTACTGATGTGATTGGACTGCAAATCTCAGTATTTTAATCATTGCCTAGGCAGGTTAGGCTGATGAGAGTTTCACTTAAACAACATCTGGACTTGTATTTACTATTTTGCCTCTTTTAAAAATTCTAAGAATCAGTAGGGCTTATCTAGTGATATAAAGGCTCTTTGAGTTTGCAAATGCAGGGTGGTTTGACTGTACCATTAAGGAAAGCCCCCCCCCCCTTTTTAGGGGGTGCTGGCTATGTTTTCTGCTTGAAGAGCCAACTCTCATTTTAAATTTTTTTCCCACTACTGGAATATGGCCACAAGATTTATCAGCTTTCAGATAAAATGCATTCTGCACCCATATGCTAGACAGCAAGTCTCTTCTCTCTGCAAAACTACAGCTGAACTCCTCCCATTGGTCTATGGAGATTTAAGTGTATTTTGAACAGTATCTAAATATGTTAGAAAGTCCAAGGGCACCGGGACTGTGGTGCAGCTGGGTGGGAGTCAGCTGCATTAAGATCACTACTGACCGTCATGAGTTCAAAGCCAGCCTGGGGCGGAATCAGCTTCCGACCAATTTGTGTAGCTTGTTATCGACCTTTGCAGCCTGAAAGACAGTTGCATCTGTCAAGTAGGAAATTTAGGTACCACTTATGTGAAGAGGCTAATTTAACTAATTTACGAGGCCATAAAACTCTCCAGCAAGCATGCAGGGAATGAGGAAGTACTTCATTGGTTTAGCAGATGGACAGTGAAACGACAGCTCCCCTGGTGGCCAGAAAAAGTTGGAATATTAAATAGCCTCGGACTGTTTGTCTATATATGTTGTGTGTCTATGGCATTTAATATTTGCCATGTATATGTACATTGTAATCTGCCCTGAGTCCCCTGCAGGGTAAGAAGGGCGGAATATAAATACTGTAAGCAAATAAATAAATAAATAAATAAATAAATAAATAATGTCCGCTCTCCCCAATGCACCCAGGATTCCAAAGAGATCAATGTCTAAACCAGTGATGGGCAACCTTTTCAGCTTGGTGTGTCAAAATCCGCCAAAAAAAAAGAGCATAATTCAGGTGGGGTGCCACTTTGAGAAAAAGCCCCATAATTTTGCAATATTTATAGTTTAAATAACAAAAATGCATAATGGGAGGATAAATTCTTTAACTAAGCTACCTATTAGTGACTTTTTTGTTGCTGAATTTCATTGACTAAATGTTCAATTGAAGGTTTGTATTTTGTACACTTCAAGCCCAAGCAAGTGCTACTAGCATCATCTGTCAATCTGTTTCTTTGATGGTTTTGATATTATTTAACACTGAGAATAAGGTCTCACAAAAGTACGTGGAGGGAAAAATGGTGAGTAAAGCCATGTCAGACTACACAGAGAAGCCCTTGAAATCCACAAGCATGTGGACAATTTCGACAGAAAGGAGGAAACCATGAAAATGAACAAAATCTGGCTACCAGTATTTTAAAAACTCTAAAATTAGGACAGTAAAGAAATAGCAACACTCAGGAAACAGAGGAATTCCAGACAAGAATCAGTCAGACCCAGCTAACACCCCACAACAAAGGATTCCCCTGAGCAGGAAGGAGCCAGACTTTGAAGCTGCCAGGCCATTCAAGGCTAATCAAAATGGTCAATTGCAACATTCACATTTGCCTCCAACAGACAACAGTTCTTTCTCTCACCCTGGATGCTATTCCACAGATATATAAACCCTAAAAAACAGGGAAATTCCAGACAAGAAACAGTCAAGCCCAGCTAACACCTCCTAACAAAGGATTCCCCTGAGCAGGAATGAGCCAGACTTTGAATCTGCAAGGCCATTCAATGCTAGTCAAGCTGGCCAATGGCAACATTCGCACTTGCCTCCAACAAACAAGAGTTCTTTCTCCCACCCTGGACCTTCCACAGCCAGGCTTTGAAGCTGCAAAGCCATTCAACGCTAATCAAACTGGCCAATGGCAACATTCACAATTTCCTCCAACAGACAAGGGTTCTTTCTCCCACCCTGGACGTTATTTCACAGGCATATAAACCCCACTTGCCTAGTTTCCAACAAACTTCAGAGGATGCCTGCCATAAGATATGAGAGAAACGTCAGGAGAGAATGCTCCTGGAACAGAGAGGTTTAGCTGAGGAGAAAAAAAGACCCCAGCAACCAAGCGCGCGCCTGCCTCCCTCGGCCAAACGCGGCCACCAGATCAAAGGCGCCGCCGGGTGATTGGCAGCCGAGGGGCGGGGCTGAAGGATTCTTTCCCCCCGAGATGCGCTCCTGCCTTAAAGAGACAGCACACTGTTTTTCTCTCTCCTTTCCCTCTCTTTCGCCCGCTCGGAGAAGCGAGCAAGCAAGCAGCCCACAGCCAGGGATTTGGCAAATGCGTAAGTTGCTTCAGCCGCCCCTGATGCAGCCCTATCCTTCTCTGTAGGCAGCCGCATGTGGCCGCGTGTCATAGAAAATGGCCAGGCGTGTCAGTGCTGACACGCGTGCCATAGGTTCGCCATCATGGGTCTAAACTAATTACAGTGATACCTTAACTAACAAGTTTAATTTCTTCCATGACTGAGGGCTTAACTCAAAGCACTCGTATGTCAAGTAAAATCTCCCCATTAAAATATGTTCCAAACAAATTAAAACAGCTTTAGACTTCCGGCCTCTCCCCATTGGAGACCTCCCTGTGGTGCCTGGCAGAGGAGGCCCCGCAGGGCTTGGGGAGGTTCTTTTCCATCCACCACCCCACCAAAGGAAGGGCGGAAGCAGGTCCTGTGTGTCCAACTACGGCTGAAGGAGGACACTGTGTGTCCTGAAAGCAAGACAGCTGCCCCAAGCCTTGCGCAGGACCTGCTCATGAGGCGTAGAGCCTCCTCTGGCCGTGGCCAGGCAGCCCCCACCCTGCGGAAATGTTTGCGAGGCATGGAGCCATCTCCTTCAGCTTATAACTCGGATCACCGCTCACAAGTCAGAATAGAAAATCTGACGAGTGGCGGCTCATATCTCAAATTGCACGTAAGATGGGACACTAGTTAAATCGAGTTTCCACTGTATTTTCAAGCAGGTGGTCATCCTATATGAAATCCTATTCTACATAATGGAAGATTTTTGAGGGAGTATTTTTTTCAACAAATACTATTCCACTTGCAAAGGAAAACACAACGAATATATACTGAACACAAAATACGACAAATATCCCTAAAATTATTATAGGTTTAAATCCTACTCTTTCATTGTTTACATTTCCTTTCCATTAATCTTTGTTCCTTAGTAGATTTAGCTAGATTTTGTTAAGTAAAGGTAAAGGTTTCCCCTGACATTGTCTAGTTGTGTATGACTTGGGACAGGGAGGGGGGGAGGGGTTGTGCGAACAGAGTTCAAGACCATGTGTAAAGGAGTGGTTAAACTGCTGCCACCAATTGTAAAGAGGTTGTTAAACTGCTGCCACCAATTGTGAAGAAGACCGTTTTAATGCCACCAAATGCCACCAAATGTGAAGGTGCGAGTGGTAAAACACCCACTGCCACCTAATCTATGAGGGAAGCTGGGCAACGATCAATATCAGCCTAGGAACTATTTTATAAAGGGACTGTTTCTGGCTGACTTTATTATTGCAGGCTGTTCAACTTAGAAGAAACTGTATCAGGCAAGGCTTGAGGAGAACAGTAACAAGTTTATTTTAACAGCAGTATAATAAGTTTAACTGTTTCTTCAAAAGAGGCACAAATCTTGATGGTTACAATAGTAATGTTTCATGAGTAATCTCAGACACAGTCTTCAAGAAGTTTCTTTAAGCAGATGTAATCCTTCTGGACAACTGCCCTAATATAACAAATAAGCTAAAAGGCTTATTTTAACAGAATTCCCTATAGCACACTGGCTACAGACACATTCCCTGAATCTCCACCTAGAGACTCAGTGTTCTCTCAGTAGCTCTCCGGCCACTGACTAATTCCCTGTTTCTCCCACTAGAGAAATCAGGCCCTTCCTGTAGCTCACCGGCTTACAACTACATTCCCTGAATCTCCACCCTGAGACTCAGTGTTCTCTCAGTAGCTCTCTGGCCACTGACTAAGTTTTTAAAACACAGCTGCCTCCTGAAGAGGCAGTTGGCTCCGCCCCTGTTGCTATGGCAACTCAGTTAACACCAAGCCACCCTCTCCCACAAAACATAATCTCCCATACTTACCATCCCTAACCCACTATCCAAACTACACATAACCAAAGAAATAAAACTTACACATCGTCACACCTCCCAACCCATAGGGATTATTTTTGACTTTTCTACCAACTAGAATGGTCAAAAATAATTTGGATAATATCAACATCATAACTATATACAGACCATATCCAATATCATCCATATATGCAGTATCAAAGTCTCACATCTCTAACATTTTTCCTATCTCTTTTGCAATATACTTGGTTAATTTCCCTGTGACTCTACTGACATATATTCTAGGTATTTTTACATATATCAGTCTTTTAATATCATTAAGTCCTTTAAACTTATGAGCAAGTCTGAACAATTTGAAGAGATTCAAGTCTCTATAGTCAATCACAGTTGTTCACAATCAAGAGTCTCTTGGTTCTCCACGAAGTTACCACGCTGTTGTAGGAAGTTTTCTCTTTTCTTTGTTGCTGGAGTTTCTTCTTTCAATCTGACCTTCCAATTATCAGGAACAGTTCTGCTTTCATTGAGTTTTAAGGCTTGAATAAAGGCTTGCTTTAACGTAGCATCAGGTCTTAGTGAAGAATTTGTAGTTCCTTGTACATCTCTTCTTGGTATTGAAGAGAATTCGCCATCATTGGAAGAACGAACCAGAATATTGTCTTTCTCTATTGTAGTCTCATCACTGCTGTCTGGATGAACCTTCAAACCTTGGAACTGGAGATTTGTCTTTTTATCAAGACTAACACAGTCAGTGTATATTACTTTTCTTAACAGTCCATCAGCTTGGTTTGTATCCTCTTTCTCCTCCGATATATTATTAGATCTTCTTTCTCTGCTTACTTTCTTTTCATCTGTAGGCATATCGAAATGCTCAGGGTTAGTAAGGAGAAGCTGATCTAATGTTTTATTCTCAGCAAAATGTCTCTCTTCTTTTTGATAAGTTTCACTTAGGTTCTTAACTTCAATCACAGTTCTGATCATCTGGAACCTCCATAGTGAACGAATCATGTTTGGAAGTTATATTCACTTCAACTAGTCTTTTAGGTGTGTTGATCTCTGCTTTACAGAAGGTTTTTTGATATTTTGTACTTCCAACCATGTCTACTGCCAAATAAATAGTTTCCTTAAGGGTTAGCTTTTCTTCAGCTTTCTCTTCTGATTGTATTTCATTGTTTTTGTCAATGAGCTCGGCAGAGTTAATTTCCTTACTTGCAGCTGAAGTTAATATATCTTTGAAAGTCAACAATTCTTTCAGCTCTTTTTTTTCCTCAGAATTTATCACTTGTTCTGCAGGAACCACTGTTTCTATATTCTCATCACTGGCTCTATCTGGGTGCTCATCATGTTTCTGAGGTACCACACTTTGGGTGTAAGAAACAGCTGGAGACTTGTGGTTTAAAACTTCCCTGTATAGAACTTAATTTTTGATTACAAATTGGTTTGGTTTCTCTGGGGTTAACTCTGTCCTTTCGGTTTGAGTTGTATCAAACAAGGTCTGGAGTGTGTTCTCAGCCTTTTATTCTTTAGAAATTTCTTTTTCTCCTTTCGTCCCTTGAACTAACTCAGTTATAATAGAGCTTGCTTCGGGTTTCTGCCCCAGAGGTTGACAGATGGGTAAATATGAAGTGTTTTGTTCTCCAGTCTGTTCCACAGTCAGGTCCCTCTTTAGGTATCTCTTTTCCCTCTTTAGGTATCTCTGATATTTTTTTAATCCTTCTGGCCAGGTCATTTCCAATCAGGCATGAGTAAGGGATCTCTGAATTTATGGCAAAATCCCACATGCCTGTCCAATTGCTATATCTTATAGGCAAAGAGACCACATTTGAAGTAATCGCTGGTCCTAAACCTTTTAAATTAATCTGAGAAATAGGATTTTGATACCTCTCAGGTACCATCTTTGAATGAATTACACAAACTTCGGAACCCATGTCTCTCCATCCATGTAACAGGTTTCCATCTATTTTGATGGGCTCCAAATAGTCATTTGGGACTGTGTTTAGTACCACAAACAAACACTGTTTTTCAATCTGTTCCCCTTTTTGAACCACCTCAGTGCAATCCTTCTTAGCACTGGGTTCCATTTCTTCTTCAGGGGTATTTCTTTTTCTAATGAAGAAGGTGGATTTCTCTTTTCTCAGGAGATTACATTGGGACTTAAAATGTCCGAATTTCCCACAATGAAAACAGCCCTTATTTCCCTCAGCACTGTTAGGCTGCATGGCGCCTGCCATCCTCCAGGTGGTGTTTTCTACTGAAAAGCCTCTCCCTGGCTGACTGTGAGGGGATTTTTTTTAATGGTGGTTGGGATTGTCTTGTTTCCTTTTTGACTCCTTCTTCTTCTTTAAATCCTTCCTTTAAAGTAATCAACTGGTCCACCATGATAGCTGCTTGTGCTGAAGTTTCGGGGTTTCTATCCTGTATAATCCATTTATAATCAAGGGGGACCTGTTGATAAAACTGCTCCTTTTGAATTAAGTTTTTGAGCTGCTGGAAGTCATTTACCTCAGCGCCTTTGATCCAGCTCTCAAAGTATTGTGCCTGCTTGGAAGCTAATTGAGAATAACTCTCATATTTTTCTTTTTTGATCGTCCTGAACTTCATCCTATAAAATTCAGGTGTCAGCTGTAATTTCTGTTGGACTTGTCGTTTGAACTTAGAATAATTTCTATGTTCTGTCTCTGCCATGTCACTGTAAATCTCCAGGAGTTTACCACAAATCTGTGGCCTTAAATATGCCATCCATTTTTCCTCAGCCACATTGAAGTCCCTACAACATCTTTCGAAGGAAATTAGGAACTTTTCAATATTGTCTTCTTTATTGTATCTTGGGAAACTTTCTCAAAATATGATCCATAGGGATCTCCTCTGGTCTCTCCTGTATATTTATTTGTGTCTGAGGGAGAGTTAACCGTTGTTTTTCAATTTCTAATTCCATTTTTTGTAATTCAGCCTGCCTGATTTTTTCTCTCTCCTCAAACTCCATTTGTGCCCTTTGGGCTTCCATTTCTGCCTGTCTCGCCCTGTCCTGTGCTTCAATTTCCAATTTTCTTAACTCTAGCTGATATTTGTACTGTAACTCAGATGTAGGAGTTTGGTCTGAGTCTGAGCTTCCCTCTTCTTGATAAGCCTCAACCTCCTTTGTTACTTTGCCTTGCTTTTTAGCCGCCATCTTTGGCTCCAACTTTTACCTCAAGATTTTTTCTTTAGGCGATCTTAGGCACTAAATCAGATGTTAAACGTATCCCGTCGCTTGCCACCAATTGTAAAGGAGTGGTTAAACTGCTGCCACCAATTGTAAAATCTCCCATACTTACCATCCCTAACCCACTATCCAAACTACACATAACCAAAGAAATAAAACTTACACATCGTCACACCATGGTATCCATTTCACAATCAATTGTGCAACGTTGGAATCTGCTGTAATTATACTGATGTATATTCATGCCAGGATAAACATTGTAACCCTAAAATGATGATTGGGCAGATACTGGGGTATTCCACTGATATTAGTCCAGTCGTGTCCGACTCTGGGGGTTGGTGCTCATCTCCATTTCTACGCCAAAGAGCCGGCGTTGTCCATAAACACCTCCAAGGTATGTGACCGGCATGACTGCATGGAGCACCATTACCTTCCTGCAGAAGCGGTACCTATTGATCTACTCACATTTGCATGTTTTCGAACTGCTAGGTTGGCAGAAACTGGGACTAACAGTGGGAGCCCATCCCACTCTCCAGATTCAAACCACCAACTTTTTGATTGCTAAGTGCAGCAGCTCAGTGGTTTAACCACTATGCCACCAGGGAGCCTGATTGTGACAGCGCGAGTGGCACCACCTATGTGTAGAACTGTTAGTTGCAAGATTTAAACTGTTGTATCATGCTTAATCCTGTCCTTTTACTCTGCTTATGTATAGTTGTATGGATTGGTTACTTATAGCTGTCAATCAGTACTGTTTGGCTCCACCTCTTCCTGCAGGAGGGGAGTGCTTCCTTTCTTTTCATTCTGCCATCAGAGTTTCTACCAGATGGACATGAGTAAGAGACTTGACTCTAAAAGACCCTGATTTAAATTACCTCTCAGCACCAGTTCTGAGGTTTTTTACCCTTGGGACTTGTGCTTCATGTTCAGACCAACCTGAACGGCGTTGGAAGTCTCAAGCGCCTTCAAACCGGTTCTTTTGGCATCAGAGGAAGATCCTGAGTCTTCAAACATAGGCCATCTGAACTGGGGTTGTGGTTTGCTCCGGCATTCACAGCCGTTGAGGAAAGAGGAAACTTGGAAAGGCTTCTCAGCTTCAAACACCTTGGACCCAGGACTAACTGAGACTGTAACGTATATTTTCCTTCACCCCTCTGAAGTTTCCAGCTCATTGCTTTAAAGAAATAACTTTGTGATCAATAAAACTTATTTTGAGTTATTTACAGTGTTTTGGGTTTTTGAGAGTTCCAGTTTCCAATAGGAGGGCAAGAAACAATCCCCTGGGGAAATATGCCATGCCTCCTTCATTAAGAATTATAGCCCCCAGGCGCGACGGCACACCGATTTTGTTACAGGATTTTAAAGGGACATAATATGTTGCCTTTTTTGGGTTTGCTTTAAATGCTATAGAATGGTCTTCATTTAAATTTAGGGAGGCAAGGAAGTCCTCCAATCCTATTGTGATGATTTTCACTAAGCCGGGGCTGACAGTTACAATCCTATATTCATCCACAGCAGTGGCTATGACACAAAAATGGTAGAGATGATTCTTAATGGAACAATATTGATGAAGACTGTGAAGACATGGCTTGCAAGTCCTCTATGGCCTATTGATCATGCCATTACAACAGTCTGAATATTACCTTGGTGTAGAATGTACAAGCTGAGACATGGTAGTAACTCAAGTCCCCTTCCACTGCCATATTCCACTTTTGGGCTTTCCAGAAGGACTCAAAGCCCATGTGACTGATCAAAATACATATAAAGCAAATGTGGGCAAGTGCCCTGTTTGCCAGTCCATTTGTCACGGCCATAGAACTGAAAAAGCTCCTGTTTTCCTTTCAAACAAGATGGATGCAAAATGCCAACTCCAATAAACAAAACAAAGCACACACAAACAAAGAAACAAGCAAAGGCTAGCACTGATTATTTATTTAAACATGAATTTGATTAAAACATACATCTCTGCTGGAATGTAATAGCTTCCCTTATCCCTTTGTTTGGGGGTAAATTGAAAAATGTTTGTTAAGCTTTTTGTTTAAGCAACAATAGCACAATATAGTTGTGCTTTGTGCAAATCCTTATAGTACAGTATAATAAAGACGCAAAGCATAATCAGTAGCCACAGGGCAAAGTGTTTTCTAGCTGTCGTTGGAAACAGAATACTTGGTAGGCTCACCCAGCAAAAACACTCAACTTTTAAATTAAAAAACATATTAAAGACTGGGCAACTATTCTTTAGTGCTAGCAGCTTGATTTTTTTCCACGTGGACACATTGTTCCTTTATGATTTTTAAGTTATATGTGTCAATGGTTACTAACAGGAGCTATGCTCAGGGAGCATACAACTTCTGTTGTGCCAGCTCCACTGGCTGCCAGTTTGCTACCGGGCACAATTCAAAGTGTTGGCTTTAGCCTATGAAGCCCTAAACGGTTCCGGCCCAGCTTATCTATCCGAACACATCTCTCCCTATGAACCTTCCAGGAAGTTGAGATTGTCTGAGGAGGCCCTGCGTTTGGCAGGGACGAGAGACAGGGCCTTATCTGTGGTGGCCCCTTGGCTGTGGAACTCCCTGCCTAGGGATATTAGATCGGCCCCCGCCCTCCTGACCTTTTGGAGAAGAGGGATAACCTGGCTCTTTGAGCAAGCATTTGGAACTTCAGCATGACCAGATAATCTCAAATTGGAATATGAACTAGGAACGGCCAAAACGATGAAATGGTTGAGGAACTGAACAAGAAGATATAGTTTTTATAATTTTATTGTTTATTGCTTTTATGGTTTTCAATGTATTATGATGTGATTTTTTTTTTGGGTCGCTGCCAATCTAGCAGTTTGAAAGTATCGAGATCAATAGGTACCGCCTCGGCAGGGATGTAAAACAGCGCCCCATGCAGACGTGCAGACATGCCAGCAACATGATCAGAGAAGTGTATGAACAACAGCTTCCATGGCTTCGAAAAATGGAACAAGAGCACCTCCCCATGGCCAGAGTTGAGCATTGCCCCCAGGTGCTGGAAATGGAAGGGGAAGGCCTTTACCTGTCTGTGTATTATATGTTGTTGTCTACTGTGCAAAAAGGCATTAGATGTTTGCCTTATATATGTAAAACTACAATCTGCTCTGAGGCCCTCCAGGGAGATAAAGAAGAAGATAAATAAAGTATATTATTATTGACACAAAAACGCAGTATGTCACAGCAAACAAGATATATATATGTTGGATTTCGTATCACAGAATCACAAGTCGAACACTTCCCAAGTGTCTAGGACTGTGTGATGTATTTTAGAATGAGGCATGCAGATCCAAGTAAGGTGGCCTTTTGCAGTTGACAAATCGTGATTTTGTCAATGTTTATTGTTTCCAAATGCCAGCTGAGATCTTTTGGCACGGCACCCAGTGTGCCAATGACCACTGGGATCACCTGGACTGGTTTATGCCAGAGCCTTTGCAATTTGATTTTGAGGTCCTGATAACGGCTGAGTTTTTCCTGTTGTTTTTCCTCAATGCGACTGTCACCTGGTATGGCGACATCAATAATCCAAACTTTTTTCTTTTCCACAATCGTGATGTCTGTATTGTGTTCCAAAACTTCATTAATCTGGATTCGAAAGTCCCACAGTATTTTTGCGTGTTCGTTTTCCACAAACTTTGCAGGTTTATGATCCCACCAGTTCTTTACTACTGGTAAGGTGGCATCCATCGGGGTGTGTGTGTGTTATTGTTGTTGTTATTATTATTATTAAGTAACATGCCTTAAACAGAGGCTTGGTTGTTATTCATTTATATCAGTGGTTCTCAACCTGTGGGCCATGGTTCAGCAGTGGGTCGCGAGAACAAAAATCCTGTCCGTGAACCTCCCTTTTTATTTATTTAATTTTCACTCCTTTCCACAGAGCTAACCATTAGTACCCCTTTTGGTACTAATGTTGGAGAGTGGTCCGCAGTCAAGTGGTCTCTGGTCAAAGTGGTCCCTGGTCAAAAAAAGTTTGGGAACCACTGATCTATATCAATAGTTCCCAATCTCAAATGGGGTTGCAAAGGGTTTTTTTGTGGGTGAGCTATGAATAAGTTAAAAAGGGGGAAAAACCACAGCATTGCAGAGATTTGCCATTGCTGAGACTGATCCTTGCACTGTAGCATACAGCCAGCCCCATTTTTCCCTTCTCTTTGCACTAGCCTTGGCTCAGCCCGTTCCAAATAGTCCAGGCCCTTTATTGAAAATTTTGCCCCTGGCAACTTACATGAAGAAAGCAGAACTGGTTTTAATGTATATGTTGTGTTAACAATTTATGCCTATGTTTTGTTTTTATATTGTATGTTTTTGTATTATTTTGCATATGTGGAAACCGCTCTGAGTCCCCTAGGGGAGATAGGGTAGTATATAAATAAAGCATTATTATTATTATTATTATTATTATTATTATTATTATTATTCAGTTCTTGTGGGTTTTTTCGGGCTATATGGCCATGTTCTAGAGGCATTTCTCCTGACGTTTCGCCTGCATCTATGGCAAGCATCCTCAGAGGTGAGGTCTGCTGGAGCTGGGAAAAAAGGGGGTTTATATATCTGTGGAATGACCAGGGTGAGACAAAGGGCTTTTGTAAGTTGGGCTAGGTGTGAATCTTTCAACTGACCACCTTGATTAGCATACAATGGACTGACTGTGCCTGGAGCAAACTCTTCTTGAAAGGTGATTAGATGTCCCTGCCTGTTTTTCTCTCTGCTGTTTTTGCTGTTGCAATTTTAGAATTTTTTAATACTGGTAGCCAGATTTTGTTCATTTTCATGGTTTCTTCCTTTCTGTTGAAATTGTCCACATGTTTGTGGATTTCAATGGCTTCTCTGTGTAGTCTGACATGGTGGTTGTGAGAGTGGTCCAGCATTTGTGTTCTCAAATAATATGCTGTGTCCAGAAAGGAGGAAACCTGGAAAATGAACAAAATCTGGCTACCAGTATTAAAAAAAAATAAAAATAAAAACAGCAGGGAGAAAAACAGGCAGGGACATCTAATCACCCTTCAAGCAAAATTTTGCTCCAGGAACAGTCAGGCCATTGTATGCTAATCAAGGTGGTCAGTTGAAACATTCACACCTAGCTCCAGCAGACAAGAGTCCTTTGTCACACACCCTGGTCATTCCACAGATATATAAACCCTTTTTCCTAGTTCCAACAGACCTCACCTCTGAGGATGCTTGCCATAGATGCAGGCGAAACGTCAGGAGAAATGCCTCTAGAACATGGCCATATAGCCCGAAAAAACCCACAAGAACTGAGTGATTCCGGCCATGAAAGCCTTCGACAATACATTATTATTATTGTTTGTGTATATTATATTGAAAAATCTATTTCCAGTGTGTTTTCATTTACCCTATAAAAAGCCTATTTTTAATGTATTGGGGTACTTGTCTCTATAAAATTGGGTCACGATTTGAAAAATGTTGGAACCTCTCATCTATATATAGGACGGTTAAAGTATACCTTACTGTTAAAATAGGACCAACAATTGACTGTTCAAAATGTCCTGTCACCAGCAGTGGATTTTTCAGGACTGTTTGATGAAAATACCTCTTTCTCTCCTACTTTACTGTACTCTAAAAAGGTCAGGCATATTACAAAACCTATTTAAAACTAATCTTGTATAAAAACACATGAAAAGGCTCTTTTGCAATCCTCCATGTAGTGCTGAAAGACGAAGAGAATGAAGGATAAGCCTTTGGGTGTACATATACATCTACTGAGGAAGTCTAATGATACAGATTATAGGAAAACAGTATACCTTTCTTTACAAGGCCTTGATTTGCAACCCTGAAATCTCAAATTTAGCCATTACAATGAAGTCCTGTTGCAGACGGAGCTGGGTTTTTTTTATCACCACTTAAAATCTAATTAATCCGTATAGAAGCACAAAGATTTCTGTTGTTTTTTAAAGGGTGAGGGGTCATAGAGCGTTCTTTGTTCATCCTTAGACTTGTAATCATCAGGCATTGGGATATAATTTTACCAAGCAAATTGGAAGGTAACAGATCAAATCCTTATCACAGAACCTAACTCATGGTTAAGCAGAGTCCTTCGTCCTTTACAAGTAATGCTATATTCAGGAAGAACAAAAACACATTTCAGAGCTTCGAAAGGGTTAATACCTAAAGCTTATATCCCAGGAAGCAAAGAGCTAAAGATCCCCAGAGCTGCAGCTGCCATATAAGGTAGCCATTCTTATAGAGTTGACTTTCCATTCAAGCGATTTCGTTCTTTAGAATGGCGTTAATGTCCCGAACCACGTTGCAGTTAGCTGGAATTTTGTTGTGTTTGTTGGGGTGGGTGTTATCCTGCCTCACGACCTATCTACCTCTTTGGAAGAGTCTCAACTTGGAACTGAATGAGCTGGAGATCTGGACAATGGGACTCTGGCAAGCCTGTGTCTTCCAAGAAGAAGGTGGCATGCAGTGCAAGGAATTTGACTCTTTTTTGGCTTTGCCCCCTGAGCTCAAAATTTCTCGGATTCTGATGTTTACTTCTGACGGATTAGGAGTTTCAGGCCTTCTGCTCTCAGGTCTCGGACTGGACTGCCTGAAGATTGGTGAACAACAACAGCGTTTGAAGAGGAGGTTCCTGTTCTTGGGAGGAATCATCTTCTGGGTATCAGGAGTTACAGCCATAGTCCCAGTCTCTTGGGTTGCTCACACAACGGTGCAGGAGTTTTGGGATGAAAGCATTCCTGACATCGTGCCCAGGTGGGACTTTGGGGAAGCGCTCTTTGTAGGCTGGTTTGCCGGGTTCTGTCTCATCTTAGGAGGCTCGCTCTTACTTTGTGCCGTTTGTTCCACTGACACTCAATCATCGTTGGTCCATTATACAGCGCCAGAAGTGCGAGTGCCTTGTCAACGCTTGGAAAGAGACAATAGACCCAAAAGCTTACGCATCTAAGAGCGATAGAAGGGCTTCGTTTTCAGACACTTTAAAACACCAGCCAGAGCCTTGTTCCAATTAAGATTCAAAGGACTCTTTGTTCCCTAGCCGATTCATTACACGTAGTTTTTTAAAACTTTCTTCCTGTGCTGTTTATTTGAAGAGCAGTGTTTAACCCTCCTTATTACAAAGCTGAGAATGCTGGCTTCACAACAGGAGATTCAAATGACCGACTGGAGAAAATCGCCACTATCTAGTTCTGTCGACTTCAGCAAAAAATGCACAAACAAAACAAAACCAAAGTTCATGTAAGACACTGGAAAATGGAATATGAGTCCTCATTACACAGCTACGCATCAATAATTGTAGTAACTGATTTCCATGGCCAACTTCTGCAAGTCCAAAGATATGGGGAATGTTGTGGTTTTAGGTTTCTGCTACAAAAATGTTTCATGCGAATGGACTGACAAGCCATCTTTAAAATTTGAGGCATGGATTATCTTGCAACACTGGCATTTTAAAGATTTCAATACTATCACTGATTTTTTTTTCCGTGTCAGGAGCAACTTGAGAAACTGCAAGTCGCTTCCTGTGTAGGAGAATTGGCTGTCTGCAAGGACATTGACGAGGGGATGCCTGGATGTTTAATGTTTTTCACCATCCTTGTGGGAGGCTTCTCTCATGTCCCCGCATGAGGAGTTGGAGCTGACAGAGGGAGCTCAACCTGCTCTCACTATATTTGAACCGTTGACTGACGATTTAACCCACTGCATCACCGGGGTTTGCTATCACCAACTAGTAAAATCATATTAACATATGAAAAATGGCAACTTATTTGTTTTCTCCATCTGGATACTCTAGTTTCTGCCTTCTAAAAATCTAAGATAGTGGCCAAACAATCCTATGGAATTAATGTTAAACATTGCTCATGTAAAGAATCTGTGCTTTTCTTATATGTTTTTGGCATGCATGATCACAATATGCATCCTAAAATCTGGAAAATATGGCATTCATTTTAAGTTATGAAGGTAGCCCCTTTTTTGTTTACAGCTAGAAGAAACTGAATTACCCATATGTTCCATATATGATTACTTTATTTAAATAGCCTCATATTACCCACTTTATTTGCTCAATTACACCCTATGGTTGTAATCCTATAGCCACTTATTGAGTTCATTGCATTCAAGGAGACCTACTTCTGCATAAATATATGTTGTACTACATTTTTACAAGTTATGCAAGTATGGGATTTAATACTGTTACCTGTACATAGATAAACAATCATGTTTGTGCTTTAACTTCTGTGGAAAATGGATTGACTACTTACAAACAAAGGCTTGTCATTGTGCCTGGAATCACGGGGTTGCTGTAAGTTTTCTGGGCTGTATGGCCATGTTCTTCTGGAACATGGCCATACAGCCCGGAAAACTCACAGCAAAGGCTTGTCATTGTTTCTTTGTATGTAAAATATTTCTAAAGGGAACCAGCAAATAAATAATGGACTGATTTTCTTTGGCAAAACAAAGTTGAAAATCAATATAATATACTGTAAGTATCTGTTTACAGGCAGTTGTACTAATAATCCCATAATCACTCCCAACAAATTCTCTACTTGTAATGAGTTTTTAATTTAATGCTAATGCTTTTACACTTCTGCCTGTGTAGTTGATGAACCTTTTCCAGTATTTTGCCAGGAAATTATAACTATTGGGTTTAATACGTAGCAAAGCTGAAATTGCCTAAATACCCACGGAAAGGCATGTATGTGTTCAAATAGGGAATGGAAGAATTTAAATCTTTTTTGTTTATCTTGGCCTCAAGTATAAAACATTCTTTAAAATCTATTTTATCATGTGTGACACATCAATAATTGCCTAAAGTTGGGACAACAAAACAATGAAAGCAATGCAAGTATAATTATGTCTGGCTTTTACCATTTCCTAAAGTATACTATATTATAGTTATTTGGAACAAGGCTACGCAAAGATTGCTACCAGATGTGAATGCATGAACATACCATTTTTGGTCACTTTAGTACATTCCTGCTTTACTTCTCAGCCTGTTCCTCTTAAGTTTATTTAATGTAATGCTTCAATCTGTTAGACAATGGCATAAATGCAAGATACTATCAGCAACTTGAAACTCACACTGCAGTCACATACGCATATTTTAAGGATGACGGAGTCTTATCGACATACAAAAACTTCAAAAGTGTGTACTTTTTGAGTAAGCATTTTAATACTAAACTATTTACTGCTAAATATAAAAAGTGTAAAAAATTGAGAGTAAATTAATCCCAAATGCAAATAATTCCATGCAGATCTATTGAGGTATCTGGACGTCTGTGATCACTTGATTTGTGAAAATAGCAGCTCAAAGATATTCTTGACTATTTTAAAAGACCTCCATTAATTGTTTATGTTGGAAAAGTGGTTGAACTGCTGCCAGGAACTTAAGACTTAAATGCAATCTTCCTCACATTCAGAGGAATGAGAAGGGCAAGGATATTATTCATGTTCATCCCTCCAAGACTAGTTCGAAATTTCTCAGTTTAATCATGCACTTAAGAAAAGGATAGGACTACGATATTCCTGGATTTTCGAACAACACGAGGCACTCTTTGATGCTACAATCCAGTTTGAAGTTGTGATGATCGGAAAGCATCTTTCTCACACACTTATGTAGGAGCCATGGTGGTGCAATGAGTTAAACTCTTGTGCTGGCTGAACTGCTGACCTGAAGGTCGGCAGTTCAAATTCCCGAGACGAGGTGAGCTCCTGTCTGTCAGCCCAGCTTTCCATGCAGAGACATGAAAGAAGCCTCCCACAAGATGGTAACACATCCAGCCGTCCCCCGGGCAACATCTCGGCAGATGCCCAATTCTCACACACCTGAAGCAACTTGCAATTTCTTGAGTCGCTTCTGACACAATAATAATAATACAAATAATAATAATACAAAAACACTCATATAGTCATATATCCATCTATGTGTATGCATGTACCTTCAATGCAGTGTTGTTATTCATAATATTGATTAAATGCCCACCCTGGGCAACGTCTCAGCAGACGGCCAATTCTCTCACACCAGAAGCGACTTGCAGTGTCTCGAGTCGCTTCTGACACAATTAATAATAATAATACAAACCACACTCATATAGTCATATATCCCTCTATGCATATGTATGTACCTTCGATGCAGTGTTGTTAGTCAGAATACTGATTAAATGCCCACCCTGGGCAATGTCTCTGCAGATGGCCAATTCTCTCACAACAGAAGCGACTTGCAGTTCTCTCAAGTAGCTTCTGACACAATTAATAATAATACAAAACCACACTCATATAGCCATATATCCCTCTATGTGTATGTATGTACCTTCGATGCAGCGTTGTTATGCATAATATTGATTGAATGCCCACCGATATTCACAGCCTAAACCTTGATAAAAGTTAACCTTTTGCATGTACGAAACTTACAGTGAACAAAACACAGTGACTGATAATTTTGTGAAAAACAGAACACTCATAAAACAAGGAAGATTTGTTAAAAAACTGTATTTTTTTCCAAATCACTGAAACAAATGAAAAGTGCAGAGATGAAAGTTAATCTAGGTGATGTACATGTGTACATTAACAGACAGTATTAGGATAGAAAGACATTTGTAATATAACCTGATTAAATATTTAGTTCAGTCCTGAGCATTTTATACTTAAAATGTAAAAATTAGGTAAAAAGCCTTGATTTGATTTTCAGCCTATAAACAGTTTACTATACTTTGTTCATTTGGCTAAGTAATAATATTGTCTTGTACCTGTAATACTTAGGATCTGATATACGGAACTGTACTAACTTACTGATAGACAAAATAGGAGGATTATTACATTTGTACTTTTTGTTCAATCTTGTGAAGGCTAAAACCAATGATAATAGTTGTTATCTCTATGCATGAAACTTGACTGTCTTTTGCCCATATTTGCGTTTTCCAAGGATGTTTCATCACTGTTGTTTAATAAACACAAATAAACTGGATGAGAAGAGCCAAACCAATTGTACTCCTAAAAATGAATTGATATTACTGTGGTCTCTGTGAGAGAATGTATTAATGCATGGAAGAGTTCTCTTATTTTATAAATAAGCAACCAACGAATCCTTTCTAGTCTCCTCTGAATTTCATTGACTTGTGTGTCTATTTGTAAACACCTTAGCTTCCCACGAAACTAGAGAGCTGCATACATTTCCTCACAGTAGCTTTTTTTAACCCGCAATCATTAAATGCACAGAACTGAACTATATTAAGAAGTACATAAATAAGACTGAAAATAAATAAATCACAAGGTACAACTCTATACATCATTCTACAAACATATTAATATTGTCAAACTGAGAAGTTGAAGCGGTCAACCTTCGTCTCTATATTAAATAATCTTGAAACCTTAGCTTTTAGAGATTGACCTCAGCGAAATGGAAGTATGCATGTGTTTGAATCACTTCTAAAACATGGGCAGAACAATAAGGGGGAATCCATGACATATATCAGGCACAGTTAGTTAACTATCTCAAGATTGGTTATAATGTTTAAAGGACCTGAACAGTAATACAGACTTGTGCATCGTAAGAGAACACTTGGGAGAGATTTAGAAAAACACATTTAAGGCACAATTCTAAAGATGGCAATCAACATATTCTTGTTATATTCATCTAATCTTTCAAGAAGTCTATTAACATTCTCAGGAAAATAAAATACAATATGCCAACATTTGATACATTGCATAGTGGACAGTGTTCAAGGAGCTCCAATCTTTGTTTTCTTTGTTTACCATATGTATTTGTAAATATGTATTGCATATGAAAGAAGACAGGATAACTTCTTTGTGCTCATCAAAAGGCTCCAAAATTGCTCCACCAACTCCTGAAATTCCAGGATATATACACAATATGTGGACAGATTGCTGAGTGCTCCTATAAATGTATACCATATTGAATGCAGCCTTAATTTAGTACACTTCTAGATCTCCGAGGTTCTCTTAGAAATCAAGTGCCTACATCTGGGTTGCCAAGTTTCTCTTGAAACATCGCAACGGCAGTTAATCTAATGACAAAGTGATGACTGCTTTGTCCCGTAAGTCTCATTATGATGACATCAGACCTAATCAGCTACTTACTGCCAGATAACACTCAGACCAACCTCTATTACATGCTAAGGGTACAGAACATTTTGTTTCCAATTCAAATTCTGACAAACACATTCATATCGTCTTTTACTTCTCATCAATACAAATTCTGTTTAAAGAAACTTAGGTTCTAACCCAGACATGGGCAAACTTTCTAACTTGGGGGCCACATGATAGAACTCCCTGCTAAGAGGGCTGGCTGCCCTGTGGTGAAAAGAAGGAAGGGAGGAGGAAGGAAAGAGAGAAGGAAAGAAGGAGAAAAGGGAGGAAGGGACGGATGGAAAGAGAGAGAGGGAAGGAGGGAGGAAAGAGGGAAGGAAGGGTGGAATGGAAGGATGGAAGTAGAAAGAGGGAGGTAAGGGGGAAGGAAAGAGAGAAGAACGACAAAAAGGAAGGAAGAGAGGGAGGGAAGGAGGAAGGAAAGAGAGAAGGAAGGAAGGATAAAAGGGAGGAAGGGAAGGATGGAAGGAGAGATAGGGAGGGAGGGAGGAAAGAGGGAAGGAAGGAAGATTGGAATGGAAGGATGGAAGGAGAAAGAGGGAGGTAAGGGAGGGAGGTAAGGGGAAGGAAAGAGAGAAGGAAGAAAGGACAAAAATGAAGGAAGGGTGGAATGGAAGGATGGAAGAAGAAAGAGGGAGGTAACGGGGAAGGAAAGAGAGAAGGAAGAAAGGAAGGAAGGAATGGAAGGATGGAAGGAGAAAGAGGGAAATAAGGGAGGGAGGTAAGGGGGAAGGAAAGAAAGAAGGCAGGAAGGAAGGGTGGAATGGAAGGATGGAAGGAGAAAGAAGGAGGTAAGGGGGAAGGAAAGAGAGAAGGAAGAAAAGACAAAAAGGAAGGAAGGAAAGGAAGGATGGAAGGAGAGAAAGGGAAGGAGGAAGGAAGGAAGGGATGGTGGAATTGAAGTATAGAAGAAAAAAGAGGGTGGTAAGGGAGGAATGTAAGGGGGAAGGAAAAAGAAGGAAGAAAGGAAGAAAAAACCAAAAAGAAGGAGGGAAGGGAAAGAGGAAGAAAAAGTGAAGGAAGGATGAAAAGGAGGAAGAGAAGGATGGAAGAAAGGAAGGGAAGGAGGAAGGAAAGAGAAGGAAGGATGGATGAAAGGGTGAAAGAGAAGGAAGGAAAGACAAAAAGGAAAGAAGGAAGAAAGGAGAAAGAGGGAGAGAGGGAAGGAGGAAGGAAAGAGAGAAGGAAGGAAAGGATGGTGAGAGAGAGAGAAGGGCCTGAGAAAAGAGCCTAAAGGGCTGCATCTGCCCCCTGGGCCTGGGTTTGGCCATATCTGCTCTAACCCCATAGATACTGTGCCACAATTAATTTAAGAACAGACCTACATCATTTACTTTATTCTTTATTCTACTTTTAAATCTTTATCCTATTCATACGTCATTTTAAGTGCTCCAAATCTTGGGATTTTCTCGGAAGGAATTTCTATATTAACAATAATAGATATTTGGTTTTTAGGAAATTCATCAGTCTAAGTACTATTCCTCTGAAAACTGCATGAGTCTGTTTGGACTCTACAAAACTGACTCTCCTACAGGCTTCTAGCTGGGGTACTCAATATACAATGCTATATTAATACGCTAGCTTTGCATTTCAGTATTTGATGACTCAGGTTTGAGTACTTTGGGTGTGAACCTGAGCGTAATTTCAGAAAACAGCTGCCTTTGGGTAGTTTTAGTTTACACACATTTCAGGGTTAGACTTGCCCCACATTACTTCTCTTTCAGAGTTTAAATGCAAAGAGACTTGATTAACCTCAATAGAGGCCTAAATCCAATACATTCACAAAGTTATACTCCTTCAGCTAGTATCCCATGCCTCTCGTAACAAGAAAGAAAGAAAATGAAAATGGGTTCCAACTACAAAGTTCCAACATAGGAGACAGAAATTTAAACAGCACCTGTTTGCATGAGGCAGCCTTGCTGTTTTGGAAGAAGACTTGAGTTTATTGCTAGCTAGCTTTTAAAAAAAACCCAACACACTTTGTACAAAAATATTGCATGGCCTAACAGCCATTTTCACAGTCTGCTCTTGTGAAAAAAAAGGTGAAACGGAACTTCCTGCTGAACATAATATTTCTCGACACAGTGCAGTTCGACAGGATATACACACACAAGGTACTGCCTTTGTTCCTTAGATACATCTTTACAAAATAGTAGCATATCTGTAGTACATACAAACTGTACAAAATTAGCATCGGAATACCAGAAATATACTACTTTGGTTTTCTGGTAATGAAAGATTAAAGTAGGTAGAAGAGAGAAGGGGTTTTTCCTGTCTTTAAGGCATGTGTGTGTGCAATGTGCATATGAGCACACTGTATTGTGGAGTTTAGTTTTACAGAAAATACCTATGAATCGATGTAAAGTGGAACATTTTTTTAAAACTAGAACTACACTATAAAAATGGTAATCTTTTAAAAAAGAACAGATGAATAAGTAGAAAACATCTTGTGGTAGAAAACAAAATTAGACATCATCCGCTGGCAGAGATGGTATACTGATCTTTGCTCTTGTGAAGTATGCAATCTTCTCCCTTAAAAAAATATAAAGACACACAAAAAGGAATATATAGTTTAAATGGTTAAACCATCAGTGAACATGTAATAATAATAATAATAATAATAATAATTTATTTCTATATTTATATACCACTTTTCTCACCCCAGGGGGGACTCAAGGAGGTTTACAACATACTAATGGCAAAAATTCAATGTATGTAGATAGAAAAAAAATCATAATAACCAAACACTAACATATAACTATAAATGAAAATAATTAAAACCATTAAACGTGAGAAATAAACAACATTTCAGCATTAAAAAACATTAAAAACACCCTAGTATAAATGTTAAAAATCAGATAATTCAAAAATTGTACACCATGGTCATTCTGTTTGTCAATGCACATCTTTCATAATTATACTTTGCACTGCATTATTTTACCGGCCAAAGGCTTGATCCCACAACCAGGAGGCCAGGAGGGAGGGTGCTGATCTAATCTCGCTGGAGAGAGAGTTTCAGAGCCGAGGAGCCACCACTGAGAAGGCCCTGTCTCTCGTCCCTACCAACCGTGCTTACGACTGAGGTGGGACCAAGAGAGGGTTGTTGTTGTTGCTATTACTATTTTAAAAATATTTTAAATTATTTCAACCCGCTCTCCCTGGATTCAAACTGCTGACCTGTTGGTAAGCAGTTCTGCTGGCACAATGGTTTTACCCATTGCGCCACCGGGGGCTCATAATAATAATAATAATAATAATAATAATAATAATAAGAATAAGAATAGTACTCGTCTCTCCTTGAAACATGAGATGGGGTGCAACATCATTAAAACTATTCAAATACTATTCAAATACAGATTTTGGGCTACTGTTTTATTATCTGGGTGGGGGCCAATAGGGGGTCTAGACAGAGAAGGATGGTTCATTTTAGGGTGGGGGGCTGAAGGAGGAAAACAATTTCCTCCAGTTTTCCTGTTATTCCGGTCACCCATGTCGAAGTCGTGGAATCAACACGGGGGGAGGAATTGCCAGTGAAAATGGGGGAAATTGTTTTCCTCCTTCTATCCCTCCCCCCCAGTAAAATGGACTATCCTCCTCTGTTTAGGCCCCCTTTTGGCCTCCGCCCGGATAATGGAACAGTACTGATTTTGGATTTCTGGATATGGGATGTTCAATATAACTTGGAAGTTTAGGGAGGAATACTTATAATTCTTTGCCAGACAGTTCCTCCAAGGCCTCTATCCAAACTGGAAACCCCACACTATTCCATAAGATAGCATTTAAAAGTGGAATCATAGTGCTATAACTGTGTGATATGAAAAGGTCTTTGTGGGAATATAAAATAATAATAAATCTTTATTTTTAACCTGCTGAAGGGACTCAGGGTGGCTTCCAAAAGCAAAAGGCAAACATTCAATGCCATATACAATTATAACCATTAAACATTTACACATACAATTAAAACAAATTCAACCATTTTGGCTAAAGAGAAGTAAATTGATCTGTCAAGCGTCATAAGTATTATGATTAAATATAAAAATGTATAAAAATACAAAAATATAAAAATAACTCTTCTATAAGTTACATGGTGATTGTCGGCTTCTTCCGCCAAGATGGAATCAATAATATTCCATCTTGACTAATATTCTAGAATACTGAACTCGATTGACCTTTCTCTGATTTAGCATGACTGTTCCTATGTTCTTAAAAAGGATGAAACTTGGGTGAGGATTTATTGCAGGCCATAAAAGCCTTTTGCTACCACCCTAAGAACATCACATTCCTGGGTGATAATCATTCATTTGCTTTCTCATTTTAATTTTCCTAAAGCACTAAATGGTAAAACTTACCTTGAACTTAAAATAAACTATTTATATTAAATTCCATGGATGTATATTAAGATGAAAAGGCCAACTTAAATATTATCACAGATCTTCTAAACTCTCAAGAGATTCAAATTCTCTCTACCTGAATGACTGCACCTGCAGCGGCACTTTCTGGCTCTGCTCTCGCAACCGACACACATCCTTCGACGCTTTCCTCATCAATTTTTCCGCACTTAAACCCCTTTTCTTTTCCTCCTTTGATTGTTCAGCCTGGTGAGGGAACAAAACTACAGCTAACACACAGTAATTGACAGTATGAGAGAAGGCTCAAAGGAATCTGAGAAAGAACACCTTGCAAATTGCCTTCAGCACAAATAAAGACAAAAAGACATACTGGCATCATAACTAACGTATCTTGCAGCTGATTTCATCAAGCTGCCGGGTGCATAAAAAGGACTCCATAATTTTTGGCAAAGCATTTAAAGGGATTTTAATCTATGTGCCAGTGTTTGTACATCAGGAGTTTGCAGCTCAGAAGGAAGCTCTATTGGCATGGAAATATTGTCTACTAGAGACTGGCAGATAGACTAAGGCAGTTTCAAGTGAGATGCTGAGCCTCAAGAAATCCCGATTTCTCCACTACTTTTTGCATAACCAGCATTTCATTTATGCAGATTGTTGGGATGAATTAAGAAACAGGTATGCCTTGAGTTTTCTAATCAGGCAATGTTCAGCCAAGTGCTTGAAAACACTTGTGGCAATTAAGGGTGTCTAATACCTCAAATCACCTAAATTATCTTCCATTTATCTACTGCCTGTGATGTTCATTAGTTTTATTAAATGCCTTCCCGTTGCGTTAATAAAGGTACTGCTATCTTAGTGCCTGTCGTAACTGTTTACATTAGTATACTAAAAGCCTTAAAGTAGCTATTGACTTTTACATTTTAATGCACACAGTATTTCTTACAGTGGGCACATTTTTGCTTCATGAAAAACAAATATTACAGTGTTCCCTCGCTCCTTTGCGGTTTGGTTACCGTGGACTCGCTGTTTCGCGGTTTTCCCTGCGTGGCCCTCCTTGCCTTCCCTCCCTTTTCTCTCTCTCTCACTTTGCCTTCCCTTTTCTCTCCAATTTCCCCTCCCTTCCTCCCTCTCTCGGGCAGCTGCTGCCCCTGGGCCAGGCGGGGGCAAAAAAGTCTGGAGCAAAGAGCAGGCCAGGCTGCACTGGGCCACCACTGGAGGAGACCTGGCTGAACTGCGGCAGCTCCTGCAGAAGCAGCACCACCCGAGCGAGAGGGACAAGAGGAGGGAAAGCGTTGGAGGAAGGAATTGTCTCTCTTGCTCGGGTTGTGCTGCTTCTGCAGAAGCTGTCGCACTTCAGCCGGGTCTCCTCTGGTGGCGGTGGAACATTTTTCTTTCTGTCCAAAAAAGCTCTCTTTGGTAAAAAAAAAAAAAAGGAAAGTGTTTGAGGCCTGTTTTATATGTAGAGAACATCTTCTTAAGGTGGCTCTGTCTTTGTGCCAACTGAGTGCATTGAAATTCCTTTTACTGAATCATCATTATACACATTGGGATAAATCTAGGTAAAGCAGTGTTTCTCAACCAAAGACCATTAGAAAACACAATATTTTATGTTGGTCATGGGGATTCTGTTTGGGAAGTTTGGTTCAATTCCATTGTTGGTGGAGTTCAGAATGCTCTTTGATTGTAGGCAAACTATAAATCCCAGCAACCACAACTCACAAATGTCTATTTGGGAAAATGTCTATTTTCCCCAAACTCCACCAGTGTTCAAATTTGGGCATAATGAGTATTCGTGCCAAGTTTGGTCCAGATCTATCATAGTTTGAATTCAAAGTGCTCTCTGGATGAAGGTAAACTACAACTCCAAAAATCAAGGTCAATGCCCACCAAACCCTTCTAGTATTTTCTGTTGGTCATGGGAGTTCTGTGTGCTAAATTTGGTTCAATTCCATTGTTGGTGGAGTTCAGAATGCTCTTTGATTGTAGGCGAACTATAAATCCCAGCAAATACAACTCCCAAAATCAACCCCCCCCCCCAACCTCACCAGTTTTCAAATTTGGGCATATCAGGCATTTGTGCCAAATTTGGTCCAATGTATGAAAATATATTCTGCATATCAGATATTTACATTACAATTCCTAACAGTAGCAAAATTATAGTTATGAAGTAGCAATGAAAATAATGTTATGTTTGGGGTTCACCACAACATGAGGAACTGTATTAAGGGGTTGCAGCGTTAGGAAGATTGAGAACCACTGAGGTAGAGCATGTAGATTCATTATAACTAGAACCCTAGAAAGTGGGTGACTGCTTTAAATATTATAAGAAATCAATGCCACAACCAGCTTGTACATTTATTTTGCACAAATGCTGTATCTATGTCTGTAGCATACTCATTTTTTTCCAGGAGAGATTCCTTTCTGCAAAGCACAGGGAAACAGTATGGGAAAATAATGTGTCCATTGTTTACTGCCATACAATGTGCAATTGAGCTTTAAACCCAATTGAACAATTTTCTTTATTTGAAAAGGTTTATGAACCCCAAAAGTAAAGAACCGCAGCCCTTCCAAATGTAGATGAACGACTACTGCCAGATCCTTACACCACATAGACAGGGCTGATGCAATCTGGAGCTCATCAACATTGGAAGAGTCAGAGGTTCCCCATCTATGCTTCACATTTAGGAGAAAGCTGCTGGTGAGATGAGAGGTTACAAAATAATGAAAGGCATGGGAATAGTAATAATAGGAAAGTGATTAACTCTTAGATGCAAGCACACAGGAGACACCTGAACTTTATAGAGAGGCAATTTTAAGACAAGATGAAACAAATTCCTCCCACATTGCCACAAATGGAATGATCTGAGGATGTTATAAAAGTCAAGTATTAAAAATTAGGTATCAACATCTTGGATCTGTTCATCTGTGGTTACAAAGATGAAAGGAAAGCTTTACAAATCTAAATGACCGACAGATACCATATCTCTGAAGTCCAGATGCTAAATATTTCAACCTAATTTGAACACATGCAACTTCAAGAGTACGTATTTTAAAATCATGTAGACACTGTAAATTCACATGGGTCCTCCTCTCTCATGTAGAGAAGCGTGGTTTGATGTTTATACCTGTTTTTCAGCTTGTTTCAAGAGCTTTTGGAATCTTTCGTCCTCCAACACGCAGGGAGGAAGCTCGGTCTTCCCTCTGGCTTTCATCTCCTCGAGCCTCTGCTTAAGATCGCGAAGCATCTGTAGCTCATCATCCAGGCGACTCTGTCGCGTCCGAGAAGCCTGGAGATCCAGCTCCAAGTCAAGAGAGGTGCGGACAAGGTGCTCCCGAGTTGCTCGTCGCATGCTGGGCTGGCAAGCAGGCTATGTATGGCATTTATGAATGTTTAGAGGGAAATAAAGTAGAACAGAATATGAATGAAAACACCATGAGGTTCTGCTACCACACTTACCTGAATCATCTCAAGTTAATTTTTTTTGTGCATACATACAAAACTTTTGTACACACCATGTTTGCAGATATGTAGCATTTACTTAAATGAAGTTGTAACTATGCTAAATGCTACAGGATCACTACTCTTTACTTAGCTTTCTCAAACTGGACTATTTGTGACGCTTGCCAAACATTAATGAATTGGGTTTTTAAGAGCCAAAAATAATTCATTGTCTGTTAGGAACTAATTCAATAACATGCTCTATAAAAAACAACAACACTTTTTATTACAGATTTAGGATGCAAATGTATATCATCCCAATACCATCTCCATCAAAAACCAACAGTGATTAGTATTATACTATGTAACAAAATTTGAAAAATATTCTGTTCCTGGTTTGAATTTTTTTCCTGTTTAATTGTGTGGTAGTTGAAAGTAGTTACTCAAGAAACTTCAGGTTTTGTTGCTGCCATTTTAAACCTTTGTGCAGACCGCAATAACAATTTTTGCTCCTGGGTTATAAATATCATTTCCTAATTGGTTGTATTGTTAAAACATGGAAACAGTTTATTAAATTGCAAAAATTTAGTTTTTGCAGTGTGTGGGGGAGGGGACAGGACATCCTGCAGCACGTTTTGCTATAGTTTTTCAATGAATATCTCATAGAGTCTCAACTAAGTCAACACAGTCTGTGGCAGCCACAAAAATGAAGTTTCTGGAGTAGAGCAACTACTTTCAAAGTAAGTACCGCACAATTAAACAGGAAATAACACTTTCAAATCAGAAACAGACAAAAATTCAGATTTTGTTACATATTGTAATTCAGTGGTTGATCTTCAAAATTACTAGTTAAATTGCTCCCATTCCCAGTTTTCAAAATTCTGTTATTTTCAATAGTTTTCTATGATCTACAGAGATACTAGCAGGAACACTTCAGCAAGCAAGAGTCCAAAAGTGGCAGGCTAAAACCCAGAACCTCAAGCCATGGCTGATATCAAATGAGAGACTCTCTTCTGAGCACACAGAAGACTGGGTGACTTGGAAGGCACTGAACAGACTGCGTTCTGGCACTACAAGATGCAGAGGCAACCTTAAGAAATGGGGCCACAAAGTGGTGTCCATGACATACGAGTGTGGAGAAGAGCAAACCACAGACCACCTATTACAATGCAGTCTGAGCCCTGCCACATGCACAATGGAGGACCAGAGGCACTACAAGTGGCCAGCTACTGGTCAGAGGACATTTAGTATCATGACAAGTTTTTAAACTTGTGTTTTTAAAAATAAATACATTACAACTGTACCCTTGGTTCGCTTCTGACACAATAAATAAATAAATAAATAAATAGTGTAATGACTACAGTTTCCTGCTGCTTTAATTTTTACAGGTTTCAATCATTTGAAATGACTTCTAAGGAACGTATTACTCACCTTTATAATTTTTCTCAAGAGACTGACATTACTGAATCAATTTACTTTAGCAATCTAATGTTAATATGCCAACATTAGTGCTAACCTCAATGTTCCAAAGCAACATCCTGGCTTTAAAGAACTACAGAACTGGGGCGAATTCATTTTCACATTTTAAAATGCGCACAAGCAATAGGATTAGATTATACTTCTTTTTCTACAACACCCACTGTCACTTGGAAGTCTAGCGTATCAGACAGAACGTTTCAGGGATGAAGCTTTTTTCTGGATTCATCTTTTTTTTTCATATTTCTAAATCTGCTGAACAATGGGAAAGAACGGCAAAAAATGAGCAAACGGTCAAACAGCACATACCCTTTTAACTCTCAAGCTCCGCCGCTCTGTGGCATTTCTCACAAAGAGAGACTTTTTGGCCAATGTTGAGCTGTCACTATCACTTCGATTCAACTGTCAAGACAAGGAACAGAGAAGATTTATAATATGAGGTGGCTGGATCAGAAACAGACAAACCTTAACATTAAATTTGCCAAGAGTAACCTACTGCATGTAGTTTTGGCAATGGGCCATATTCTGTCTCGCACGCTATTCATCAAAGCAAAGTTGTTAGAAAGCCACAGATCAATTGTCCATAATTCATTATGAAAATGATTCCACGGTATTTGCACAGACACCACCAACTGCTTCCTTGCCTTCTAGTTTCAAAGCATGAGCATCTGTCACTTGCTTAAGGTAAGCCTTTGTCTGGCTCTTCAAAGGAAAGCCTGTTTTTTATCAGTGGCTAAAGTAACAATTGTTGACATTGGATAGTGTGATGGAACATCATTACTACTCTACAGAAAAGTTCTTTGAAGGCTGCACAGATTTAATAAGTACAGCCATATTTGTATGGAACGAGCAAAGTGTATTGCTTTGAATGTTTGATTATCTACCTCATCAGATGGGCTGATCTACCTGTTGTACACTGCTTCCTCTCCACTTTCAGCAGGCAGCCCATTAGACAATGCACAAGGATTTCCAGCTGGACTCTGTGCCGAAACAGGATAGGCAGTGTTATATGCTGCTGCTGCATATTGATTTGCCAGCAATGGATGGAAGCCAGGCAGCAACACTTCCCCCCATGAGATGGGGTAACGGTAAGGTGGGCAATGCGGGTTGTGGAGTGACGGCTTCTTCATGCTCCCCACTGGGAGTCTGTGGATTTGCCACAATGTGTGGCGAATCCATGGGCCTTTGTGATGAGGTCCTATGATTAGACTATGACCAATGTTCAACTTCACACTTAGCCATAAGAACCCACCGGGCGACCTTGGGAAGTCATATTCTCAGCCTCAGAAAAAAGCAATGGTAACCCCCCTCTTTGGCCACATCATGAGAAGACAGGAAAGCTTGGAGAAGACAATGATTCTGTGGAAAATGGAAGGAAAAAGGAAGAGGGGGCGGCCAAGGGCAAGATGGATGAATGGCATCCTTGAAGTGATGGGCTTGACTCTGAAGGAGCTGGAGATGGTGACGGCCAACAAGGAGCTCTGGCATGGGCTCCTCCATGAGGTTACGATGAGTCAGAAGCGACTGAACGAATAAACAACAGCCCCCCTCTGAAAAAAAAATCTTTATAAAGAAACTCTCTGACAGGTTCATCATAGGCTTGTCACAAGAAAGAAAGGTCTTGAAGGCACATAAAAACAACAAGAAATGCTACAGAGCAACATCATCAATTTAAAATCAAGGGAAATAGTAAAAGCATAGACATACAACATATGTAGGCAGACACAGAAGCAATTTAACATTCCAGCTTTTTCCGGCTTCATGAGGGTATGCTTGATTCCGGCCATGGGGGAGCTGCTGCTTCACTGTCCATTTGTGACAGAGTCGTTGATGGAGTACTTCCTCATTCTTACACACACTGCTGGAAGGCTTTATGGTGTGGTAAATTAGTTAAATTACATGGCAAACATTCAATGCCATACACACACAACATATATAGACAGACACTCAGAGGCTATTTAACATTCTAGCTTCTGGCCACCAGGGAAGCTGTCGCTTCACCGTCCGTTTGTGTCACTGATGAAGTACTTCCTCATTCTTTGCATACTTCCTAGAGATTTTTATGGCATCGTAAATCACTTAAATTAGCCTCCCCACATAAGTGGTACCTAAATTTCCTTCTTGATAGATGCAACTGTCTTTCGGGCTGCATAGGTCAACAGCAAGCTAGAGTATTAATGGCCGGGAGCTCATTCTGACCTGGGCTGGCTTTGAACTCATGACGTCTCAATCAGTAGAGATTTAATGCACTGGCTACTAACAAGCTGTGCCACAGGTAAAGGTAAAGGTTTTCCCTTGACTTTAAGTCTAGTAGTTTCCAACTCTAGGGGTTGGTGCTCATCTCCATTTCTAAGTTGAAGAGCCGGCGTTATCCGTAGACACCTCCAAGGTCATGTGGCTGGCATGACTGCATGGAGTGCTATTACTATCCCGCAGAAGCGGTACCTATTGATCTACTCACATTTGCATGTTTTCGAACTGCTAGGGTGGCAGAGGCTATCGCTAACAACAGGAGCTCACCCCACCCATGGTTTCTAACCACCGACCGATCAGCATGTTTGTAAATTGGGGAGTGCCTGAACTAAGAAAGGTTGGCAGAAGCTGGAACTAACAGCAGGAGCTCACCCCGCTCCCCGGATTCAAACTGCTGATCTTTTGGTCAGCAAATTCAGCAGTTTAACACGTTGCAACACCTTAAAAATTAAACACTTTTTTCTTCGTCCCTTTGGTACTTTCACTTAGGAAATGCAGCACTATGTTCATAGCCATTACCACACAATTCTATTTTCAAATGAGACAATACAATAAATCAGGGATGGGCAACTCTAATGGGCTATTTACGCCTTCCTCCAAACTTAGCCAGCTATTACTAACAAATCCAAACTGCTGAAAAACAGGTTTAGAATGGTCTCCAAAAAGAATGGGCAAGACATGACATTTTGAAAGAGTACTTTGCATTCATTGAACAAAAATGTCATATTAAGAACTTTAATTTGGAAAAAAAGATAAACCACCTCAATTCTTCTGGAAGGCATATTAAACAACATTATTTACAAGAATTATACCACAGAACTTTCAATAATTAACGAGCTCCGAGCCTAAAGATATGCCGATGTACCTAGCATTTGAAAAATAGCTGTGTGATCTCGGCTTCTCTTTCCCCAAAGAGACATTAGATTTCCTACCACAGGAAGTGAGCTGTTAAGTGATCATCAATGGTAATGGGCATATGTTAGTGCTTAAATGTCACTTGTGCATCTGAGGAAGTACAAATGGAAAGAGACGCTGGCTTCCCACTGCACTATTGCACAAAAAAATAAGTAAGATGGAGAATGAACAATGCAAAGAATACGAAAACAATTTGAAACCATCTAGAGGCAGACAGTGCAATTAGGAGCAGCCAAAATAGATTGATTAAGAACTGAAGTGTACCTGCCATTGCCCAAGTCTTTATCTAACGCTTGAAATGGGTCCATGGAGAGATACTCTTGTTGTTCCACTGCCCAAACTTTTAAACTTCAGGAATCTTTCCAGCACCACCCCCAGGAATCCTCTCTGGTTTCCCTGCCCCTTTTAAAGCTCAGAAGCCTTGATTTTCCACTTTTCTTCCTGCCTTAAAAGCCTTAGCACAGCACTGGCCACTGCAACCCGGATGACAAGCAAGAAAACTGCATTGGATAGACCACATCAGCTCGAGTTTCTGATACAGAACACATGCCATCCAGTAGACGCCATCTGTTCGCCCACAGAAAACCATATTTAATAAGCCTTGGCATTATAAGTGGGTTTCGTGAGACCAGTCGCTCTTGTTGCAATGGTGTAGTGATGGTGAGGCTGTGGACCATATTTTAGTTCTTGCAGACTACTGGTAGTGCATGCGCCACAGGTTGGGAACCACTGATCTACACTGACCCACTGTCCTAGGGCTGATCTGGTGTTGCGTACGCTGATTGGCAATCGGGTGATACTGTAGATCCTGGGGAGACCTAAGTCTAGACAAGAGGTGGAAGAGTTGGAGGGATGGGCGTTGGCGCTCAGCTGTGGAGGCTAAACCAGCTGAGAGTGATGAGGGTGGGGTGGAGGGCAGCTCATCATCGGATGATGAGTTGTAAGATAAAAGTAGGCACTGAAAGGGTAGAACTTTGCAGTAGGCAAAGTGTTGGTTTTGTGCCTTGGGTCTTGTCGCTGCTGCTTTCCTATTGGGCTTGGACCTGGATTTGCAGGTTGCTGTTTTGCTTTGTGTTACTGACTGGCTTGGATTCTCGTAAGTGCGGATTTCTCCCCTCCTTGACTTCGGACTGCTTGTGACGACGACGCTGCCTTGTGGACTTTGGAACCTTGCAACTTTGGACTTGGATTTCTTCGACTTGGGACTTCATTTGGACAATGGCTCTTCTTCATGGCTCATTGGTTGATTGTTTTCCATTTACTGTGTGATTTTGGGGAGTTTTGAAAGTACTCCTGTTTAATCCGGATTTTTTGCCAGGATAATCCGGATTATTGCCTTAGTTTGTTTTACAAGCTGGAAATTGCTGCAATGTTTGAGTTTTGACCAGAGGCACTGAAGTAAGTGTCTCTGAGTCTTGTTTATTTTGCTTTAATAAACTATTCTTTTGGACATACTCCTGATTCTGGTTCTTTAAGGCGTCTGGGTCCCGACAGTTTCCTCCACCATGTTGTTTTTTGGCTGAAATATGGGCCCTACCGGTTGGCCTGCACAATGGCGGGACATCTGAGGAAGTGGGGAGGAATCACTACAAGCAATGGCTGACCAACAGGACCCATACAGTGGCCGGAGTCCGCCACAACATGGAGAATGGAAGTGGCAGGAAGTGCCACCCCATGTCTCCAGGCCGCCTGAGCTGATCTATGGTGTTTGGTTGCCACAGAGCTGCTATACATCCCTTCCACAGTAAGTGGTCAATGCAGATGTGCCCTATGTTATGTGATCCCATGTATATGGGCACAGGATTGCAGGAGAGGCACGGAATGTCAAAGTTTATTTCAGTTTGATATGAAAATGCAAGTTTCAATATCTAAACAATATACTGTGAAAGAATTGCGAGCTTCCACATGTATTCCACAAGTGTGAATTTCTTACAGCTTAGCAGCTGACAGATGGACATTGCCAGCCTACTCCGGATATGGCTCAGTGCCAGCAATATGCCATTGCCAAAGAAATTAAATGAGTCCTTCCGTAATAGGACCCCACGGAGAACCCTCTTTATCTTACCCTGCAGATGTACTGGTTCCGCTCTCCTGGAGAGAAGGTTTGTGAGCGCACGATCATGCTGTTCCTGACAAAGGGATGCTGTTGAGACTTTAGGCTGGTTCTGTCCTTGGGCCGCACAGCCACGTTCTCGGTCCTCTCATCTGTGTTTGTCTCCTTATCAACCTGTTGAGCACATAATGAATTGTTCTCATTTAAAACAAAAACCAATTAACGGCGCTTGTTCTTTGTACCATCTTGACACAAATTAGTGAAGATCAAACCAAAGACAAGGGATCCAAATGCATTTGTCTTGTCATATAGTAAAAACAGAGAGGAGTGCTCTGCTCCTCAAGAGGATGCGATTCTTAAATGGTAACACCTGCACAACTTACGAGACAAAGCACCTCACGCTTACCAATCTGAAGGATGTGTAGATCTTCATGAATAACAATTTACAATCCCCATTTTATACTGAAAAATGGATTTTCAAATAAATAAAAATTCAATTTTAAATAAATAATGATTTTTAATAAACTCCATGGCAACAAGCCATCCTACTTATAGTTATGCAGAGGTGTAAAATTAATATAGCATTTGACAAAACACACATCTGCTATTGGTCATCTCAGCTCCAATATCCTATACTGACTGACAGCAGTTCTCCTGGATTTCAGACCTGGAAATACTGGAGACTGAAGACTTGTAAAATGCAAATCATATGCTCTGCCATTCTGTAACACATACGCATATATCAAAACAGAAGAACTGGCAAAACTAATCAAATTGTTGAATCAAACTTCTAAACCTCTTTACAGTATCCTACTGTTCTGTCAAAGAGTCTTCTCTTTTCCTCTTTTATGCTCACACACACAGCCTATAAATAAAAATGGCCTGTCGAACACTATAAAATGAACTGCCTTGCGAATTATTACAAAAGAATCACTATATCAATTGAGACTGTCTTAATCTATTTTGTTTGTTTTTTTCCCTACAGAAACTGTGATGTCAAATGAAATAATACTCTGGTATCTAATAGGCATTCATTTCAATTATATGGAAAGTAAAATAATAATAGGGAAAGAGATGGAGGAAGAGAGCAGGTAGGAAGAAGGACAAGGACGAGCAGGTTCATCCAGGAGAACAACACAGGTCGGCAGTCTGGGGGTGGATTCATCCGTTGACTCTGGAACCCCAGGCGTCAGTGGCGGCCAGGAGAATCTTTGCACAGTTAAAACTTGTGTGCCAGCTGCGCTTGTACCTTGAGACATCTGACTTGGCCATGATAGTCCACACCTTAGACACATCCCATTTGGACTACTGCAAAGCTCTCTATGTGGGGCTGCCTTTGAAGATAGTTCAGAAGCTGCAATTGGTGCCAAGATAGGCGGCCAGATTGCTAACTGGAGCTCTGTATCGTGAGAGGACGATTCCCATGCTGTGGCAGCTCCACTGGTTGCCAGTCAGCTTCAGGGCTAAATACAAAGTGGTGGCCGTCACCTATAAAGCCCTAAAAGGTTTGGGTCCAGGCTATTTGTCTAATTGTATCTCCCTATACAGACCATCCTGTGCACTGTGGTTAACAGAGAAGGCCCTGATCTCAGTTCCACCCCCGTTACAAGCTCGGTTGGTGGGAACGAGAGAGGGGGCCTTCTCTGTGATCACTTCCCATCTCTGGGACTCCCTTTCTAAAGAAATAAAAATGGCCCCCACCCTCCTCTCTTTTAAAAAACTCTTGAAAACACACTTATGCACTTTAGAGTATGGAGAGGAGGAGGATTAGGGACATTTTAATTCCACCGGAACACTGGCTAACTTATTTGTATTCCGTTGCTGCTTTGGTACATGAGAAAGAACAACCATGATAGCCATTTTTATGTATTTTAATCTCCTTTCTCGGGATTTATGTCTTAATGGTTAATTTTTGTTACTAGTGTAATTATGTTTATTCGATTATTCATACTTGGTTTTTCATTTTGATGTTATTTTTTCTTTTGTCGTAAGTTTATGGTCATTATTTTTGTATTCATAGAATCATAGAATCAAAGAGTTGGAAGAGACCTCATGGGCTATCCAGTCCAACCCCCTGCCAAGACGCAGGAATATTGCATTTAATATTGCATCTGACACCCCTGACAGATGGCCATCCAGCCTCTGTTTAAAAGCTTCCAAAGAAGGAGCCTCCACCACACTCCGGGACAGAGAGTTCCACTGCTGAACGGCTCTCACAGTCAGGAAGTTCTTCCTCATGTTCAGATGGAATCTCCTCTCTTGTAGTTTGAAGCCATTGTTCTGTTTCCTAGTCTCCAGGGAAGCAGAAAACAAGCTTGCTCCCTCCTCCCTGTGGCTTCCTCTCACATATTTATACATGGCTATCATATCTCCTCTCAGCCTTCTCTTCTTCAGGCTAAACATGCCCAGCTCCTTAAGTTGCTCCTCATAGGGCTTGTTCTCCAGACCCTTGATCATTTTAGTTGCCCTCCGCTGGACACATTCCAGCTTGTCAATATCTCTCTTGAATTGTGGTGCCCAGAATTGGACACAATATTCCAGGTGTGATCTAACCCAAGCAGAATAGAGGGGTAGCATTACTTTCCTAGATCTAGACACTAGATATTGCGAAATCTTTTTGTTTTATTTTGAAATGTTTGTATTTGCAAAAGGCATTGAATGTTTGCCTTTCTCGTGTGTAAACCGCCCTGAGACCCCTTGGGGAGAGAAGGCGGTCTATAAATAAATAATAATAATTATTACTATTATTATTATTATTATTATTATTATTAACAACAACAGGTCATACTCAGGGCAAGAAGGCATAAACACAAAACAATTGAGGCTTTAATTTTGCCCACATTTTGAAGCAAATTGACCTACTGAAAATTTACATTTAAACACGTATTTCCCCATGGTTTCAAAAAAAAAAAACTCTACAGGAATGTCTCAGAATATATTTAAGGATGAACATGAGCAAAACCTATAGTCTGGGAATAAATTGATCCATCCATTCTAACACATACACACACAAACATTTCCTGCACTGCTTTGAAAAACACGGTCCTTGTTATTAAAACTTCATAAACAATGGCTAAAACAAAAAATTAAGCCATACATGGATGCAAGTACAGCTTCAACATTAAATAACCTACTAAATATTTAATACATTCATTATTATACATGAATAATATAACAAATAAACATTAAATGTTAACTAGCAAGTAGACTACGTCTCTTATGGATTTAAGGGTGTATTTTTGCTTATCTCCCTTACAATATATCAAAGCAAAATGTATCATTTTACTATACGGTAAAGGATGTGTTAGAAAGCACGTGAAGAGGCTAAAAGCTAAAATGACATTATATAGTGAAAATACTAGTCAGTTGTAGGGCTGATCATGGTATTGGGCTGCAACCTATGCTGAATGGAGTCACACACCCCTGAAAGTGCAGGTTCGCAATCTGGTGGTCTTCCTGAACTCAGCGCTGACCCTGGAGGCCCAGGTGTCGGCGGTGGGTGGGAGGGCTTTTACAGAGTTAAAGCTTGTGTGCCAGCTGTGCCCATACTTTGAAAAGCCCAATCTGGCCATGGCAGTACATGCCTTAGTCACGTCCAGGCTAGATTACTGTAATGCATTCTACATGGGGCTGCCCAGAAGAGTGTTCAGAAACTTCAACTGGTACAAAGGACAGCAGCTAGATGGCTCATGGGAGCAAAACATAGGGAAAGAACTACCCTGCTCCTGAAGCAGCTACACTGGCTTCCAGATGTTTCTGGGTGTAATTCAAGGTGCTGGCTTTAGCTATAAAGCCCATAACAGTTTGGGTCCAGCCTACTTGAGGGACCACATCTCCTCTTATCAGCCCACATGAGTCCTGAGATTATCAGGAGAGGCCCTTCTCTTGGTCCCACCACCGTCACAAATATGGTTGGTGGAAATGAGAGAGAGGGCCTTCTCAGTGGTGGTCCCACAGCTCTGGAACTCCCTCCCAAAAGAGGCATATTTGGCCACCTTGTTAGTGCCCTTTCGCTCCCAGTTTTAAACCTTTCCATGGAAGCAGGCCTTCCCCAAAGCCCCATAAGAAGCTATGACTAAGTATCCAGTGATTACTGCCAATATTTGTCACTAAAGGCCACCTCGTTCTGGCAAGGTTCACACAGCCAAAGATTCAGAGCTTTGAGATTTTTTTAGTGTAATGTTTTAAGGACAGTCTCAGTGGCCTGAGGCCCAGGGATTTTAATGATAATGATTAATGCAGTTATTTATTATGCTTATTTCATATGGCTTATGTAAGGTGTTTGTTTATTGTTTGTTTATTGTTTATTATGTAAGGGTTTGTTTATTGTTTACTTGGTTGGGTTGGGAGGGATGATGTTGTATTCCTGTAGTATGCAATTTCTGGTTTTTTTTAACTATTTGTTTGCCGCTTTGAGTCCCACTTGTGGGAGAAAAGCGGGATCAAAATAAATAAATAATATTAATACTACAAAAATGAGTTTCTCGTGATGTCAAGTTCTTAACCTTAACACACTACTGATGGTCCAAAAATAGTCAAAAGATGCCAGACTCATCTTTAGGATATTTTCATCATCTGAAACACTCACCAGTGTGGGCAATACTGCAACTTCTTCATCGGGATCCATATATGTACAATTGCTGTCCTCCTCGTCCTTGATTTCTTCTGTCTCCACCAATTCAGAAGAGGAATCGGCATCTCCACTTTCCTCTGAATTTTTAACAGCGCCCTTCTCCTCTGTCACAATGGCACTGGATGCCACTGCCTGTATTCCTAGCCTGTGACAACAAAGGAACCCAAACTAACCGAAGGTAAGAAAAAAACTGGCAAGTTTTGGATATAAACTCTCTATGAAAGATACACTATTGTCAATACGTTATCTTGGCCAGAAGCAGATTTGAATTTCAGCAAAATGCTTTCATGATCCAATATGCTGCAAGCCTGTGCTCTGGCACCACGAGATGCAGAGCTAACCTTAAGAAATGGGGCTATGAAGTGGAGTCCAAGACATGCAAGTGTGGAGAAGAGCAAACCACAGACCACCTGCTACAATGCGGTCTGAGCCTTGCCACAAACACAATGGAAGGACCTTCTTATAGCAACACCAGAGGCACTTGAAATGGCCAGTTTCTGGTCTAAGGAAATTTAGCATAATGTCAAGTTTTTAACTTTGTTTGTGGTTTTTCTATGCATTATAACTGTATTCTCAATTCACTTCTGACATGAGAAATAAATAAAAATGATCCAATATGTTATATCCATTATATTTGTCATTTGCTTCAAATTCAGTTACAAATCCACCTCCCTAAAACAATATTTCATAAGCTACTTGATGTGGCAGACTGATATCCTGCCCTCCCCAAAATTCGCCAGTTTCAGGTACTATACTGGTGCTATTTCTTTATATTATTAGACTAATTGCACAGGAATTCATTGCAGACTGGCAACCAATGGCTTATAGACTGGCATTGGTTGAGGGACATGACTTTGAGTAATACTCTTTTAAAGGATATCACATAGCATATTTAACACCCAAAATCATTCAAATGGAGTGATATAAGCTTCTTGTGTTTTCCCTTCTGGATTATTAACCTACACTAGCAAGTACAGGTTAATTTATATTGTGTTCTCAATATGATTAGGTAAAGCTTCTCATTCTCCCAGAAGATGGTGAATTTCCAGGGGAAAAACACTGCATCACTAATGTCTTTTTATATTGGATCTCAAACAAAACAATGAACTTATAACGGATTACAAATATAACAAAATATTAGTTACACAGGCATATTTATTGTGGGTGATACAAGGCTGTATGTGAAAAGTTCATGCTTTGAGGGCATGTCTGCAAAAGGGAAGCCTTCTAAATATGCATTGCCTTTTACCCTCATCAGGAACCTTTTCCGCTCATGGTGAGCGCCTATGAACATTTGGCAGGCTTCTCCCAGTGCTGACATGCCCCCAGACCAGCAAGAGACTAATGGTTGTCTGTGTGTGCAGAAGTGAATATATGAATAACATATGAGATCATTCATTATTCTTCCACCAAAGAAACAAATGGTTATTTTAATTTTCTTTCAAACAACAGCAGCAACAACCTTTCTTTCCAGCAGTGGGAATGCAGCTGGAGGGAAAACAGCATGTAAAGCACATGCACTTATTCTCCAACATGTCCAAATGAATAAAAAAAGGTTTTGGTTTGGATAAGCAGCAGATGGTAAGAAATAGTTTCTTGCCATGGCCTGCTTTGTTTCATGCCTTTTGGGTGAAATGGTGTTTGTGAAAAACAATTTGAATAACAAAAACAGATTTCAGCTAACCAGTCTTCCTCAACATTGTGTAGGTCTTGTGCATCCTTTTCTTCCTCCTCTTCTTCTTCCTCTTCCTCCTCCTCCTCCTCCTCTTCCTCCTTTGCCAATTCTTGTTCTACAGCTTGCAGCTCAGCTGATGTCCTTTCTAGTAGTGCTGACACAGCATCCTAGCAGAGACATTGGAGCATTGGAGAGATAAATCTATCACTATTATATACTGTATATAATAATATATAACCTGTCCTATTAACAGTTGTGGATACTGACAAAGCCTGACTAAAAATGAAAGTCATTGTCCATTTCATTACCGGTATATTAAGTCCTTTTTTCCCAAGTTAAATGTACCCTGTTTGAAAATTTCTTTAGGGGCACATTCCTATAAACAGGGTAACATCATCAGACACTCAGGGATTATTCAAACACACAGATGACATAGTATTTCCATATTACCCTTCAAGAGTTCATGTATTTATGTGAAAATCAACCCCCTTTCTCAATAAGTGTCCCTCATTGATCACCTATAGAGCCCATTTCGATTGGTTTGGATGTGCACACATCAGTGTAAGATCATAAATATCTACATTCATACGTTATAATGCAGGCAAGGACAAACTAAGGCCCGCGGGCCAGACAGCCCTCTGGGTCCTTATGTTCATCCCTCAAAATTTCCCCTGTCCTCTGGGCATAAGGATGTAGCAGCTCGGTGTGTCCTTATGCCAAAAGGACAAGGGAGAAAGGCATGCGGTGGCTAGGAGCCCTCTAGAAAGATCTCAGTCACCGTTTGCCTTCCTCGGGCCCTCCTCCTGGCATAAGGATAGGGCGAGGGGTCCTGTCCCAATGCCCGGAGAAGCCTGGCCTGCGGAAAGAAGCAAGCAGTAGGCACAGTGATTCCAAAGCCGCCTCTCCTGCTTCTTGCTTCTCCGGTCTCCTGGTGTCAGGACAAGCCTGGCCTGGGAAAAGAGGCAAGCAGCAGGCGAAACAACTCCAAAGCCACCTCACCTGCTGCTCACCTTTCCGTTCTCCTGGTGTTGGGACATGGTGAGGCCCCATCCTGATGTCAGAAGCTCAGCCCGGGCAAAGAGGCAAGTGGTAGGTGAAGCAGCTCCAAAGTTACTTCGCTTGACACTTCCCTCTCCCTTCCCCCGACATCAGGATGAGGCAAGGCCTTGTCCTGATGCTGGGAGAAGCTCAACCTGGGCAAAGAGGCTGGCAGAAGGGAGAAGCAGGCAGGGACCTCGGGACCTCAAAAGCCTCATTTTCTTCCCAGCATAAGGATGTGTCAAGCAGCCCCATTGTTGTGCTGAGACGAAAGCATGAGGGTGATCCACCCCTGCCCCCCTGGGTTTGCTCCGCTCCAACCCCGTGTCTTCCAGGCCCATCCCACCACCACCTTCTCCATGGCCTGCCTTGCCCACAGCCTCAACTCCTCTTGGGCCGGCCCTCCCTCCTGGGTCGGCCTGGCCCTCCTGTCCCAGCTCTCCTGGTTGTGCCCGTAATGCAGAGCAAAAAAGTTTGCCTATGCCTGTTCCAACAGACGAATTCCTTTGCAGTTTACATGTGACAATTATAATTTGGCATATGCATGGTTTCAAGTGCATATACCTTTATGAACATCAGTCAGGTAGGATAGGCATCACAAAATAGATCAACTATACCAGTAGTTCTCAACTTGTGGGTCCCCAGATGTTTTGGCCTTCAATTCCCAGAAATACTAACAGCTAGCAAACTGGCTGGGATTTCTGGGAGTTGTAGGCCCAAACACCTGGGGACCCACAGGTTGAGAACCCCTGAACTATACTCTTGTTCTCTACAGCACACAGATCAAGATATTACCTAATCCAACCTTTCTATTTATTTTTGAAATAAGTGTCAAAGAACAGTAAGTGAGCAGGGCAAGTTGCATTACTAAATGTTCTTCCATGAAAAGAAAACAAAGAAATAGATTCTGCCTCTGGAAAGCCAATTATTTTATGAATAATGCTTATAATCTTGCCTTCTAGTCATGACTTTAGTAGTTTATTTACAGGAAATTGTTAACACTGCTTCTTTTCGGTGCTTGGAAGCAAAGTTAAAAAACTTAACTTGGTTTATATGGCAGTCGGTCACAAAAGGCAGCAGGATGGACCAAAAAATGTTGACCCTAGCATTGCCACAATCACTACTAAACTCCTACTATTCCTAGATTTCTCACTAGGCATTGTCATACATTGCTCACCAAGTCCAAGGAGTCAGATGATTCACTGTTTGGTACAGACACAGGATCTTCCTTTGGCTTCTTTTTGCCAGGAATTTGCTTATAAGCAAGCAAATTATACCACAAAGTAGAAGTCTCATTTGAAAGTGACAAGTCTGCCAGGCTTATCTGAGTTCCAGCCTACAGAAAAATGCAAAAGATGAGTTTTAGGCAGGCTCCCACACTGTCGTCCTTTTGTAGGGACTTGAAGACTTGGCTATTCAAACAAGCCTTTGAGAATGCCTACTCCCTAGTTGTTCTGTGCAACAGTCATGCAGCCTTGCACTTTATCCCATGCCCTCTCTCCAGTGTTATAGCTTTGCACGATCCCTTTTTCTTGTCCTATTTATTTACAGCCTGGCCATGTTTACAGCAGCTTACCACTATTGGTTGATGAGCTCAGTTTTATTGAGTTTTAATTGATGCTTTATATGTGAACTAGCCGTCACCTGCCATGCGTTGCTTTGGCCCAGTCTGTGTATATGTGTTTTGTGTGTGTATATTTGTGTATATATGCAAGTTTGCATATATATATATATGTGGTTTTGATTTATTTATTTATTTCGCGCATTTCTACCCTGCCCTTCTCAACCCCCGAGGGGGGACTCAGGGCGGCTTACAAAAGGCAAAAGGTTTTGCACATGTGTTGTAATGTATTTTTTAATTTTTTGGCTTTTTAAGTCTCTTCTGCTGTGTTTTCCAGTGTTTTATGAGTGATGATCACTTGTTGGCCTGATACGTGTATTGTGTCCAAATTTGGTGTCAATTCGTCCAGTGGTTTTTGAGTTATGCTAATCCCACAAACGAACATTGCATTTTTATTTATATTTTACTTATTGTACTTATTGTATTTTGTACTATCTTTATATTATGTTTTGGTTTCACGCACCTTGTGCTGTGCGTAAGCCGTCCCGAGTCCCTTTGGGGAGATGGTGGCGGGATACAAGAATAAAGTAATTGTTGTTGTTGTTCTCATTGTAATGTAAAGGCATTGTTTCAAGTGTTAGCTCCAACTCAACTCAACTCAATGAATTGATGTAAACTTGCTAAGCCAATATTATGATTCAGTGGGAAATCACTCTAAAATTGCATTTATGTCACTCTTTAATGTAAAGCGTGTTGAAATAGTCAACATATTTTGAAGTAGGTATGTCAGTGAACATTGTCTTACATTGATTCTTCAAATGTCTCTTATCTCACAGCAATTAAACTCATCCACTAGACCTGAACACCTTTTCGGTTCAAGTAGAACAGCAATATTCAAAAGTAAACACAACATGGGTAAAGTTCATATACTTACTGGGTTTGTCCTTCTCTATTCCACCGCACATATAACATAATGTGTGATGGGGGCACTCTATGTGGAGGCTCAACCGCCTAACCAATCCTTCCACTTCTCAAAAGTGTCTACAGGAGCAGGCATTTGCATCAAGTGGGTTTATATGTATAAGTATCTGCGTAACACTGATTACATTATTTGCATGATGGAGAAGACAAGCCGCAGAAAGAGATTAAAAGCCCTGTAAGTATTTGTTTGGAGCAGATGGCACAGAAATGATGCTGGTTTAGAATACACTTTGGGGGAGCACTTAAGCTTGTAGGACAGAAAGAGCAAAGCAATTCAAGGCACAATGTTGTTCTTGATTCCTCCGTATAAGGGCCATATGACTGAACGAGTGTACTTTCTCAAATCTGTAAATATTCAAGCTCAGACAGATAATGCGGGGGTGGGGTGGGGAGAACCCTGTCTATATTTTAAATCTCTAATTAAATATAATAGATCCGTGCAAGAGAGAGTACAGGCTAAGTTGATGCCTGGGGCAAAATATAGTTGGCCTCAGTCCATCTTCTTCAGGAAGAGGAAACTGGTTTTATATGCAAGGAAAGAAATATCAGCCTTCTATCTAGAGGCTTTGAGAACCCAATTGTGAGCATGCCTCAGGCACCATTACTTTACACTCTGGCTGTGTCTACAGTTATTAATCAATATGCTCACAAGCAGCTGCTGGGGTAACAGAAGTATAAAGAAAATAAAAGCCATCAGGTTCTTATCATGATATTATTACTCAAAATATATTTGACAATTTTGCATGGTGCACCTTTTTCGCTGAGCTGTGGATGGGTGGATGAAGCCACAGCTCTGTGGAGAATAGTTTACATTTTGGGGATTATTTTGGGTTTAACGTATTTTTTATTAATGTACTTTTTATTTTAAACTAATTTTTAAATTAATTTAATGTATTATTATATGTTAATTACTGTATGTATTATTTATATGGAGTGACATCAAATTGTGCTGGATGTAAGCCGCCCTGAGTCCCCTCTCCCGGGGGCTGAGAAGGGTGGGGTACAAATGTTTGAAATCAATCAATCAATCAATCAATCAATTTTCACAGGAAAGCCACAGCAAGGTTTAGGAATGTCTCCTAGAAGGTGACGCAAAGAAAGAACTTCTTTCAAACTCAGCAACTTTGGCGATGTCTACACTAGAATCATAGAATTGGAAAAGACCTCGTGGGCCATCCAGTCCAACCCTCTACCAAGAAGCAGGAAAATTGTATTCAAAGCACCCCCGACAGATGGCCATCCAGCCTCTGTTTAAAAGCTTCCAAAGAAGGAGCCTCTACTACACTCCGAGGCAGAGAGTTCCACTGCTGAACAGCTCTCACAGTTATGAAGTTCTTCCTCATGTTCAGGTGGAATTTTCTTTCCTGCAGTTTGACGCCATTGTTCTGCATCCTAGTCTCCAGGGCAGCAGGAAACAAGCTTGCTCCCTGCTTCCTATGACTTCCCCTCACATATTTATACATGGCCACCATGTCTCCTCTCAGCCTTCTCTTCTGCAGGTTAAACATGCCCACTAGCTGATTAATCAATCTATGCGACTACTGCAGAGGCAGTAACAAGCATTATCCTGAACCCATGGCAGCGGCAGGTTGGAATGCAGCTGGGCCAAGACTACACTGGCTCGCTGGATCATCACTTTACCATCTGTGTCACCATCGCTGCTCCCACATGGCTCTTTTTTTGGGGGGGGGGGCATCAAGATCCGTGTGACCAGGAAGGAGGGATGTCAGCATGGGATGCTTATGGCGGTCAGGAACGGACACAGAGCTGTGTGGCTATCTGGGAGTGGGGGCAACCTAGGCACACTTCATCAAGTGTCCAAACTTCTTAATTGCTTAACTTCCATGCCAATATGTGCATAATTGAGTTGATGGGCTACACCAAATTTATTTATTTATTTATTTACTTCATTTGTATACCGCTTTTCTCTCCCCGGGGCAGGGGGGTGGGGGGCTCAAAGCAGTGTTTAACATATATACAGAAAAATTCAATGCCTCGAATATATAAAACCTAACATAAAACAATAATAACATACAGCTATCAATTAAATCATAAAAACATTAAAACATAGAGCTAAAAACATATTAATATAAACGTTAAAAATCACACAACCCAACAATCCTAGTCCAGGGCTGTTCCAAATATCAATTCTTCTACAGAGTCGAAACTACACAGGAGTACATTATTATCTCACATTCTGATTTGTCATTCACCGCATCCATTCTAATGGAATGCAAATTACCCTTATTACATGTATCTAAAATATGTATATTAGCTGCAGCCCTCAGGCTCATGATGCATTTTCAATGAAGCCCTCAGAGCTGAACAAATTGTCTACCTCTGTAATACTCTGATCAAAAGAGAGTCTAAACTCTGCAATCATCCAATATCAGAGATGAGTATATTCAGTCCTTTGGAGGTTACTAATGCACAGCATTGAAGCTGTCTATCTATCAGAATGAAAAAAAAAAAACAAACCCTAAATATAGGAACATCAAACAAAACCAATAATAAAGAATACTTACTAGGCATTCTTCCCGACGAGTTTTACTGACGGAGCAGACATCCACTCTCAAAGTTTTTTGTTGCAATGATGCTTGGGAAATAGCTACCCTGAACATCTCACTAAATAAAATAGTTTCAGCAGCAGAATAGACCTTCGTACGGAACAGACAGCTGATGTCAGCTGAAGATGGAAGAACTGCAACTCTAAAATACCTAGATGTGGGGAGGCAGTGAAAAAATTACTGAAACTTGCATCACAAAATCCTTGTTATATTATACAACTGGATATACTTTCATAATTTGCCTTAATATTTTTCTACCCCATTTTCATGTTCAAGAGCTCCAATGTTTGCTGAATTACAACTGCCACAAGTACATGTCTGCCAACAAAGGAGTTATTGGAGAAACTGGTAAATGACCTTGAAAAACCTGGCAAAATGGCACTACCTAAAAGAATCCTCCACCTTGTATGACTGTGGAGTGGAACAAACAACTCTGCATCTGTATGCTTGTCCACAATGTCTTGCCTCATGCACAGAGAAAGAATTGTTTGAGTCTACAGACAATGCAGTTGACATACTCCAGAGCAGGAACGCCTCTGACTTGAAACACCACACCAGCTTGATAAAATTAGCAAGCAGTTTATTGTAGAATATGTGTAGGCAAAGCAGTAAAAATAGTAAAACACTAAAAGTCCAAAATCCAAGATCATTCATAAACTTTAAAAGGAAACTAGGTTCATTAGTATATAGAAATTCATGAGGCAAGGCTCTTGAAAGCATGAAAACAAATAGCAGAAACTCTTAGGCATCAAACTTGGCAACAACTTGATGCATGAAACATGGAGCATTTGAAAACATAACCAGCATGAATTAAAGACATTGACTCGACTGAGACACTAGCCTCCCATGAATCATTATAAACCCTTTCCAATGGCCCAAACTGTCAAGAAAGATAATAGTCTAGATCAGTGGTTCTCAACCTGGGGTCCCCAGATGTTTTTGGCCTACAACTCCCAGAAATCCCAGCCAGTTTACCAGCTGTTAGGATTTCTGGGAGTTGAAGGCCAAAAACATCTGGAGACCCCAGGTTGAGAACCACTGGTCTAGATAATAGTTGGTTATCTTTCTTTTGTTGTAAACAAGCAGAATGCCTGAGATTCTGAAAGTTTTGCCTCTGTTTACTAAAAGTCTGTTTCCTGTCCAAGGTCTCTCCCTCTGCACCTTGCAAAGCAATCTCAGCATCCTTTTCAGACTTTCGCTCTGAGAATGGCGGTGAAAGGCCTTTCCCAGAATGTGGTCTTACTCAGGCCTCTCTTCTGAACTTAACTCTGGCCCGGGAAACCTGACCATCATCAAGTCCATCATCAGGAACATCATCCCCATTCCCATTATGCATATCAACATGAACATCATTTCCAACATGAACCATCTTGAGTATTATTCCCATTATAAGCGGGTGAACAGGCTGACATACAAGAGCGATCAATGTTGCCTGTTTTTGGTCAAAAAACTTTTAGACGCTTGTGTTCCTTCTATTTTTCTCAGTTTTATACTAATTTATGCAATGTTTTTAATCTATATAAATAAAAATGTAATGTTCGTTTGTGGGATTAACATAACTCAAAAACCACTGGACAAATTGACACCAAATTTGGACACAATACACCTATCAGGCCAACAATTGACCATCACTCATAAAAACCTGAAAAAGACAGCAGAAACTACTAAAAAAGCAAAAAAAAAAAATACAACACATGCACAAAACTACATATATACACAAAATATACACACATATATACACACACAAAACAAATACGCAGACTGGACCACAGTAATGCGTGGCAGGGGATGGCTAGTACGAAATAAATAAAAAACCTTTAAAATAAAGAAGAGCAGGAAAACTGAAACGCATGAATGGAAAAAAAGGGAAAAAAGGAAAGGAAGTGGAGTGGACTTGAGCAAAAGAAGAGAAAGTAATAAATGCATCCCACAATTATAAACCACAATTGCACTCTAAAAGTATTTTGTTACTTGGGAACATAATGGAAGCAAGTGGATGCAGTGTTTGAGAAACCATATAAATAATTTCATGGAGTTTGCCATCCTAATGGAAATGCAAGAGGCTGCATTACAGTGTTTAATTCTTTTCATTGGAATCACCTGTCCCACAAAGCAGAGAACAACAGTACTCTGAACAAGCAAAAAAAAAAAAAAAAAGAAAAAAAGAAAAAAAAGAAAATAAAATGCAGAGGAAAATAATAAAATGTTTCAGAATATTTAAACTTTAGTTCACCCAGGCCAATCGGCATTGCTCTTGTTGCGCAATCACATCTGATTACATCTAGGAGAAAATGTGTTGAACCCTAACTGCCTGTGAATACAATCTCCAGAACTAATCAGAGTCACATTAGCATTTCCCCCCACTTCCGCCTCCTCAACAAATGTTTATAAGGCTGCTTCCTCCCACATTAGAATTTGACAACACGGGAGCCCTCTTCAGATATCTGTGTCATGTCTGAAAATAAAGTAGGAAGGGCAAAACTTTGCATGAATAATGGCAGATGATAAGAATGAATCAGCAATCTCTCTACCTTTTTATTTGCACCTATGCTCTGTTTTCCTACAATGAAGCATCTTGGGGGAATACTCCAATGCCACACTGTGATGCAGAAAGCAGCTCTTTCGGCAAGAAAAGGGAACATGCCATCTTCCAGATGGCAGTGGAACTACAACTCCAGTCATCTCTCTGAAAGCTTGGACTAAAGGGTATTGCAGTTCAACTACATTTGGAAGCTCACACATTCCTGCCTCTGCTTTCTCCTCAGAGAAGTCAAGACAGGCAACTTCCTTACTTTCTTTTCATTTTTATAATGACTTTTCTATTTCAACAAGCATTTGATGAGTAATTAAATTGGTTCCATCTTACCTAAACAATGTTTCTGAACTTACTGTTGTGCTGGGGTGTGTGCATACATGCTTAATGATGTATGTTTAATCGGGTTTCATTATCTTTATTGATTAAACTTTTGTATCTTGTGACATTTTAACAATGTGTTTTTTTAATGTGTTGGAAGTTTCTTTGAGTCCCAAACAACAAAAAAGTCAGGATAGAAAGCTTTAAATAAATAAAGATGCTGCCTTATGTTGCATGCATATAAAGGTAAAGGTAAAGGTTTCCCCTTGACATTAAGTCTAGTCGTGTCTGACTAGGGGTTGGTGCTCATCTCCGTTTCTAAGCTGAAGAGCCGGCGTTCTCCATAGACACCTCCAAGGTCATGTGGCCGGCATGACTGCATGGAGCACCATTACCTTCCCGCTGAAGCGTTACCTATTGATCTACTCACATTTGCATGTTTTAGAACTGCTGGGTTGGCAGAAGCTGGGGCTAACAGCAGAAGCTCATCCTGCTCCTCGGATTCAAACCATCAACTTTTTGATCAGCAAGTTCAGCAGCTCAGCAGTTTAACTCACTGCATCACTGGTGGCTCATGCATGCATGTATGTGTCTTCAAATTGCCTGCTGTTTATGGAGACCACATGAATTTCATATACCATATTTCTCCAAAAAATAAGACCAAGTCTTATATTAATTTTTGCACCAAAGGACTCATTAGAGCTTACTTTCAGGAGATGTCTTTTTTATGTACAGAAATCTACATTTATTGATGTACAACAATCTACATGATTCATTTACTGATATACAAAATTCTACAATAACTCATGTAAAACTATCTTCCTTTACTCAAATGCAGTCATCTGCTTATGTCAATATTACTATGTATTTATATTTAATTATAGATTAATATTATACTATTATTTTCTAATTCAATAGTCTGTAGTGTGTTGCAACAGACGTACTAAACACGTCCATCTGGCTGTTGATCTTAACTGGGGCTTATTTTATGAGAATCATGCTAGGGCCTATTTTATGGTTAGGTCTTATTTTTGGGGAAACAGGGTAGTACGTACCATATATACTCAAGTATAAACTGATCCGAATATAAGCTGAGGCAACTAATATTACCTCAAAAAACTGGGAAAATGTATTAACTTGAGTATAAGTCGAGGGTGGGTCTAAGCCGAGTAGCAGCAGCTACTGGTAAAAATAGATACCAATAAAATTACATCAATTGAGGCATCAGTAGGTGAAATTTACACAAAACTGCAATTTAAGTTAAGACTGTCCAACTCGGATTAAACTATTATTCTAACTTTCTTCAATTTAAATGTGCTTACGTATCCTTCCAATAATAATAAAGAGGGGGAAAATGCATGTAATAAAAATAATAGAGTAAAATAATGGAAATGTAATAATAACAGTAATAATAGCGTAAAATAATAAATCTAATAACAATAAATAGAGTAAAATAATAAATACAATAATAGAGTAAAATAATAAATGTAATAATAATAGAGTAAAATAATGGAAATGTAATAATAATAATAATAATAATAATAACAACTGAGTAAAATGACAAATAACATTGACTCGAGTATAAACCGAGGGGCGCTTTTTCAGCTTAAAAACTCAGCTTATACTCGAGTATATACGGTACATATTTTCTCAGATTAAATCACTTTGCCTGAAACAAGCACTCCCGGTAAAGGAGGCATTTCATGCTTATGCAAAGAAAGCACTACTCCACTGATGAAATGGGAAAGTGAAACTGCAATTACTTTGAAATGCAAATAAATCTCACACATCCAATGAATGCTGAAAAATCTCAAAGCAGGGAATGAATATTACAGACAACTCAACCGTATGTTAAAGTCAGCTCTTCTGAGGAAGAATTTCTGCCCAACTATCAGATGAATCCTTAGAAAAATGGAGCTGTATCAAGGAGATTTTCTGGAACCTGCGTACATTTTAGATAAGGCCAAAAAATCAACTTGATAAAAAAAAAAATTAAAGCTCAAAAACCTGATTTTTTTTCAACGGGTTGGATTCACGCTCACTTTTCTAACGGTACATAGACAGGCAGAACTGTTTAAAAATCCCACCATACAAAATCTCCTAATCTAGGAGACCCAGGGGTGAACTCTACTGTTTCTGTCTATGTGTGGGAGGTGACAGCTTGCTTTTGGGAAAAGAGGGTGCTTCTTGCCAAAGGGAAAAAAAATCCTTCAAAAGTAAAATGAAATAGAAAAAACAACAAACCCTCCAGTCACATGGCAATGCAGTGCTATAAAAGAGAAGTATAGTCTTTCATCTGTTCTATTTCCCCCTCTTGTAAGGAGTTAAATGGTTGCCCTACAGAATGAAAATCAGAATTGAAAACTTTTGAAAGTAAACTTACAAAAGCCTAACAAATATGGAAAAGAAGCCTTGTGAAAACTCATCGGGATTTGCAAATAGTCAGCTTCGGTACCAAGATGGTTGTGGTAAAAATGGTGTGGATGGCATGATTTGAGAGGAGTTTTTTGAGTCTAGCTCAGGGATCCCCAAACTAAGATCTGCCCTAAACTTAGGGTCGCCCTGAAAACCTGAAGGCACACAATAATAATAATAACAAACGTTATTTATATTCTGCCCTTCTCACCCTGAAGGGGACTCAGAAAGGATCACAGGACACATATACGGCAAACGTTCAATGCCGTTTTTTGGACAGGACAAACACAGAACAGAAAGGAGGTATATTGTGTTGTGTTGACATCCATCCACAGTTGAACATTCAGCTTGTCAGCGCCTTTGGGAGTTACCAGCCACAGGGGGAGGGGGCGCTGTCGCTCCATCCTCTATGACAGAGGTCCTCAAACTATGGCCCGGGGGCCAGATGTGGCCCTCCAAGGTCATTTACTCGGCCCTCGCTCAGGGTCAACCTAAGTCTGAAACGACTTGAAAGCACACAACAACATCAACAATCCTATCTCATCAGCCAAAAGTAAGCCCACACTTCCCACTGAAATACTATTCATTTTATATTTGTTGAAAATGTTTTTCATTTTAATTATTGTATTGTTTTTAAGTGTTTTTTGTACTACAAATAAGATATGTGCACTGTGCATAGGAATTCATTCATGTTTTTTTCAAATTATAATCCGGCCCTCCAACAGTTTGAGGGACTGTGACCTGGCCCACTGTTTAAAAATTTGAGGACCCCTGCTCTATGACAAAGAGCCATCAGGACTTGCTCCTTCCTTTTGGTCACTGACATTCTTTGATCGTAAAATAGTTCTCCTGCATTAGTGGTACCGAATTCCTCTAATCACAGCTGTAAGCTGTTTTTTAACTGCTTAGGTAAACAGTGAGCAGGGTTGACAGTTGGGTGCTCATGCCAACCTGGGGCTTCAAACTTGCAACCTTTTGGTTGGTAGATCTTATCACTGCTGGTGATTTACCAGCTGTGCTAAAGCCCCAGTCCTTAGAAAACAATCCTAATTAACTTGACTATGTGTCATGATCACTCATGCCATGCAACTATCAGCCCTGCCATGGAGCACATGGCCATTGGCCAAAAGGGAGGACAGGATACTGCAAGGACATATCAACTGGTCACAAAAGTCAATTGACCTGAGGTGGGAGAATGTGGGCTCTGGTATGTGGGAAAGGGGAGGCTCCAGGGCTTTTGGGTGATTTATGTCATTGTAGCTATGTTCCTATATGGATGGGCAGAAGTGCTAGATTCTTGTATTCTGAACAATAAAGGTGTATAATATCTTCAGCCCCTGTGCGTCTTGGCGTATTCTTTCAAGAGAAGACTAAACCCATAACAACATAGTTGGAGCAAAGAAACCTTAAGCTATCTAATCAGCCAAAAACATGCTCACACTACCCATTGAAATACTGGTAAGTTTATGTTGGTTAAAATTGTTCGTCACTATAAATATCGTATTATTCTTTCATGGTTTTTTTTCACTACCAATAAAATATGTGCAGTGTACACGGGAATTAATTTAATTTTTTTTCACACTATAGTTCAGCTCCCCAACAGTCTGAGGGACCGTGAACTAGCCCTCGGCTTAAAAAGTTTGAGAACCCCTCATCTAGCTGCTCTATTTCTATTTAGTATGTTGGTGTGTTATAGACCCTATCTAAGCAGAGCACTCACTTAAGACATTGAAGCTTTCTGGCAGCAAATGACATTCTTCATGAAGAGTGTCCAAGAGGCCACAACCTTTTGGGGGAGGAAAAGTTGAAGGATGAAGAAGAGGATGCAGGAGGATGGAAAATAGGCACCGAAGACAAAGAAGTAGGTAGCAACTAAACCTAGATGTTCTCTAGAACATGTTGCCACTGAGGCAGATGATGAAGAAATAAGAAAATGGTGGCAATTTTATGCAAGGAAGAGGAAGGGGTACCAAACAAACTAGACTATCTAAAGCAGTGGTTCTCAACCTGTGAGTCCCCAAGTGTTTTGGCCTACAACTCCCAAAAATCCCAGCCAGTTTACCAGCTGTTAGGATTTCTGGGAGTTGAAGGCCAAAACATCTGGGGACCCACAGGTTGAGAACCATTCTGTATAGGTGCAGATCCCCTATGTGTGATGCACAAAGATCACAGTGGGAAAAAAGACATTTAACTTAGTAAGTTTTTCTTCTTTTCATTGACAGGAAGAGCTCTGGGACACACTGCACTCTGAATGCCTTCCTGCTATCAAGGGAGGAGAATTGCACTTTATGATCCTACTGTTCTCGAAGACAATTTCTCAATGTAATAGTTATGTTCCATGTAACCAAAGACTGATAAATGCACTGATTTCCCCCTAAAAATCTTAGTTTTTCTCAAAAATTCTCCATTCTCAGTGCTGGAATAATTTAAGGAGCATTCTACTTACACTTTGGAGCCAGGTGACACAGAAAGGGCGTGAAGATTTTGTAATCGAACCACAATTATCACAAAACTCGAGCTGGTTGTATCATATCTGTGAAGAAGGATGGAGAGGAAATCTGCATTCAACACTTGTAATACTTTTGGCATTGTCATTAGATGCTCTCTACGTATGGTGGCTTACCTGAGTCCTATTTGCACTTGAGCTGTCTCTAGGGCTGTGGCATCATCTTCACTATATGCAACTTCTTCACCATCATTTGGTCTAGAGAACAGATACAAAGAGCTGAGGATAGCTATACAGCAGCACTGAGGCGGGCTTTTTTATTATTTACTTCATTTCTACCCCGCCTTACTTGACCCCAAAGGGGACTCAAGGTGGTTTACAAATCCGGCAAAACTTTAATGCCGCACAGATAAACAATAAAATACATCTCAACAAAATATAAAACAATCTAAATATATAAGCAATTAAAGTACAAATCAATCAATCAAACAGATTAAAAACCATCTAAAATGCCAAGTCATGATCTCATCTATATAAATAAAATTGTAATGTTGGTTTGTGGGATTAACATAACTCAAAAACCACTGGATGAACTGACATGAAATTCGGACACTATACCCCCAACAGACTGACAAGTGACCATCACTCATAAAACCCCCCAAAAAACAGAGAAAAGGACTGAAAAAACCCAAAAAGCTAAATGACGAAACAGAAAAAAGGGAAGGAAGGGGAGAAAGAAAGAAAGAAAGAGAGAGAGAGAGAGAGAGGGAGGGCAAGAAAAAAGGTAAGAGAGAAAGAAGCATGGAAGCAAAGAGTGAAGGAAGGAAAGAGGTAGAGAAGGAAAAAGGAATGAAAGAGAGAAGGAAGGAGAGAAGGAAAGAAAAAAGGGAAGGAAAGAGGGAGGGAGGGAGGAAAGAGAGAAGGAAGGAAGGGCAGAAAGAAAGAAAGAAAGAAAGAAAGAAAGAAAGAAAGAAAGAAAGAAAGAAAGAAAGAAAGAAAGAAAGGGAGGGAGGGAGGGCAAGAAATAAGGAAAGAGAGAAAGAAGCATGGAAGCAAAGAGTGAAGGAAGGAAGGAAAGAGGTAGAGAAGGAAGAAGGAATGAAAGAGATAGAGAAGGAAGGAGAAAAGGAAAGAAAAAAGGGAAGGAAAGAGGGAGGGAGGAAAGAAAGAAGGAAGGAAGGGCAGAAAGAAAGAAAGAAAGAAAGAAAGAAAGAAAGAAAGAAAGAAAGAAAGAAGCATGGAAGCAAAGAGTGAAGGAAGGAAGGAAAGAGGTAGAGAAGGAAAAAAGGAGAGGAAGAGGAAGGAAAAGAAAAAGGGAGGAAGAAAGGAACGAGGTAAAGAAGGAAGGAGAGAAGGAAAGCAAAAAAGGGAAGAAAGGAAAGAGGGAGGGAGGGAAGGAAGGGAGGAGAGAAGGAAAGAAGAAAAGGGAAGGAAGGAAGGAGCGAAGGAAGGAGTGAAAGAAGGAGAGAAAGAGGGAAGGAAGGTTGGCCACATCAACGTGTGGCGGGTACAGCTAGTGTCCAATAAAATACTGGGTCTGGCTTTCGCTATATATGCTTGCCAATAGCTCCTATTGCTCCTGCCCCCACTCATGGTGGTTGAGGACTATGGGAAATGCACCCCAAACCTAACTTGGTGAGCCTCACTTGATTCATTTGTACAGTATAGTCAAACAATTTGTGAAGGCATGTGTACTGAAGCTATCAAAGTGGCAGAAAATAGTGACTTCTTTAGAGATTTTAATAAGTAACGCCAACATTTATCTCACAAATTGTTAAGTTGTCTCAGAACCTAGTTTTAACGTGCTATCATCATTTATAATTTCCATCATGAGCTTTTAAAGAGATTTTAGGTGAATGGTAAATGCCTCTTTTTCTGAGTATACAATTTGCATCAAATTTTCTATAATACTGCTCCCTCTTTATTATCTACTAGCTCATTTATTTGATTTATTGTAAATGGACTTGATTTGACAAGATAAAGAGAGGTGCAAAAAGGGTTTAAAAAACAAAACAAAACTTCACATCAACAGCTAAAAAAGAAAGAAATCCTCTGTTTTTGAAGTTAGCTATATATATATTTTGAGATTATATTTGCATTTTTGATTGCCAATAAAATATTGGGTCAGCTTTCTTTTACTCTTACTTCTTTGCTAAAAGGAATCACTGCTAGCTTCATCCATTACGATTGTAAATTATTGCTCTATATATTTTAAGATGACCTCTTTCAAACAAGCTGAGGGCAGCACGAAGTGGCTGTCATCCTTTTGGCCAGCATAAATCCATCAGTGGAGGCAGCAAAATGGCTGGAGGCATAACACCAAGAAGACAGAGGGACAGCATAGGAAGTGGTCGTCGTTCAAAGTAAAGGCTGTCCTGCTGCCACCTATATGCCTTGATGAAAGAGAAGTATCTATCTATCTATCTATCTATCTATCTATCTATCTATCTATCTATCTCCCTGCTGGTTCTTCACAACACTCCAGAAAGGGCTTCGCGGTAGTATGTCATTGAGAGGATTCCAGCCGGAGTCTCATCCCCTCTTCATTTTAAAAAATCTCTGAAATTAAAACTTTTAGAAAATGAAAGTCACCCACAACACTTGCTTTGCTTTGGTGTTTGAACCAGTACAATTTTATAATGTAAATTATGCATCAAATGTAAGTAAGTAAGTAAACTTTATTACGGTCAATGACCAGATCATAACAGGGGGACCCAGTCCCACACATCCACGCCAAACCTAAGGGCTTACATGCTTCATACTTCAACAAATTTTAAAATTTAGGCTAAAAACCACATACAAGTAGTTATTAAAACCCAACTCAACCCATGAGATTATCCGAAGGCCGTCTAAAGGGAGGTAGTGGGGATGGCACCGGGGATATCCAACACTGATTTCCCAAAAGTATATATACGATTTTAGTCCTGACAAATAGATACATTCAGTCCATGAGGTTTATGTGTTGTCTCACCATTCAACATTTGATGGAATGGGCCTACTGTAGTTAACCTTATGAACTTTATTTAGGTGAACATTGGTATCCTTTCGCTCTTGGGTGCCTTTAAAGTGACTTCTTTTCAGCTCCCCTTTTCTTATTTCTTGCACATTTCAGTCTGCACCCTCATATTTTTGTTGCCACATCTGATTAAAATAATATGTTGTGGCAACCACTTAAGGTTTTGTTTAAGACATCAGTTGCAGAATTGCAGTGTGTTTACGTAAAGGATTCCCCTTGACATTAAGTGTAGTCGAGTCCAACTCTGGGTTGTGGTGCTCATCTCCATTTCAAGGTCATGTGGCCTGCATTGATCTACGCACATTTGCATGTTTTACAACTGCTAGATTGGCAGAAGCTAGGGCTAACAATGGGAGCTCACCCAGTCCCACGAATTCAAACCACCAACCTTCTTGTCAGCAAGTTCTGCAGTTCAGTGGTTTAACCCGCTGCACCATTGTGCCCCCCGTTTGTGTTTACTACTACCTATATCACTGACAATAGATGTGTTTTAATGAAAACAACAACACAAGTTGAATTAATTTTGACTCAATTTCCATATTAGTTTTTCAAATTGGTGCATGTATCTGGATATCACGAAGGAAGATGCCTGAATTTTACTTCTAGATAACCTACTGTTTTACAGAAGCTTCGTATACACCGCTGTCTCCCGCGACAGATTCATCAGATACTGCAGCAGACACACCTCCAGCCTTCTCCTCAAGCAGGTGACTCACTCTTCTTGGCAAGTCAACACCTGAGCAAAAGCAATGAAAAAGATTCCTTCGATTATGAGTTATGGAGAAACCATTCATTTTGCTTTAGAATTATACACTGCATTACAGCAATCACATTCAACCATCTCAGATCCAGGAAAACCCAATCTTGAGTTTATTTATTTACCATATTTACCCGCCCTTCTCACCCCAAAGTGGACTCAGGGCAGCTTTACAACAGACAGCAATTCAATGTCATATATACATATATTAAAATAAACAGTTACAATTAAAACATCAATTATTAAACATAAATTAAAACCACACCATCCAAATCATAATCCAGGGCCGTTCCATTTGTCAATCACATTGATTCATAATCACTTATTGCACTGTTCCAAATTAGTTGTCAAAAGTTTAGTCCCAAAGCCACGTCTTAAGTCCCCCCCCCCCGAAGGTTAGGAGAAAAGGGGCTGATCTAATTTCATTGGGGAGGATGTTCCACAGACGAGGGGCCACCACTGAGAAGGCCCTTCCTCTCATCCCCACCAGTCGTGCCTGCGAAGGAGGTGGGACCTAGAGCAGGGCCTCCACAGATGATCTTAACCTCCTAGATGGTTCATAGAGGGAGATACTGTTCACCCAATAGTTTATAAAGTAAATCACATTTATTAAGTATAGTTTCCTTTCCACTACCACTAATAAAGGGTTAAATATTATTACAAATGAAGTCTGCTTTGCACCTCATTTGTTACTTTTATATCTCACCTGTCCTTCATTAATATAGCTGTCATATCTCTTTCTTTTTCTCCTACCTAAACCAATAAAATATGCCCCCTAAATTATATACTCCAATTGTGGCTTGAAGAACTCTGTGAAACAAGAAGACACACACCCCATTTGCCCTTCACTTTCTGTCTTGTAACTTCAAAAGTTGTTGTTAGGATTATTGGTATTGAAGGGCTCATAGTATTCATCGGTTTTTCAAATGAGTTCATGCTTGTCAAAAGGTTAGGAAATAGTTTTCTATCAAGTAAAGACAAAGATCCACATAGAGGAAATGTTTTCTTGCCATACATCAAGGGAACCACTGACTGCATAGGGAAGCTGATGAGGAAACACAACCTACAAACTATCTACAGACCCACTAAGAAAATCCAACAAATGCTACGTTCAGCAAAGGACACCTCCGCAGGAGTCTACCGGATACCATGCAGCTGTGGACAAGTCTACATATGGACCTCCAAATGCAGCAGCTTTGCCCAAACATGGATCAAAGAACATGAAAGGCACTGCAGACTACTTCAACCAGAGAAGTCAACAATAGCAGAGGACCTGATGAACCAACCTGGACACAGCATATTATCTGAGAACACAGAAATGCTGGACTACTCTAACAACTAACATGTCAGACTACACAGAGAAGCCACTGAAATCCACAAACATGTGGACAATTTCAATAGAAAGGAAGAAACCATGAAAAGGAACAAAATCTGACTACCAGTACTAAAAAACTCTAAAATGTTAACAGTAAATAAAGAACAACACTCAAACACAGGGGAACTCCAGACAAGAAACAATCAGGGAGAGCTAATCACCTTTCAACGAAGGGTTCCACCAGGCAGTAACAAGCCACCCCTACAAACTATCAGGCCATCAAATGCTAATCAAGGTGGCCAACTGAAACATTCACCCCTAGCTCCAACAGACAAGAGTTCTTTCTCCCAGTCGACATTCCGCAGATATATAAACCCAATTTTCCTAGTTTCCAACAGACCTCACAACCTCTGAGGATGCTTGCAATAGATGCAGGTGAAACGTCAGGAAAGAATGCCTCTAGAACATGGCCATACAGCCCAAAAAACCTACAACAACCCAGTGATTCCGGCCATTAAAGGCTTCGACAATACAGCTGTCTATCACTTTTATCTTATGTTCAATCTTAACTATATATATTGTCACTTTTCACATTTCTTACCTCAGTCATATTTGAGAAATGCTATACAACATAAGGACCCAAATCCAAATTAATAAATAGGAATAAGATGAAACAGCATGTGTGTGAAACTGCAATGATTTAATGGTTCTACTCTAGTTGGGGCAAACAACTGAACTTAGGCCAATTTCTGACAGTCCTAAATTAAGGTTTCATTCAGCTTTACCAACAAGTAACTTAGCTCTCACGACTAACGATTTTGACAGTCGAAAGAAATCCCTCTCCTGAAATGCCTGAAAGAAGTATTAATTCAATAAGTATGTATGCTGGAGTGAGTACTATCAAAATTTAAGGGGCTCTGAAGAGACATCCCTCGCTTAATTTCAACCTTCAGCTCCTATTCGTGCACTAGATTTTCCTGCAGAGAGCAAGAAACATTCACTATAAGCAGCATCCTGTAATGTAATAAGTTGCAAGCCTGTGGAGCCCTTTCATCTGCCAAGGAGCCAAGTGTATTGGTATGCATTACGCCCCCCTCCTGAGTCATGACTTTACATCTTGTTAAGATGTTTAAATTTTAAGGCTTCAGATTAGAGGATTGATTGCTGCATTTCTCCTTTCATTTGTAGCAGTGGGGATGCTTTTTCCTTGATGATGAAGTGCTTTTTCTTCCACCACTTTGAGAGGGGTGAAGGTGATGACATGATTTATTGATTACCCCCAGGAATAACCGCAGCAGTCGAAAATCGACTTTGACAATGACAGAGACTGTCTGTGGAAGAACTTCGTGGTTATTCTAACTCTGTTATTGCAAGAGATCTTCGGCAGCGCAGGGAAATCTTTGGGTGGAGACAAAGCTCACTGGCTTGAAGGCAAAGATGCAGAACGACAAAGGGGTGCACGTTACCTGTATACTATGTTACTATATACTATGTTACTTGTATATTACTCTTCCCAGGATGTCAAATCCCATTTATTTCAACTGGAAAGAGAGTTAAGAAAACGTTTAGGCGTCTTACCAAAATTCAAAGACTCAAAAGTAGCTAGCCTAAAATGTGACACGATCCCGGTATTTATAAGAATTTCAAAACGAATGTCAGTCTGAATGATTCAGATTTATGCACTAAAGGGTTCATTTACCAATATATAAAATATGACAAAAGAATAACCAGGACTTTTGCAATAATAATAATAATAATAATAATAATAATAATAATAATAATAATAATAATTTATCTTTATACCCCGCCGCCATCTCCCCATAGGGACTCAGGGCGGTTTACATGGGGCCAAACCCAATCAACAGAGTTAAAATGTAGCACATTAGAATGCATAACATCAATTTAAAACAACATTATAACAAAATATAAAACAAGCATCAAATCAACAACAACATAATTCAAGTCTCGATATGTGTGGGGGGACTGGCACACCACAATTCAGAGGATAGGGCTAATGGGTAAAGTGCATAGGTCGTATAACAACGTTAAGGATAAGAGCAAAAGAGACTGTATATCAAGTATACCATTAACCTAAAGATCTGATATGGCCTATTAGGGGACTTCCAATTGTCATCATCAGTTTGTCCACCAGGTCCTGCCAAGGTTTTAGCCCAGTGGTTTCCAACCTTTTTTTGACCAGGGACCACTTGACCAGGAACCAATTTACCAGGGGTCTCTCTCCAACATTAGTGGCAAAAGGGTTACAAATCAGTTTTTGGTCAACTTTAGATTTGGTTTGGTTATTTGAAGCGCTGATTCAGAAAATTGCATTGGATAGACTACATCAACTCGAGTTTCTGATACATCCAGTAGTTGCTATCTGCTTGCCCACAGAAAACCATACTTAATAATCTAGAGCTGATGTGGTAGTAGTGATCTTTCATAGTTAGTCAGTATCTCCTCTCTTGAAATCCCTATTGTGAGAGTGTTTCGAGAGTCCAATTGCTCTTGCAACCGTGTGGTTTCGAGGCAATGGAGTAGTAATGGTGAGGCCGTGGGCCATATTTTCGTTCTTGCGGACCACTGGTGGTCCACTGACCACCAGTTGGGAACCACTGCTTTAGCCCGTTTCCCTTCCAGATTTAAAGATCCTGTTGTATTGATCAGTTATTGGGTTGGGTCAATGTATACTTTTGGTGAGGAGGAAAAGGAGGAATGAAATGGGATCCATATGTCAGCACTGGAATGTTCCTGTTGACATGTGTAGTCACTTGTAGTCACTTGGCCCTTGGGCTAAAACATTTCCAATCCTTGCTTTATATTAGAACGACAAACATGCAACCCCCCAAATTATGTTATAACCTTCATAAATCAAATTCAATTTGTAAACTATCCTTAGCATCCCAAGGTATGACTAAACTATTGGTACACCATTTTGTATATTATTTATATTTATGTAAATATGTATATTTTATAGAATGTTTGCAATGATTATGTGTTTTAACTACATTGTAACCCACCTCAATCCATAAGGAGAGGTGGGCAAGAAATAATATTTATTTATTTATTTGTTTAGCGTGTCTGAAGCCAATAGATGGTACAGTTACAATGCATTTAAAAAAACACAAAATTTAAAAAACTTGGTATCATGCTAAATGTCCTTTGACCAGCATATGATACTGTAAATCATCACCTTTTCCTAAGAAAAAATTATAATATCACAAAGGACTACCACCTCATCCACTTCATGTGAAATCTGCTTCAAAACAGGAGCTTTTTTGTTGAGTTCCACGGCCAGATGGTGAAAACAGAAGAATGGCTTGCCTCAGGGGAGTGTGCTTGCTCCATCAATGTTTAACATTTACACCAATGACTAGCTGCTGCCAGAAGAGACAGAGAGTTTCTTCTATGCTGACGATTGTGCCATCAATGCTCAAGCAGGGAGCTTTGAAATGGTTGAACAGAAGCTCTCCAAAGCTTTAGGTGCTCTTACTGCCCATTACAGGGAAAACCAACTAATTCCTAACCCATCTAAAATGCAGATGTGTGATTTTCATCTTAAGAACAGACAAGCATCTTGAGCTCTGAGAATTACCAGGGAAGGAATCCCACTGGAGCATTACAGCACACCAAAATACCTGGGAGTTTCTCTGGACCATGCTCTGACTTTTAGGAAGCCCTGCTTGAATATCAAGCAAAAAGTGGGTGCTAGAAATAATAATAATAATAATAATAATAATAATAATAATAATAATAATAATAATAATAATAATAATCTGAGAGTTCCTTGGACTGCGAGAAGATCCAACCAGTCCATACTTCAGGAAATAAAGCCCGACTGCTCATTGGAGAGAAGAGTAGTAGAGGCAAAGATGAAGTACTTTGGCTACATCATGAGAAGAAAGGAAAGCTTAGAGAAGAAAATGATGCTGGGGAAAATGGAAGGAAAAAGGAAGAGGGGCCGACCAAGGGCAAGATGGATGGATGGGACCCTTGAAGTGACTGGATTGACCCTGAAAGAGCTGAGGGTGGTGACGGCCGACAGGGAGCTCTGGCGTGGGCTGGTCCATGAGGTCACGAAGAGTCGGAAACGACTGAACGAATGAACATAATAATAATAATAATAATAATAATAATAATAATAATAGAAAAGCAGAGCAAAATGCAAATACTGAACAATTTTTGTGTAAAGTACAAGAGGATATTCAGATCAAAGAAGTATACCTACTAGTAATATAAACCTGCATTGGGGTTACATTCGACTTCCATGATATTGCTAGACTCTTTCTTTGTATTGTAAAAGATTTCCTCCATGACTAATTATAAGAAACACGTCATACCTCAGATATGAAACAGATAGCATTTTTTGGGTTATGACACATGGATCAGATCTCCACATTCTGAGGCAAGATTAAAGCTACACAGATCCAGACTTTCAAACATATATGTATATGTCACATATTAGGAAGGTTATTAGATAACTGTAGAACGGAAAAAGAACTGGAGGAGATTATAAGTTTGACAATACATGTCTCATTCAGTGTGTAACAGATGCATACGACTCCCCCTACTTCCTCTGCGAGCTAAATGAGAATAAAAGCCTCTCCACTTTAATCTTAAGAGTATTTTCTTTTGACCATCTGCAACCCTTACACTTTTTGGCATGTTTGTGATAAACTAAAGAATGTAGTATTTCATATCAAATAGACTCAAACCAATGTGCTAAGCCCGAGTTAAGCACCAAAGTTCTGTCATTGGTATTATAAATAAGTTTTCTCCACTTTTACTTGGGCAACTGAGCAGATGGTAGACAGTCAGCAAGTTGGGCTATGACAGCTGGCCATCGGTGTTGTATGTCACAAATCCACTTTGGACACAACTAACATTCTTTGCTACACATGGCCTATGCTATGAGATGTGTTCAAGTTGGCACATTAGTTCAATAAACCTGGCCCAATCCACCTGCTTCCGCTGGCTAAACAAGCAATGGAGTTAGCAATTTTCCTCTCCTTTACCAAATCCCAACTCTTAGAACATAAAAAGCAAAAGGTGTTGGCCTATAACTTCAATGATATGAAACTCAAGTACCTGACGCATTACCAGTCTAGATTATTAAGCAGGGATATATGTTTGGTGATTTTCTTGATCACGAAGCCTATTCATGGAATTAACTCTCTTAAGGAACTTGCCTAATGCGTACTATGCTATCTTCTGGGTCTCAGGCAAAAGAAATTATTATAATTATAATTCAAGCCCTTTAAACAGAGTTTTAACTACTGTAATAAGGACTGGACATTATTTTCTTTGATCTTTCATTTTATTCTTCGTAAATTGCATGGGAAATTGCTTGAGTGAACATTAAAGCCTTTCTATTTCTGCATAAAATAGTATCCCAATAAAGAGAAAATAGATGTGAAAATAAATACCTGAACCAGAAGGTGGCAGCAATACTGTATGTAGGAAGGCCAGGGAAGGAAGAAAGAACAGGCTTTGAACACATAGCTTCACCAAACAAGCGAAAGAATCAAGGTTCTTAATGAAAAATACCCAGGTGCCGCATGAGAAGATATCAGTAGGAGTCACCAAACAGCCGATCTCCTTCCTAAGTGATGCACCAATTGTTTAAAGAATTATTGAATTCCCTACAATGTGCATTTCTTGCCCTTTCTTTATCCTTTGGGGGCAAACCTTTGAAAGCAAACTATCCCTCTCCGCATCTAATAGCAGCAAATCATTTCGGTCTTGCAAATGCAAATATAGTTCTTGATGCTGGTAAACAAATACATTCAGAATAAACTCATGAGAATTAAGTGAGCTTCTGACATTGCGCGGCCCCGAAATTTTAGCTTGTTTGATCAGTTAATTTAACAAACATCATAAGGCGAGTGTTTCTAAAGAGTTTTAACTCCTTGCTCAAACAAATCAGCAAGCATTACGATGACTTTTCAAGGCACTACAATATCGAAGACTGCAAAGAGATATGAAAACCCCACCATCTATAACTAGGAAAAAAACAAGAAGATGCTAAAGATATGGGTAAATTATGCCCAACTAAGGACCCAAGCTTTCAAAGAGTTCTTTCATAATGGTGATCAAAGCACACATTGTGACGTTCAAGTGAGCCTTGGCTTGGGTCTATCTATGTATCCTTTCACAAGGACTATCTTTCTGCCCATCAAAGGCTACGTATATAATTCGGTTCTGTGGCAATCTGGAGGCTTTCTTCCACTATCTATACCTCAAGGAATATTGCCACTCACTACACTTCAAGGAGAAACAGCCAGAACAACAGCTCAGAAGTATCTCCTTAGTCTGCACCACATGACAATTGTCACTGCACTAACAACATAAGTACTGTGTTGTCGAAGGCTTTCATGGCCGGAGCCACTGGGTTGCTGTGAGTTTTCCGGGCCGTATGGCCATGTTCCAGAAGGATTCTCTCCTGATGTTTCACCCATATCTATGGCAGGCATCCTCAGAGGCTGAGAGGTCTGTTGGAAACGAGTTGTTTCTGGAACATGGCCATACAGCCCAGAAAACTCACAGCAACCCAACACATGTATTTTTCCAAGAGCAACAAAAAGAATTTACACAAACCCCTTCAGAAAGCCAGGACATGCAACTACACATTTTGGAATTCTGGATATGGAATTCTCAACCTGTAATATGTACATGCAAGTCAGTGGCACTGTTGTGGAAATCCATATGGAATCACAGAATACAGACATCTTTATGAGTGACTTGGAACAATGCTTCCTCAGCATTCACCCCCAAACCACTGCCTGCAATTTCTTGATGACATCCTTATAATTTAGCCTCATGGAAAACAGTTACAGGCAGTCCCCAAGTTACAAACAAGTTCAGTTCTATAGATGTGTTCTTACGTTGAATTTGTATGTAAATCAAATCAGGTACATTAACACCCCTGTGATGTTTGTTTTGCTGTCTGTGCTCCTGTTCAGAAGATTTCACCCCACTTTCTGTCCCTTTGATAATTGAATTTTGAAAAAAATGGCTTGATGTTGAAATAAGGATTGAGGATAAAGCTTCAGTGGAGATACCTTTTCCCCATGATAACTCTTTAAAGAGTGAATTTCCCTTCCTAGGGATAGATTTATCTTACATCCTGTTATCTCACCCCTTGGATGTTTGTAACTCTGGGACTGCCTGTACTTGAAAAGTTCAACCGGGATTTCAACAATGACCCTACCATCCAACTCAGTATGGAATAATCCACACAACGTATATTGTCGAAGGCTTTCATGGCCAGAATCACTGGGTTGTTGTAGGTTTTTCGGGCTACATGGCTACGTTCTAGAAGCATTCTCTCCTGACATTTCACCTGCATCTATGGCAGGCATCCTTGGAGGTTGTGACACCTCACAACCTCCGAGGATGCCTGCCATAGATGCAGGCGAAACCTCAGGAGAGAATGCTTCTAGAATGTGGCCATATAGCCCAAAAAAAGGTAAAACAACCCAATCCACACAACAAATTAATTTTCTTGACACCACTGTGCAAATGCACAATCGACTTCTAAACAGCACTGGCTGCTACATATAGTTATACACCTCCAATTTCCACCCAGAGCACGAAATCTATTGTTTACAGTCAAGTCCTCCGATATAACTGCATCTGCTCAGATCCATAAGACAAAGGCTCCAAACTCTGGGATGTTCAACAGGTATTTTTCATACTACAATACACATTTAAGAACATGAAGAATCAAATTAGCAAGGCAAGATTAATATTCAAGAGCTATCTACTACAAGACAGACTGAAAACACAAAATGGTAGAACATTCCTAGTTGTTACCTAGAATTCCTAGCTGAGATCACTCAAATGCACCATCAATGAACTACAACCAATTCTGTAGAATAACAGCTCTCTTGCAAGATCTAGGAGGCATGTCTTTATTGGCCTATAGCCTCCAAATCTTAAAAAAATAATATTAATTTACAATAGGATACATAACATTGATTGTGATATAGGGAATCAAGATATGACCATGCCGTAAACTCAGATGCCAGTTCTGTCCCCATGTCTACCTTGGGAGCAATATTGCAGGGGTAAACACTCACAGTTATTAAAGCTGCATTTACTTGCTATTCCTCCAATATGATATATTCCATTGTATGCCAGCAATGCCCCTCTGCACTCTCCACATTGAAGAAATAGGACAGTCTGACATTAGAAATGGCAATGTCTAAAAAATGGTTTTAGATCCTTTCAATTTTCCTGGACATACAGTACGGTCTTTGAAGAAATAAATTGCAAAGGAAGACTTGAAAGAGAAAGAGTGGTACTGAATTATATTCACAAATTTCAATCCATTAGTAGAAATACAAGCACAAGCAATGATTTCATGGCATGCCACATAATAGAAGAGTCCTTGCTACTGAACATCTCACAAAAGGAGTCTTGTCAGAGAGTTTTGAACCCGGAGAAGCTGGCTTTTGGTAAGCAGATGTATTGCTTTCACACATCAACATTAACTGACCACTATAAAGATTTGGAAGACCTGTATCATCTTACCTAGTCCTTTCAAAATTTAAGGCAAGGGACATGAGTAGTATCATTCTGGGTACTATTACATTTTATCCCACTCTTCCACAACAGTATACGTTTACTTTATATCTGAGGCCTTAATCTCATTCTGTACGGCATCAAAAGACGTATATTTATATCCAAAAAAACTCATACCAAAATAAAAACCAGTTAGTTGTAAAGCTATTGCCACATTTTTTTTCTCCCTCTTTTCCTTCCTCCTCCACTCATGGCCTGAGATAGATGGTTCCCATGGATCGATTCTCATGAGCATTTTTCTGTGCACCTTATATTATTTGTGCTATTGTTCCCTCCCATCTCAAAAACAACCACCTTTGATAACATTCATATGGCCCATAAAGTAAGACTGACAATTTACACGTATTTTCACACACAGAATGTACACTAAAATGAAAGGAAACATTTATTCATCGCAGCTCTAGATCCAATCCCAACAGAATGTGTACTTTTATAGCTACCTACAACCCATGTTGACAATGGTACATCCATTCTATTTTTAAAAAATCTTGTTCACGGTACATATTTGTTTTAAAGGTAATCTCTTTTCCCAAGAGACATATAAAGAGGACAGTAAATAAAGAGCAATACTTAAAAAAACAACAACAGGGGAGTTCCAGACAAGAATCAATCACGGTTAGTAAACACCTCCCAACAAAGAATCCCTCCAGGTAACAATCAGCCAGGTTTTAAATCTACAAGATCATTCAATGCTAATCAAGGTGAACATTTGCAATATTCACACTTGCCTCAAGCAGATAAGAGTTCTTTCTCTCACCCTGGATATTCAACAAATATATAAACCTCACTTGCCTAGTTTCCAAAAGACCAATCAACTTCTGAGGATGCCTGTTTGTTTTTATACATGTTTGGCGGGGACGAGGGACAGGGCCTTCTCAATCGTGACCCCCCCCCCCCCATCTGTGGCACTCGCTCCCCAGTGAGATTAGGTCATCTTCATCCCTCCTTTCTTTTAAGAAAAAACTGAAATCATGGTTCTGGGACCAGGCCTTTGGACAGCAGACATGACAGCACTTTGGAGGTTGAACTGGACTGGAAATGGTTATATGGCTGATAATAATGTTTTAAATTGTTTTTAATTTACTGTTTTATTTACTGTTTTACATTGTTGTTATATCTGTTATAATTGTTTGTACATTGTGGCATTGAATTGTTGCCAGTGTAAGCCGCTCTGAGTCGCCCCTTGGGGGTTGAGAAGGGTGGGGTAATGTTGGAAATAAATAACTAAATAAATAAATTGACAGATCGTGATTTTGTCAATGTTTATTGTTTCCAAATGCTGAGATCTTTTGGCACGGCACCCAGTGTGCCAATTATTATTATTATTATTATTATTATTATTATTATTATTATTATTTTACTTTGCTGTTATTATTATTATTATTATTATTATTATTATTATTATTATATATGTGGGTGAAACGTCAGGAGAGAATGCTTCTGGAACATGGCCATACAGCCTGGAAAACTCACAGCAACCCATATAAAGAGGCATGTCTAAGTCTGAACAATGAGACATACCAACATGCAAATATGTAGATTTCACCTTGTAACATATTTTACCTGTATTTCTCGGAGGTGACATGGTCTGGTTGAGACTTTCATTGAGGTCTTTATCATCCGCCAGTGACTGAGAGGATACACTGGCTTCCGAGTCCAAGATTTGGTTGCCACAGAGGCTAATGCCGGCAAAGTCACCGGGTAAATCACAGTCCTCGAAGTCTGTGGTGAGATGATGCAATGGGGAATCTTGAGGAGGCACCGAGAACGTGCCTTCCAAAGCCAAAGGTGATCCAGGAGGAGACAAGGAGGAAAGGGAAGATCTTGAAGACAGGGATGTCACCGATTTTGGAGGTTCAGTTAATTTGGGAGCGTGGCTTGCAGCCAAAGAGCCAGAAGAACCACTGTATTCCATTCTCCCATGCGAACCGACGACTTCGTTTTCATGAATTGTGGTGATGGGGCCCGAAGGAATGTAACCACATTTCTCTTGTAATAAGAAGTCCAGCTTATATTGATAGTCTAAGTCTGTAGGCTGATCCCCTTGGTTATAATACAGATCTGTAGAGCTAAGGGAGTTAAGTGATCCCCGGCTGGAGGTGTTTAGGGATCCCTGACTGGATGCCAGGGATCCCAGGCTGCTCCCCGAAGAGACAGATAATGTACTGGCAGAGAGACTGCAAGAAAGCAAAAATGTTGGTGTCAATAACAACAAAACAACAACATAAAAATAAGGACAACTGCCCAAATATAATTGTAAGATAGGTAAGTACACTACCATCTTGCAAAAAAAACAAAAACAAAACCCATAATAAAATACGATACCACTTCTGGAACACACCCTGAGTATAACACCTTCATACAAGCTTTTCAAGGTAGTTCATTAAATATATGAGATCTTTGATAATGTAATTCAGTCTCACAAGGACAAAGCAATTGTGGAGGGATCACAGAGTATTTTTGTTCATTTTTGGATTACTTTATGTTCAGGGATTTTCAGTATATCCTTGGTCTTAGCTCTGTATAACTACTGGTCTGAAATTTATTGTAAAGTTTCCCCTCTTTTTAGTTCACTGCGTGAAGTCTCTATTCCCCTACCTCTGGTATTTTCCGTTCCATTGGTAGAGAATTAGAACATGAACATTTGCTTGTGTAATTGAAGATGCATGTCAAAATAATTATAACAGTGAAAAGAATTAACAGGAAATGTTACATAGCCATTTTTTTTCTTTAAGGAAATGTTGCCTTCTCTGCCCATCAATTATACTGAAATCTTCAGCTACTTGGATACTGAAATTGATTATGCTTCAATTGATTTCCATTAACTTTGAATGCAGACTTGCTCTTGTGTGCAATAGTTATGTACAAAGAAGTTGTGTATAAACAAGAAAAAGGCACTGTCAGGCCTTATTTTTCAGATCCAGGTTTAGGAACTATTTTGCATCTGTATTGATGTGTATTGTTTTGAGACATGTATTGTTTTGATGCAATTTGTTAATACGTCTTTCCTGGCACTGAATTTTTTCCATATGTGTAGGAAACCGCCCTGAGTTCCTTCGGGGAGATAGAGCAGTCTATAAATAATAATAATTATCTGCATGCATTATTCGCCGATACATCACACAGTCCTAGACACTTTGGAAGTGTCCGACATGTGATCCAATACAACAGCCAGCAGAGTGATCTTGTCTGCTGTGGACTCATCTTGTTATGTTTCTAATAATAATAATAATAATAATAATAATAATAATAATTCTTATTATTATTATTAGAAACACAACAAGATGAGTCCACAGCAGACAAGATCACTCTGCTGGCTGTTGCATTGGATCACATGTCGGACACTTCCCAAGTGTCTAGGACTGTGTGATGTATTGGCGAATAATGCGTGCAGATCCCAGTAAGGTGGCCTTCTGCAGTTGGCAGATGGTAATTTTGTCAGTGCCGATTGTGTTTAAGTGCAGGCCAAGGTCTTTAGGCACTGCACCCAGTGTGCCGATCACCACTGGGACCACCTTTACTGGCTTGTGCCAGAGTCTTTGCAGTTCGATCTTTAAATCCTCATATCGTGTCAGCTTTTCCAGTTGTTTCTCTTCGATCCTGCTGTCACCTGGGATTGCAACATTGACGATCCATACTTTGTTTTTTAACACAATTGTGAGGTCAGGAGAATTATTATTATTATTATTATTATTATTATTATTATTATTATTATTATCTAAATTCAGGTTGTTTTGTGTCAGGAGTGACTTGAGAAACAGTCGCTTCTGGTGCGAGAGAATTCGCTGTATGCAAGGATGTTTCCCAGGAGACGCCTGGATTTTTTACCATCCTGTGAGAGGCTTCTCTCATGTCCCCACATGGGAAGCTGGAGCTGACAGACAGGAGCTCACCCTGCTCCCCAGATTCGAACTGCCAACCTTCCGGTCAGTAGTCCTGCCAGCACAAGAGTTTAACCCATTGCGCCACTGGGGGCTCCTGTTTAGATGAAATGGGGAAATGAGCAATTGAACAGAGTTGCAATTCTGACAACCTTTACATGCGTAAGACCGTTTCCTGGCAAAATTGTATGTGTTAATGTTTAATGCTTTCCCTTTTAAGAACAGAAAGAATATTTGAAAAACAGTCAAAATGTATGTGAGGATCAATACACCTTGATGAGTTGAATCTTGGCATTTTTTGGACTAATTCTCTAGAAAGTTTACATAAGGTTGTTTTGCAAAAAAGCAAAACACACACAAAGGATTTTCTGAACAGGAAATAGTTTTTTTTCTGCACATCAAATAATATTTCTTCATAGAAGTATTTTTTTTGCAGAAGAACCACATATGAATTCTATGCCAAATAAGTTCTGACTTGAAGAAAAGCATTGATATCTGTGTGGTTTTTGAAGACTTTCTGGCAATGAAAAGAAATTTGGGGAAAAAATGAATTGTTGCTTCTTTTGAGAAGAAAATTATCCCCTTATTTCCTATCTTTATCCCCTTCTTTTTCTTGGGAAAGGGCATTAACAACACAATCATATATAATATGCATAGAATCAGAACAGGCTGCAAGGAACCAAAGTTTTCAAAGGTGGTATTATCTTTCTGTGGAATACAAAGTAAAGCTTCCAAGTTATTACAATTCCACCACACACAAACCAGTATTATTAAAAGCTAGATACTCTCCGCAACCTCGAGTTTAAACAGTGTAAACACCCCAAACAAAACATAAGGATTCAAAACTAGATATATTCACCACTCTGTTGGACAAACATTATTTTTCTTTTGAAGTATAAACAGAGTAATCTCACCTTTTCAGCTGCAAATGCAAATTGGTTGTTTCTTTACTAGTTTCTTGAAGTTTTTGAACTAATTTGCTTCTTCTTTCTTCCAGCTTTAACCTAGGTGATACAAGAATTATAATTACATTTTAAAGACTCTTTGGATTTCCTAACACATAAACACTCTGGGAGATAAGATACGTCCCTAAAAGCTCTCTAACCATTAATACAATTTTAATACAAGGTAGCAAACAACAGCAAAGTTCTCACATTCAACCAACTTCCTAATCTAAATGGTCGTGATCAAGAGAACTGAAGAAGTACGATTTCTATTATATCACTATACTGATTAACACTAGTAATCACATAATACCAGATATTAGGTGATCAAACAGGATCTATTTATTAGCAATCTACGGCATATTGGAAAAAGGAGCAACAAGGAACTGTAATGAGAAGGTAGATAGTACACTTACACAAATCCTCAAGACAACTGCCCACCTTCCTCCTTTTCTCTTCCCATATTTTCTACAAACTATTTAGCCAAACTAATTTTGAGATAACCTTGAAAAATGTATTGGCTTCTGGTCAGAGCCTACTATGTCATCTTGCTCAGTTAGTTCCACTGACTTCAACAGCTACTTCGAAAGTGCTCAATTCTTGTTGTGTGCCTTAATAGTTTATTTCTCTTCATCTTTCCCCATTTCCCATTCAGATGTTCAGCTTTTTCATTAAACCAGAAAAAGTTCCAAGTTTTCAAAAAAGGTCTGGCAATTGTATATTGCACTGCAGCCGTTTTTTACTCTTTCTTTACCATGGACCTTAAATATGTTTTGTTCTGTGGATCGTCAAGACTTAACTCAAGATCCATAAACCTAAAGTGCATCAAATATTTATTTAAAGTTGTTCATCAAGGATCTTCAAGTCTGAAGAAAAGGAAGAAATAAGCAAATCCACATGTTCCTAAGATAATATTTTATTAGATTGATTCCATACAAATTGAAAACAATGAAAATGATGCTGATGCAATACCTGAACACTGAGTCACAGCATATTACTTGTTAATTTTAATTAATTAGCTAATTAACAAGATGGTTGTGCTGTATTTCCTTTACAAGCTTTGTTATATTGGGCTTAATAGCTGAAATTTATATTCTGAGTTTTGACTCTATGTTTAAGATGAATGCAGGCAAAGAAAACAACAACAACAACAACAACAACAACGGTTTATTTATATTCCGCCCTTCTCCCCGAGGAGACTTAGAGCAGATTACAGTATATATAAGCAGACAGGAAAGCTTGGAAAAGGTAATGATGCTGGGGAAAATGGAAGGAAAAGGGAAGAGGTGCAGACCAAGGGCAAGATGGATGGTATCATTGAAGTGACTGCCTTAACTCTGAAAGAGCTGGGGGTGGCCACGGCCAACAGGGAGCTCTGGCGTGGGCTGGTCCATGAGGTCACAAAGAGTCAGAAGCGACTGAACGAATAAATAACAACAAGCAGACACAGGCAAATATTCAATGCCTTATTATAATGACACACAATGAGACACAGACACAAAGACAATGGCAAAGGCTTCTCCTTTCATTTCCGGCTCCGGAGGTAGTGTTCAAATCCGGCTCTGGGGGAGGTGCTCTTTTTCTATTTCCAAGCCAAAGAGCCTGCGTTTGTAGACATCTACTGTTAATGTGGCTGGAATGACTGCTTGGAGCATCTTTTTGCTTTTTTCCACCAAAGCATTGCCTATTGATCTACTCACATTTGCATGTTTTCGAACTGCTAGGTTGGCAGGAGTTAGGACTAAGAGTGGGAACTCACCCTGTCTCACGGATTCGAACTGTCAACCTTCAGGTCGGCAGTTCAGCAGCACAAGGGTTTAACCCATTGAGCCACCACGGCCCCACTGCACCACCGTAGCCCCACATAATGATTTTTCATGTGTTCACAACTAGTATCAATACTTTCATAGCCTTCTTCAATAGTTTCGGAAATTTGGAAGGGACTATTCCTCCAACTGTAATTGCAGAGCATCATCCATGGATATTTCTATGAGCTTGTCTTCCTCTGCTGCTGTAATCCAGTTTTTGCTTGCACCAAAAACAGGAAAATATTCACGCAAATGAGGCTGTGAATATTTCAAATGCTATGTAATAAATGATGTGCCCTCCTCATCATGGTAGAACCAAGAACACTTCTGAGATTTGGAAATGTCCCATAGTTTTGGTTCAAAAGACGATGATGCCACAGTTACACTGTTTTCGTCATTGCTTCGATCTTGTCTTGAACTTGAAAAATCGTAACATTTCCCTTTGAAGTTTTAAGTTCAGGCAATTTAAATGGGTGAAGTTATCTGATACATATGCTAATTTTACTAACCAGGAAAAATCTGTCAAATGATTGCTAAGGTGAAATTGCTGCTCCAGGAATAATCTTATCATATTTCTCAATTCCTTAAAGTAAGAAAAAAGTATACCTCATGATAGCAATAATAATAATAATAATAATAATAATAATAATAATAATAATAATAATAACTATAACAATAATACAAAATCCAGAATATAGATCCCGTTTGCTGTGACATACTTTGGTTTTGGGTCAGTAAAATAATAAAAATAATATATTTTTTTAAAAATTCACAATATGGCAAAAGTTAATGGTGTTCACTGTTCATGTCTTTGCAAAGGTCTTGATTTTAGTGATTTGCTTATTTATAAAACTGAAAATTTCAACTGATTTATATAAGGTCTGTTTTAGTTCTTCTGGTAGCAAATGGAGCTTCCCTGTGTATGCAGCAATGGTATGATTTTCTTAATCCATGCTACAAGTCCAGTAAGCTTTCCAGATATTGTGGTGGAATGAAAATCACGCGTAGTTCACGTCTTTACCAGTCCACACACTGTCTTGCTAGAGAGAAGATATGCCACGCAGATGATCAGTAAAATGATGTTTTCTCTTTGTTATGCCGAGCAACACATATACAGTCATGTGAACAGTTAGCAGCCCCCGGTGGCACAATGGGTTAAACCCTTGGGCCAGCAGGACTGAAGACCGAAAAGTTGTAGATTCGAATTAGAGGAGAGCGCGGATGAGCTCCCTCTGTCAGCTCCAGCTCCCCGTGCGGGGGGACATGAGAGAAGCCTCCCACAAGGATGGCAAAAACATCAAAACATCCGGGCGTCCCCTGGGCAATGTTCTTGAAGACAGCAAATTCTCTCAAAGCAGAAACAACTTGCAGTTTCTCAAGTCGCTCCTGATACGAAAAAAAATGTGAACAGTTGCACTGACACACACAATGTCCTTTGAGAGATATTCAAAATGGTCCTTTGGTGTCCATGTGAGAGATCTTCTTCCAGCAGCCAAGAAGCAAAAAATACTGTCCTTTCAAGTTCCTGCACAGAAAACTTAAACATGTAACTGTTGCCAAAACTCCCAGGCTCAGATAGCTTCTGGGTGTGGCCCAACCAATCAATTTTGTGCTTTGCATTTTTCAGTTAACACACTCACCAACTGATTTTTTACATGCTCCAACACATATTACTTGTGCCCTGTCAGTGTATTTCAATCAAGCACCAGCCTTTATAAACTCAGTTAAGCTGTTTAGTATTTCATGTGTACCAATTAGATGAACAGAAAATATGTCTTCAAAAATATTCATCTCGTGTTCATATGTGATGCTGCACAATAATGTTGCTTTGTTTGTTTATGTCTCTGCTTTTTGCTCAACTGCAGAGCAAAATAGGCAGACATGCAAATTCTTTCTAATAACTGTTCCTTGATATTGGCTGACAAACCGTCAATTCACTTCTTAACTGTGTCGTTTGACAAAGGTATTAAGGAAAGATACTTGGCAGCTTTTTTGTTAATTAATGTAGAAACAATAATTTTTTTGCAGCACATAATATAGGCTCTTCAACTACTGTGTGTAGTTTTCTGTTGGTTGCCGTTATTTGAGTACCTTCAAATGAAGCTCAGACTGAACTGAACTGTCATTCATACAACCAGTTGCAGTCTTTTTCTTACATTCCTGAAGCTCCTGCTGCTTACTTTTGAAGACAAAATGCTCTTTGGGGCATGTTTTTTTATATTTAATATCAAGATGTCTTCACAATTATGATGTTTTCATGGCTCAGTGGACAATACATCATAACACAACATTGTGGTAGCTGCTTGTCTTCTGGGATTGTACATGTGAAGCTAATTGACAGGTATTTGTTGGTATAATGGTGGCAGTTTTCAAGATGTCTGAAAGAGACGTCATTTTCCTTTGAACATGATGCACAATTATCAACATCATCAGTACTTTTACATTTCAAATGCTGCAGGAGGTCCATTCTGGAGCTCAGCCAAAACGTATTGTTGTGAAATTCACTGCGCTAACATTGAAAGATCACTTATTCGAAAGTAACCAAATACTTTTATTTTCAGAAATGGAAGAAGAAATATAATTATTGTGAATAGCCCTGCAGTTATCAATAATACTTTTATTCATAGAAAACAAAGGAAAGATTGGTCATTTTCAATAACTGACAATTATCATTCTAAAGTCCATTCAAATACTCATACAAACAACTTCAACTCTCTTCCTGAGAATACGATCTTCCTTTTATGTAAGTATATCGAGTACATTTTTGACAAAGCTACAGAATTCTGGGAATCAACAAACATTTTGAGAACGAGGTGGCATAATAACGTGGACAACACCAGAGTCTGATGTAAATATGAAGGCCGTTTCTGGCTATACGTGCAACAGCGAGAAATGTCACATGTCCTCTCAGCCAAACAGTGTCATCCACTTGTGTGCTACCATTGCATGCAAAAGCAGCAAGTGCCAAATACATTTTTTGGTAGCAAAATGTTATTTTTTGCAATGTCTGCACTGTTTGAAACTTTTTACAAAGGATGTCTGTCAATGGCAAAATACTTCTGCTATTTGAGATGTAATGCATGGCTTTCTTTCTTTTTTTCCATTGTAAAAACTCATTACATTTCTTCAAACATGCTGCACGTTGCTGGAGAATTACCTGGGAAGGAATCCCACTGGAGCATTGCAGCACACCAAAATATCTGGGAGTTAGTCTGGACCGTGCTCTAACTTACAAGAAGAAAAGCTTTGAGGATTCTTCGGGAAGGCAGTGCTGGAGTGTGAACCTGCGGAACTCACCGCCTCAAGCTGGCCTGGAGCAAAGCCGGGGGAAGCCAATAAGCACGATTGCTTTCTGCGCCCTGAGAGGCCGAGAAAAATGAACAAGAACGTGGTCCTCCTGCCCTCCTTTTCCCTCTTAGGATGCACTTTGTTTGCTTGAGATGTTTGAATAAGAGACTGAATGTGGGACATCTCCATATCCTTAGAGAAGTAGCAGAGCTTCCTTCATTCAATGACAAGGAATGAGATAGCTGTGACCTCGAACTCCCATTTCCTTCAATCATGGAAGCTGAGGCGTTGCTTTCTTGTCCTGGATGGGGCTTCCTTCATCCTGATGCCTGCTGTTAAAACACGCCAGCAGTTTGGACTTCGAAATTTGGCTAAATTATTTGCAAAAGTGTTGGGACTTACAAGAAGCACTGTTTGACTATCAAGCAAAAAGTGGGCGCAAGAAACAATATCATACGAAAGCTGACTAGCACAACCTGGGGATCACAACCAGACACAGTGAAGACATCTGCCCTTGCGCTATGCTACTCTGCTGCTGAGTACGCATGCCCAGCGTGGAGTACATCTCACTCCGTTAAAACAGTGGATGTGGCCCTTAATGAGACATGCTGCATTGTCACAGGATGTCTATGCCCACACCACTAGAAAAATTATACTGTTTAGCCAGTATCGAACCTCCTGACATCTGTTGGGAAGCAGCAGCCAGCAATGAAAGGACCAAGGCAGTGACATCTCTGGCCCATCCTCTGTTCGAATATCAAACAGCACTCCAATGCCTTAAATCAAGAAATAGCTTTCTAAGGTCTACAGAGAGTCTCGTACCTCAGCAAGAGAGAGCCCAAAAGTGGCAGGCTAAAACCCGGAACCTCAATCTTATGGCTGATACCAAATGAGAGACTACCTTCTGGGCACACAGAAGACTGGGCGACTTGGAAGGCGCTGAACAGACTGCGCTCTGGCACGACGAGTTGCAGAGCCAACCTTAATAAATGGGGCCACAAAGTGGAGTCTATGACATGTGAGTGTGGAGAAGAGCAAACCACAGACCACCTTTTACAATGCAGTCTGAGTCCTCCCACATGCACATAGGAGGACCTTCTTACAGCAACACCAGAGGCACTCCAAGTGGCTAGCTACTGGTCAAAGGCAATTTAGAACAATGCCAAGTTTTTAACTTTGCTTGTGTTTTAAATACATTACAACTGTATCCTCAATTCGCTTCTGACACAATAAATACATTTCTTCTAACCATCGCAGGAGTCTGGGGACGATTAACAACCACTACTGTATCATATTGTATATTGCTATATGAAAACTAAATGTATGTTAACTTAGTGCATAGACTGCATTTCAATCTCTCTATATAAAAGCTAAAGGCTTTCTGTCTGTACCACAAAAAAGGTGACATGTGTATTATGGGATGGAGGGAGGGTAGGAAGGTAAGAGCCATAAAGAGAGCCATGTGGAATGGAGACATTGTGTGGTAGGCCCTCTCAGAGAAATGGAAAAGAAGGAAGGGAGGGAGGGAGGGAAAGGAATGGAATGATGGAATAGGAGAATAAAGAAAAAGGAAGCAAGGGAGGAAGGGGAAAGGAAGAAAAGGGAAGGCAAGGGAAAGAAAGAAAGAAAGAAAGAAAGAAAGAAAGAAAGAAAGAAAGAAAGAAAGGGAGGGAGGGAGAGAAACAGAGAAAGAGAAAGAGAAAGAGAAAGAGAAAGAGAAAGAGAAAGAGAAAGAAAGAAAGAAAGAAAGAAAGAAAGAAAGAAAGAAAGAAAGAAAGAAAGAAAGGAAAGAAAGGAAAGAAAGAAAGAAAGAAAGAAAGAAAGAAAGAAAGAAAGAAAGAAAGAAAGAAAGAAAGAAAGAAAGAAAGAAAGAAGAGAAACACAGGAGGCAGCAGCCCCTCCAACACTCGGGCAACGCTAGATATATGTGCTAGTACGCAAAAACGATTCCCACTATAGAATTGACATGTTGACATTTTAAATTAAGGAATCAACTGCTGGCCATTTCCTCCACTATAGTGCTCATATACAAACTCCACATCATATTAAAACAAATTTCCCTAGTTCCATTCTATCATCTTTAAAATTCATCTAAACCATGCTATTGTTCTTTAGTTGCTTCTTTACCATGGGTTATTCAGATACTGTCTGAATAAAAATTATGTTAGCCTCTAAAAAAGTTTAAACTAGCTTTAGAAACTTTTCCTTTGGGAAGCTTGTCTCTGAAATACAGATACAAGATGAAGTTTCAAATGCACAGGCCCTATCAAAGGTTCTTCTGTGCATCCAAGACAGGCACATAAGCTCTAGGGGGCTTACCACTAAAGTTTATTTTCTTTGTGATGTAGACATCTTAAAGGAGGGGTGAAGGCCCCCCACTTTAGTGTAGCATTTTAATACACACTGAAGACTATACATGTCGAAGATTATGTTGAATCATAATCTACTAAATGCTCCATTAGGACAGACCTAGAAACGAATGGAGAAATTGTTTCAGTAGAAAGCGCCGAGGGTCTTCAAATATTAGGTTTATGTTTTTCCTTACATCTCTCCCCAACAATGTCCATCTCGCATCACAAAGATAAATATCAAGCAGGTAGTTACTAGAATATGTATGTAATGTTTCGTTGGGTAAAATGCATTTTTGCCTCCCAAAAATGCTTTCTATATAACCCCCCACACACATCTTTTTGGTGGAAATACTAATGGAAATGGAAATGGTAAAGGCTTCTCAAGCCTGACAAAATCTAAAGAGCCATTTGCTTCATTGGGGAAAATCGTAGACATAAAAAGGTGTCTGTAATCCCCTATCAACAGCTTTGCTCCCTTACAGATGATGTCCAAATCTGTCACTCCTTCTCACCTGTCACCAAGGAGGCTGTCCAGACCTTGAACCGGTGTTTAGCCGCTGTATCGGACTGGATGAGAGCTAACAAATTGAAATTGAATCCAGACAAGACAGAGGTCCTACTGGTCAGTCGTAAGGCCGAACAGGGCATAGGGTTACAGCCTGTGTTAGACGGGGTTACACTCCCCCTGAAGACGCAGGTTCGCAGCTTGGGAGTGATCCTGGACTCATCGCTGAGCCTGGAACCCCAGGTCTCAGCGGTGGACGGGAGAGCTTTCGCACAATTAAAACTTGTGCGCCAGCTGCGCCCGTACCTTGGGAAGTCTGATCTGGCCACGGTGGTCCACGCTCTTGTCACATCCCGGTTGGATTACTGCAACGCACTCTACGTGGGGTTGCCTTTGAAGACTGCTCGGAAACTTCAACTAGTCCAGCGAGAAGCAGCCAGATTGCTCACCGGAGCGGCGTACAGGGAGCATACCACCCCCCTGTTGCGCCAGCTCCACTGGCTGCCGATCCAATTCCGAGCACAATTCAAAGTGCTGGTTTTGACCTATAAAACCCTATACGGCTCCGGCCCAGTGTATTTGTCCGAACGTATCTCCCGCTACATCCCACCTCGAAGCTTAAGATCTTCTGGGGAGGCACTGCTCTCGACCCCGCCACTCTCACAAGTGAGGTTGGCGGGGACGAGGAGCAGGGCCTTCTCAGTGGTGGCCCCCCACCTGTGGAACTCACTCCCCGGGGAGATTAGATCGGCGACCTCCCTCCTGGCATTCAGGAAACAACTGAAGACCTGGGTCTGGGACCAAGCCTTTGGACACACTGGCAGCTAAATTAAGGATCTGACGACAGACAACGACAAATGGAATGGAATGGTTATATGGACTCTGAACCCGAGCATGAGATTGTTTTAATATTTTATTATGTACTGATGTTTTAACTTTAACTGTTGAATTGTTTTGTTGTATTTATATTTTGTTAATTGATTTAGGCATTTAATTCTGCCTTCTCTGTAAGCCGCCCTGAGTCCCCCTCGGGGTGAGAAGGGCGGGGTATAAGTAATTGAAATAAATAAATAATAAATAAATTACAGTGAAGGGAGAGTAAAGTAGTCCCAGCAGGGACTTGTGGGTGGAGATACGTAAAAGCGCTCCCCACCGTTTCTCCTCATTCCCTCGTTGACGCTGACTGATCCACCCACTGCTTTAATGGCGTACTTTTGCAAGGGTCGCCAACGGGTCTGGGTAGGATTTTTCCCACATACGCTCTAGGGCAGGTATGGGCAAACCCAGGTTCAGGTGCCGGATGTGGCCCCTTGGGCTCTTTTTTCAGGCCCTCCTATCTCTCACCATTCTATCGTCCTTCCTTCTCTTTCCATTCTCCTTTCCTCCCTTTCTCTTTCACCTCTATCATTTTGTCCTACCTTCTTTCCTCTCTTTCTTTTCTCCTTTACCTCGCTTCTACTCCCTCCCTCCTTCCCTTCCACCCTTTCATCCTTACTTTTGCCTTCTCTCCCTCTGTCTCCTTCCTTCCCTTTTGCCTTTCCTTCCTCCTTACCTCCCTTCCTTTGTCCTTCCATTCTTCCCTTCCACCCTTTCGTCCTTCCTCCCCTCTCTCTTTCTCCTTCCTTTTGTCTTTCTTCCCTTCTTTCTCTCTTTCCTTCCATCCTTCCCTTCCTCCCTTTTGTTCTTCCTCCCTTCTCTATTTCCTTCCATTCTTCCCTTCCTTTTGTTCTTCCTTCTTTCTCTCTTTTCTACCTCCTTCCTTCCATCACCAGGGAGTCAACCCTCCTAGCAGGAAGTGCTAGCATGCGCCCCCCAAGTTAGAAAGTTTGCCCAGGCCTGCTGTATGGGTTTTTTCACCTAACCAACAATGCTTAATCCATGTCAAATTTAGTGAGTGAGTTCTAAATAGGCTTCACGCAAGTACAATAAAGTTAGGTACATATTGGTGTGAACCACGGCACCCCTTTGTGGTGCAGGCTATGAAGGGGAACCTCTTATTAAACAAATCGAGGTGAGAGTGAGCAGGAGTGATCTTGAGTGGAGAGAGTTATGAAATGAATTCTCCACCTGTTTCCCTGAAGGATCACCTTGGGAACAACATTGTGTTGCATCTGGGGACTGTGATGTCTCACCATTGTTTGAGGTTGAGGTGGTCTCTGATGGCCACTGCCTCTTTTATTACTCATCAAATTCAAGTATAAGTTCAAATTCAAGTTCATGTGCAAGTGCATGTTCATGCCCTGAAATTGGTTGGCAGATCACACAGAGATTGATTGGCAATATATAATAAACATTGCCCACAGTTAACCCACACAGTTGTGTCACCTCGTGATTTCACTGGTGGGAGAACAAATGCTCATCCTCTGTAGATTTCCCTGATTATTATTATTATTATTATTATTATTATTATTATTTACTTCCCTTGTATACCGCTCTTCTCAGCCATCGGGCGACTCAGAGTGGTTAACAACCAGTATCAACAATACAGTACAAAATCATTAATCATTTAAAACAGTAATATCAATTAATTAACAATTAACTAAATCGACAAACCTATCCAACCTCTAGCTGGTTTGGGGGAGAGGGAACAGAGATATAAAATCAGAGGGTTTATTCTATGAAGAGAGGGGGCATGAAGGCAGTTCCATCTTGCCTCCAGTGTCCTCGGTTGGGAGCCCCCCCCCAAACATCAACCGCTGCTCTGAGATCAGAGTGAAGAGTGGGGCCAGGAAGGCAGTTCCATCTTGTCTCCTACACTGTGCATATAATATAATATAATATAATATAATATAATATAATATAATATAATATAATATAATATAATATAATATAATATTGATAATATTATAATATAATACAATATACTATTACTACTAGTAAAATGATATTATAATTATATATTTTATATTAAATGTAATATTACTAATAATATTACAGTATAATGTTATAGTACAATGTAATATATAATATTAATATTGTACTATGATGATAATAATAATAATAATAATAATAATAATAATAATAATAATAATGGCGCTCCATGCAGTCATGCCGGCCACGTGACCTTGGAGGTATCTATGGACAACACCGGTTCTTCGGCTTAGAAATGGAGATGAGCACCACACCCCAGAGTCAGACATGACTGGACTTAATGTCAGGGGACAACCTTTACCTTTACCTATGATAATAATATAATATATTGTATTTACATTTTACTTGTAAGCCACTCTGAGTCCCCTTCGGGGTGAGAAGGGTGGCATATAAATGCCGTAAATAAATAAATAAACAACGATCTTGTACAAAAGAAAAAAATCACCATTCAGATTCCATAAGCACAACAAGCAAATAATCATAAAATTGTAATTTGACTGTACAAACCTTCTTTTAACAATTCAAGGTTAGATCTCTGAACATACAAGATTTATTTCACAGAGTCAATAGGCAAAAAGGATGAATTGGAATTTTCTAAAGTCCTCCGGGTTTTGGCTAAGTTAGCTAGCATGAGCAGATGCTTCATTTCAGAAACAGGCTTATGTGACAATATAAAACATTGATGAATGCGACCAGAAGTGAGACAGAACAAACACACAGGCACGGTTCGCAGACATGGGAGTCTGGATGGGGTTGGCCTCCCTGTGGCTGCCCTGACATTGCTTCCACGAGCCAAATGAACATATTTTCTTGTGGCAGTCAGACTGAGAAAAGGTTCTTCCCGATTTCTTTGCAGAGGAGGAAAACCCATAGCTAAGTGATCAAGCTTAATGCCAATAAATAGTACATGATGATTTCATTTTGATATAAGTCTACATTGCAAGTAGAGCTTAATAGCTGAAGGATTCCTTGGATAGTACATACTTTACACAGCCTGTAACTGAAGGCTAGCTACAACCGGTCAAGATATCCTGTTCTCAAAGAGGATCACCTTACATAGAGTGGCAATACTGTCCTGTTTCGTCTGCAAAATAGCCAAAAGTATTGTATTGGGATGGTCTGAGAACAAGGGCAGTTAACTGAAAAAAGCCAAGAGACAATATTTCACCATATATATCTCCTTCCAATGAACTTGTGTCAGTGTATATAATCCTCCTGCTCCCCACTTTCAATTTCACAATAACCCTATGAGGTTTGTCAGGTTAAGAGGGAGCGATTGGCCCATGGTCACCCAGTGAGTTCGTGGAGCAATGGGGAACAGAACCTCACCCCAGGCCAACATTCGGATCACAAAAACATATGGGCGCTCTTTAGCTCAGCATTGCGAGTAAGATCGTAGCCTTTCTCCACGCTCATTTCCAGCTCATCCTCCAAATCTCCCTTGCTTCCAGCATGGTCACAAGAAAAAGTTCAAAAGCCTTCATTTCGGATTCGGATTAAATGCAACTTGCCGTGTTGCCTGAACTGGCACAAGCTGTGCCTAATCTTATTTACCCTTGGTCAAATCCGAAAATGCTATTTTCTCATCTTGAAATCAAGAAATATCTTTGTAGCATTATGGATTTCACTGGAAAGCCTGTGGAGCTGGGACTGTAAGTGATCTTCTTTATAGGAAGATATTTCAATATATACTTAATGTACTAAATTGGTGCTTTTAATCCTCCTTTATGATGTCTGTCTCACAAAAGTGATAAAACCCATAAACAGCGAAGAAGCATGGGTCTGCCTTTTGTACGAAGGTAGATGAATTATTGATAGGCAATGATATTTATACTATGGCTCTGTACAGACGGCACTTTCAGAGCAATTTGTGCCTTCAATTTCTCTTGCATAGTTTGGGATATGAATTTATCATGCCTGAGTAAAATGTAGATAGCCCAGCAAGAATGTTTCCTTGACTAAACTTGTTTCTATCAGAGAAAAAAAGCTTTAAATTAATTAATTTAAAATCATATCTACACTGCTACACTTGAAAATAATAAGAGTGGCATGTACAAAAACTGTAAATGAGTAAAAGTAAAATTTACAAGAGCTCAAATGTCTAAGCGAGCTCAACGGTTGATTAAGAAAGGTATATCTGCCCAGTGAAATAGTGTTCCCTCACTTATTGTAGGTGTTTCGTTCCAGGACCATCCACGAAAAGTGAAATTCCGCAAAGTAGGGACGCTATATGTGTGTGTATGTGTGCGTGTCTATCTCTCACGTTCCAAGGGTGAGGCAGAAGCGAGGAGACATTTAAAGGCACCACGCACCCCCCTTTTTTTGCTAGCTATAAAGAAGGGACTATAAGGCTGTGATTTACATACTGCTTTGTATCTCCTCTCTCTTTTTTATGATTGGTTGCCTCTCTCCTGAGGGAGAGGGTGAAACCCCCTTCCACACTCCATCGTTGCCAGGAGGCAAAAACCCACGAAACAGCAAGTCCGCAAAAAGCGAACCGCGAAGTAGCGAGGGAACACTGTACATGTAGATAAACAGACATGGACTTCCCAGAGACAGGGCACTACTGGCAGCGAAGTATTGCCATGAAGAAGGCCTTATCATATCCTGCCATCTTACAATACCTACAGAGACAAACAAAAGGACTTCTGTAGATCCAGAATTATGGGAGAAGGCAGTATTCAGGGTTTTTTATTGTGTCAGAAGTGATTCAAGAAACTGCAAGTCACTTCTGGTGTGAGAGAATTGGCCATCTGCAGGGACGTTGCCCAGGGGATGCCCGGATGTGTTACCATCCTGTGGGAGGCTTCTCTCACGTCTCCACATGGGAAGCTGGAGCTGGCAGATGGGAGTTCACCCTATCTTGTGGATTCGAACTGCTGACCTTCAGGTCAGCAGTTCAACCAGCACAAGGGTTTAACCCACTGCACCACCGCGGCTTCTAGTATTCAGGTAATTTAAACTAAAGCTGTTGCTGGTCAAATTAGTACTTTGAATTGTGTTTGGAATTACACAATCAGCCTAATTATCTGAAATTAATGCATTCTGCTGAATTCTAAATTTATTTATTATTTATTAATTTCATACATTTGTACCCCACCCTTCTCACCTCCGAGGGGGGACTCAGGGCGGTCTCACAACAAGCACCATTCGGTGCCATCACAATCATAAAAAGCATTCAAATTAATTCATTTTAAAACAAACCTTGAAATAAACAGTTGTTAAAAACACGCCAATTAAGATCAAGTCCGGTTCCATTTATTGTCGCTTTAAAATGCTTACATTTTCTTCTCATTTGCTGCTATTCAATGGTCAAATGCTTGGTCCCACAACCAAGTCTTGAGTTTCCTTCTAAAGGACAGGAGGGAGGTAGCCAATCTGATGCCCCTGGGGAGAGAATTCCACAGGCAGGGGGCCACTGCTGAGAAGGCCTGTCCCTCGTTCTCACCAATCATGTTTGTGATGGCAGTGGGATTGAGAGCAGGGCCTCTCCAGATGATCTTACATTTTGTGATGGTTTGTAACAGGAGATAAGTTCAGACAGGTAGTCTGGGCCAGAACCATTTAGGGATTTCTTTTAAAAAACCTTTATAACATCGGGTAATTCTAGATAGTCCTTTATGTATGTTTTTCTTGACATTCTCCTCTCTGAGATACCTTGGGCTCTATCTACTAGAGAATGAATCCACTTTGAATCCGGTTTCTGCCTCCTGCAAAATTCTAGGGTTTGTACTTTAGTGAGGCTGTTAAAAGCTCCTCCCTAAACTACAAACCACAGAATTCTGCAGGAGGCAGCAACCAGATTTAAAGTGGATTCATTCTTTAGTGTGATGAGGTCCTATAAGTTTCATTGGGCTTCTGGATTTATATGGGGCCAATGCGGTTAACTAGTTTGGACATCTGACTATGACTCTGGAGACCACGATTTGATTCCCCACTTGGAAAAAGAATGATGATTTTGGATGATTTTTGGCAATTCACACACCCTCAATCCCAGGACATTTTGGTCACAGGTAGTCATAAGTTGGAAATGACTTGAAGGCACGTGACAACAACAATTTAGTTCTTCTATTAGGGCATTTTCCTGGTCAGCATAACCTTCTCAAAAAAGAATACCCAGGCACCCAAGACCTATGTGAAAGTAGTCAATTCAGTTATATATTTTGAAGAAAACTGGTAAAATAATTTTACAACATATATTGCAAAGGCTGTCATTGCAACCCCCCCCCCCCCAAAAAAACTTCCACATTATATGACCATTTTTTCTCATATTGTTTCCCAAATGTGTTACAGCTACTGAAGGTGTGCACTGGTGTTTAAAAAAAATGTTTGGAGGAAAATAATTGTTATTTTGGAGGGCAAAGCCGCCACCTTCTCCCCTTGAAACCAACCCCTTGAACCGTCTCCAAGGTCTAATCAGAGATAACAGCAATCAAATTTACCTATCCTGAGTTCTCCTTAGGGGGGAAAGTGTCAGGTAAGCACAGCTTCCTTGGCTTAAGAGTCAGCTGCAGCAATGCTCTTGGAAATGATTTAACTCAGAGCTTCAAAATTATTTGTTAAAATTAATTACTTCTAATTTGTTTAATACTTTGACAATGATTTTAATCATTAAGCAACAAAGTTGTTACCAGACTGAGTAATGCTTAATGTTTCATGTTATTTTAATTTGTTGCTTTGTCAGTGGGTGATCATAGGAGGGTTGCGGGCCATTTCAGATCATTTTGATTTATTTTTAAATGTGAAAGTAACTTGTTACTTACATGTGGCTAATTATAAAAATTAAGATTTAATTAAATCTGTATTTTTCTTAATGGCTTTGAATAAAAATTGCTACAGGGCAAATTGGATTTCCTCATTTTCATTTCCAAGTGTTTTAAGTTTTTCATTAGCATGTCGGACATTTACCCTGTTCTGTACATGTAAACAATTTTGTGTTGATAGTTATGCTTTATGGCTTGGGAAATAAATTCAAACAAATGAATCCAATTTTGTTAACAAGCCCTGGTATTCTCTGTTTAATATCGTCTTATTCAAAGGAGACTTTAACCCCCTCCTACAACCGAATTAGAGAAGCTCTTTTGTCTTGGCACAATATAAAAGCCAACTGCTCTTTTGTTGTCACGCTTCCCACTATATTTCCCTCTGTTTCTTTGTGCTGGCACAACATTAGGAGAAAATGCCTTGGAACAATCTTACTGTTGATGCCATCCATGCCATTATTTCACAGTAGTTAACAGAATATAGCTACTATATATTTCTGAACAGACATCAGAAAAAAACCTGTATCTTCTTGCTCCATCATACTCGGAGCAATATGAGCTGGCCACTCATATTCATGGATTCTTCGTCCATGGGATGAACCATCCATAGTTTGAAAATATTCAACAATAACAACAATTCTAAAAGGCATACATTCATTTTTTTCCATTTTATAGAAGACCATTTTTACTATGCTATTGTATATAACAAGACATGAGCATCCACGGATTTTGTTATCCACGGAGAAAGGGGCATCCTGGAATCAAACCCCAGTGGATACTAAGAGCCTGCTATATTCATGTTCAAAGTTAATATGACCCAGAACCTATTGGAAATAGCAACATTCTACAAGTCTCCTATACTAGTAATTTGTTATGTATATAATTGTGATTGCTTACTGTATTGTATACTAGCTGTACCCGCCACACGTTGCTGTGGCCAACCTTCCCTCCCTCATTTTCTCCTTTCTTCTTTCTCTCCTTCCTTCCTTCCCTTTTTTCTTTTCTCTTTCTCTTCCCTTCCTTCCATTTTCTCCTTTCTTCTTTCTCTCCTTCCTTCCTTTTTTTCTTCTTTCTCTTTCTCTTCCTCTTCCCTTCCTTCCCACCCTTTTCTTTCCCTTCCTCTTTCTCTCCTTTCTTCCTTCTCTACCTATTCTTGGACTGCAACTCCCAGCAGTCCTTCTGATCAATCTATCTACCTATCTATCCATCTCTATCTAATCTATCTACCTTATCTATCTGTAGGGTTGCTGGGAGTTGCAGTACAGTAATAGGAAATTCAAAATATGCAGGAATTGGGAAAGAAAGCTTGCAGCCTGGAAATATGCAATGCAATTGGATCATCTTCCTCTCCTAAAGAGCCTTGCTTAAGGGATGCTGGAAGCTGTAGTCTGGAAGAGAGCGTGGATATGCTATTGTGTATTTTGTTTGCCATGGGAGTCGTTTTTGCATATGCACTGTACCATCTTTTTGCTTTTTTGGCTCTTTACGCCCCTTCTGCTGTGTTTTTCAGTGTTTTTATGAGCGATGGTCACTTGTTGGCCTGATAGGTGTATTGTGTCCAAATTTGGTGTCAATTCGTCCAGTGGTTTTTGAATTATGTTAATATCACCAATGAACATTACATTTTTATTTATATAGATATGTGTATTGGTATGCAGTTTTCCCTTAACTCTATGTTGTTTGAGGTTGTGGGAGGGACTACAGACTATGTGACCAGATCTGGGACTATTCAGACTGAGACTCCATTTTAGAAGTTAGTTGTTTTGCATCAGAAGCAGTACAGTACAGTTTAGAAGTCAGTAGTTTCACAATACTTTAGAGAACTTACTGTTTAAACTCCCAACAAATAAGAAATGTACCTGTATGCTGAATACATGAAGTTTGCAAATAAATAAACTATGTTACTTTTAACAAAGACGTCTTATATTTTGGTCTCTTGAGAGCATGATTTAAAAGCAATATATTTTATGGGAGAGTAGATGTTTTTGGGTATGGAAAATAACACTTCCGAAACTCTGCTTTTGTGCATTGACATAATCTTTATTCCTAACTAACAGTTCAAAGAGATATCCAGGTATAACACTCTAACAACTGAGAAACCTAATTTACCTTGCATTAATACTAGTAAAGAATAATTAATACTGGAAAGAAGTGACGAGCGGAGTGCTGCAGGGTTCTGTCCTGGGCCCGGTCCTCTTCAACATCTTTATTAATGACTTAGATGAAGGGTTAGAAGGCAGAATCATCAAGTTTGCAGACGACACCAAATTGGGAGGGATAGCCAATACTCCAGAGGACAGGAGCAGAATTCAAAACAATCTTGACAGATTAGAGAGATGGGCCAAAACTAACAAAATGAAGTTCAACAGGGACAAATGCAGAAAAAACTAAATGCAAAGATACAGGAATGGGGGAAGCCTGGCTTGAGAGGAGTACGTGTGAAAAAGATCTTGGAGTCCTCGTGGACAACAAGTTAAACATGAGCCAACAATGTGATGTGGCGGCAAAAAAAGCCAATGGGATTTTGACCTGCATCAATAGGAGCATAGTGTCTAGGTCCAGGGAAGTCATGCTACCCCTTTATTCTGCTTTGGGTAGACCACACCTGGAATATTGTGTCCAATTCTGGGCACCACAATTTAAGAGAGATATTGACAAGCTGGAATGTGTCTAGAGGAGGGCAACTAAAATGATCAAGGGTCTGGAGAACAAGCCTATGAGGAGCGGCTTAAGGAGCTGGGCATGTTTAGCCTGAAGAAGAGAAGGCTGAGAGGAGATATGATAGCCATGTATAAATATGTGAGAGGAAGCCACAGGGAGGAGGGAGCAAGCTTGTTTTCTGCTTCCTTAGAGACTAGGACGCGGAACAATGGCTTCAAACTACAAGAGAGGAGATTCCATCTGAACATTAGGAAGAACTTCCTGACTGTGAGAGCCGTTCAGCAGTGGAACTCTCTGCCCCGGAGTGTGGTGGAGGCTCCTTCTTTGGAAGCTTTTAAACAGAGGCTGGATGGCCATCTGTCAGGGGTGATTTGAATGCAATATTCCTGCTTCTTGGCAGGGGGTTGGACTGGATGGCCCATAAGTTCTCTTCCAACTTTATGATTCTATGATTCTAGTGAATATTTACCACTAAGGAGAAGATTCATTCAAATGAGCATTTAACTCTTCTCGGGAAGATCATACTTTACAAAAGGGTTTGACTATTTGAAATAGAATGCCAATTAATATCTAAAGGAGTCATGTTTCCAAAAGACTATGGATATTCTGGTTTTCCAAAAGGTTATGTTCTCTAAAAAGTCATGCCTTTCCAAAAGAACCCAACCCAAAACAACCCAACAAGAAGTCCCATAAACTTCAAGCTTCCACAATCTGGATCCCTTCTGGATCACGTTCACCTCTTCCTTGCAACTTCTCCTAGCCATTGTGATCTCTGTTTTCTTTACTTCTACCAATACTTCCTTTATCATAGAAAACCACTTAAAATGCATTATGTGATTAAAGTCCCATCACAGACAGAAAACACAACTTTTTGCCTTCAGGCTCATGTCTAAAGAAGCCAAGATAGAAAAAGAGAATGTGGTTGAAAGGAACATTTTGTGTTAGCTGGGAGAGGGATTAAAAGAAGTTGAAAGAATTTTCAAACATAAGAATTAACCTTGAAGTAGAAAGGAATTTTTTAAAAAGTTAAAAAAAAAACACAGAGTGGGAAATATGGGATATGATTTGAATACTTTGCAATGAAGCAGAAAGGCCAATCAAATATTCTGAAGGAGAAAGTCAGACATATATGGCCCAGTAAACCACACAAAAGGACTGGAGATTTAAGAAGATTAGTGCTTGATGAATTCAGGAAAAAAAATAGATAAAAAGGAAGAGTCAAGAAATTTAAACTAAATGTGAAACAGTAGAAGAAGCTAGTGAAGAGAAATATAGAGAGATCTAATATGACTTTTTTCGTGTTAGAAGCGACCTGAGAAATTGCATGTTGCTTCTAGTGTAAAAGAATTGGCTGTCTGCAAGGACGTTGCCCAGAGGCCACCCGAATGTTTTACCATCCTGTGGGGGCTTCTCTCATGTCCCCACATGAGAAGGTGGAGCTTACAGATGGGAGCTCCCCCGCTCCCCGGATTTAAACTGCCAGCAGTCCTGTTGAAACAAGGATTGAACCCCTAGCACCACCGGCCCTGGGGGGGGGGGGGGGCGCTCCTGGTAAAATGAATGAAAACCAAACAAAAATAAACAAGAATAGCAACTGAGGACAGATTTCACTAGTATAAAGCTGAAAAACATGAAGGCTGATGGACATCATATTTCTATAACCATTGCAAGGTAGAATTTAGGCTAGAATAAAAGAAGAGTTTTAGTAGCACTAAAATGACAAATGTTAACAATGCTACAAGAGGATTGACAAAGTTGCTAAAACAATTGAGTGAGCTCAAATTATACAGAGAAGGATCAAAAGACAATATACTAAATCTTAAGTGTCCCATCCCCCTGATTTACTATAAACCACAATGGCAGCCCAATGTATTTTATATGGTTTTGTTAGGCAAGGAATACTAAGAGGTGGTTTTGCCAGCTCCTTGCTCTGAAATGTAGCTGACAGCACCAGGTATTAACTGGTAATATCCCATCTAACTATTAACCAGGATCTGACACTTTGAGGATATTTATGCTCTTACAGAATTACTCAGATCTAAAATGACACATATGTAAACAACTGCAATAGTATACAATCAGATTCATAAAAAGGAAACAAAATGCTACAAAATACACATACATATAAAAATATTTTTACTTGTCACCTACATATCGGGTAACCACAATAAAAGGTCCTTCCATAAGTTAGTATGCGTTGATAGAGTCCAATAAATATCCTTTCTGCTAACATAAGAAATAAAATGCTGCCATATTTCATAAAATAATTTGGAGTGTTGTAATGTCTGTTGTAATGTCTCGCTTCCTTAGGTTTCCTGGTAATCTGAAATGCCATCTTGTCAAATGAAAGAGAAATAAAAGACAGAAATGAAGGTTTGAGAGAGAAACACTGTAAATTCTGTCTTGTATGATTTGGAGAAAATGATGTGAGATCAAAGAAGATAACGCCTGTAAGACAACTGGAACTACCCTATATGCTCATGTATAGTTTTAAAAATTTTAATCAAAAATGGACCTAAAAACTTGGGTTGACTTACCCATGGTCAATGTGAATACTCTACCCTAACTCTTATCAAAATGGAGTCATCAGTTTCTCTGAATAGAGTGGTGAAAGTCCAAAGCTCAGTCCCTCCTGTGAGAACCCAAAAGAAGCACCAATACCTCTACTCTCCCCACCACAGAACCATTTTTGGCCTTTTTTGGATGTCTGGATGGGGAAATGGTGGTGGCAGCCAGGGGCAACTGGTTCTCTGAGGCAACGCATGCTCTTTCCCCTCTCCATATATTTATTTATTATTTATTTATTTCCCATACTTATAACCCGCCATTTTCATCCCAAAGAGGACTCAGACCGGCCTCACATAATAATTGTCTTGCAGATGAGAGGTCACTACTGGACCTCTGGTTGAGAACGTTTTCATACCCGGGCTTTGCTAGTCCATGTAAGCCCTGGTACCATCACTGACCACACAACCAAACTGGCCATACAACCAACTCACACAATTTTATGAACAATAGTTGGCTTCTGTAAATTAAAGTGGATGTTTCATGTTTAGATTTTGTCTTTATGTATTTTTGTATGATTATGTTTGGTTTAATTTATTGATGTTAGGTTCTAATGTTGTTTTCATATGTGGGTTTTTTCTGGGATTATTATACTGGTACTTGTTTGTTCTATGGAGGCATTGAACGTTTGCCATTGTATGTTGGAATCTGCCCTGAGTGCCCTTGGGGAGATAGGGCAAAATATAAATAAAAGTTTTATTATTTATTATTGTCGACTTCTCCACAGGTCATATCAAAATCCACAATTTTGTCCCGCCCCCAAACCTGTCCTTGACTTATATATGAGATGGACTTATACATTAATATATATGGTATTATTAAAAACAGGGCAGAGAAGAAAGGAAGAGAACGAATGAGCTCAAAACCTAGGTGAAGCAAGTCAGGAGAATAAAGCAAATTGGAAAGCAGTGATATATAGCAATGAAGAATGGAAGAGAGGAATTAAATCCTAAGAAAGTCAACATGAAAAAGAAAACGGAGACAAAAAGAGTTGTTGGGAGTTCCAGATGTATTTAAAATTAATGAGTACTATTGATTTCAATCTAGGCATGACTGCCTGGACCCGGCACCTTCACTAAGATTTTAAAAGAAATATGGGTAAGACAGAATATAAGTATTAAAAGTTGCTGAAAGATTAAGCAGATAATATTAGAGCCAAACCTTCATGAAAAATTAATCCAACATAGTGACCAATGGCGTGAGTGGGTGGGTGGGAATACTAGACAAAATTAGAGCAAAGGATTAGAGATATGTGAGGAAGGAAATGGGAAGTTTACAATAAGATAATGTTGATATTAAAATCCCTAAGAATAAATAAGAAAGAAACACTGTATCTGTCTAGGAATGACTAGGTCAATTGAGAGAACAATTATCACTAACAATACCACCGTTTACCACTAACAATACCTAGTTCTTTGGGGTTCTCAGACACCAGCTTTTAGAACAGTGGTTCCCAGCCTGTGATCTATGGACCACCAGTGATCCGCAAGAATGAAAATATGGTCTGCGGCCTCACCATTAATACACCGTTGCCTTGAAACCACATGGCAACGAGAGCGACTGGTCTTGCAAAACCCTCTTATAGTGCCGAGGCAACGGGGATGTTGGGAGGAGAGAGGCTGGCTATCCACAAAAGATTACTACTACCAACACCAGCTCTAGATTATTAAATACGGTATTCTGTGGGCGAGCAGATGGCAACTACTGGATGGCATATGTTCTGTATCAGAATTAGAGCTGATGTGGTCTATCCAATGCAATTTTCTGAATCAGCACTCCAAATAAAGTTGACCAAAAACTGATCTGTAACTCTTTTGATTTGTTCACTGGAGGGAAGGATATTAGAGGCAAAGATGAAGTACTTTGCCACATAATGAGAAGATAGGGAAGCTTGGAGAAGATAATGATGCTGGGGGAAAAGGAAGGAAAAAGGAAGAGGGGCCAACCAAGGACAAGATGGATGGATGATATCCTTGAAGTGACTGTCTTGACCTTGAAGGGGCTGGGGGTGGCGATGGATGATAGGGAGCTCTGGAGTGGGCTGGTCACAAAGGTCACAAAGAGTCGGAAGCGAGTGAACAAATAAACAATTTTGGTACTAATGTTGGAGAGTGGTCCCTGGTCAAAAAGAAGGTTGGGAACCACTGATTTAGAAAATGATGAGAGAAGATGTACACTGTGGTGAGGGGAGTAATTATGGAAGCAAGGGATGGCAACAAGGGCCAAAGTGTTTGCTATGAAAGGAAGCCATAGTATAAAGAAGATGGAGGCTAGATACTTCTCTTCTCACCTTCAGTAGCAGAAAAGTTGAGCTGTCAATGCATGACTATGAAAACTATTCCAATTATGGAACTCCAATTTGCAGGAGTTTTGAACGTTCTAATCCAAAAAGCTCTTGATATTGGATATTGGATCTTATTTTGATCCTCATCTGAATAGTGCTGCCTGCTTGCTATTGTACCTTGATGCATACATTGTGAAAAAAGCTGCTAGCATTTACTTTAAAGACCATTTTTTCGTTCCTCTGTGGGTAGGACAATACCTTGCCAGAGGCACAATTCCACAAAGTAGACAAAGGGTTTATATTTCAAAAGCATCAAATTAAAAAGTCCCTTAAAAACAGACATGTACAGCCAAAAAAAGTGTTTTTTAAGGGAAAGAACACACGCATCTATAACTGTGGATGCTTGAATGCAGCAGAATTGCAGGCTTTAAAATGTTCTGGGGGAAAAAGGTACAATAGATCCTCACATAAGTCCAGACGAAAACAGAGTTGCTGTTTTTCTTCCTTTAGTTTTCAACAATGATTTGGGATTTATTCAATCTTCTTCCCTTTGAGGTTAAGAAGAACATTTCTGAACATTTTAAATGACTGCAGTGAACTATGCCTTTGGAAGCAAGATCTTACCAAGGGAGGTTTACTCCTTTTTCCGGGCAAATCCATCCTAACTTATTTATTAATACTCTGTGTGTATGACAGACAGAGGAAAGGATATGGACTGAATGTTAGCTTACACTGTTGCATATGTCACTTAAATTGGCATCTTTATTTACTCTACAATAGGTTTAGACAATGCAATTATTCGTCTGATGTTGAAATTATAACATGACAATGCTATCAGTCTAAAGACTGTTACTGCCCTGGCCTTGGAGAGAGAGAAGGAGTGGCAGTTTCTGCTGGACTTAATTCCGTTTCACTGTGATCCCTGTTCCTGGTGTCTGTCTGTAGATCAGGTATGGGCAAACTTCAGCCCTCCTGGTGTTTTGGATGTCAACTCCCACAATTCCTGGGGCTGAGGCCAGGAATTGTGGGAGTTGAAGTCCAAAACACCCAGAGGGCTGAAGCTTGCCCATGCCTACTTTAGATTGTAAGTCTATGGGCAGGGAGCTGTTTTTTTTTATTGGTTTTTCCTCTTTCTCTAAATGCACCATGGATAATGATGGTGCTAAATATAACAGAATAGCTTTATTTGGCACTAGCCATCCCCTGCCACACGTTACTGTGGCCCAGTCTGTGTATATGTGTGTGTATATATTTGTGTATATTTGTATATGTGCATACATCATAATGTATTTTTTATTTTTTGGCTTTTTAAGTTTCTTCTGCTGTGTTTTTTTTAGTGTTTTTATGACGGATGGTCATTCGTTAGCCTGATAGGTATATTGTGTCCAAATTTGGTGTCAATTCGCCCAGTGGTTTTTGAGTTATGTTAACATCACCATGAACATTACATTTTTATTTATATAGACTAGCTGTACCCTCCACGCATTGCTATGGCCAACTTTCCCTCCCTCTTTCTCTCCTTTTTCTTTCCTTCCTTCCTTCCTTCCTTCCTTCCTTCCATCCATCCATCCATCCATCCATCCATCCTTCTCTCCCCCCCCCCCCTTTTATTTCCCTTCCTCTTTCTTCCCATTTTTCCTTCTCTACCTATTCTTGGACTGCAACTCAATTTGGTGTCAATTTGCCCAGTGGTTTTTGAGTTATGTTAATCCCACAAGCAAACATTACATTTTTATTTATATAGAATGTGCTATTGTACAATTAAATTACATGCCTTCCTCTACACACACCAAAAAACAACACATAAATCCCTCCACACCCACACCACCACCATACAGCCCCCAACGCAACATCAATGCGAAACCACAGAGGTCAACACAGCCATAGCTGTAGGATAAAAACTATCTTTCAGTCTGTTTGTCCTTGCCTTTGTCACTCCGTTCCGTCTACCAGGGGGCAATAATAATAATAATAATAATAATAATAATAATAATAATAATAATAAAAATTGACGGGTGAGATAGATCCCCAAGAAGGTTCTGCACTTTCTTAAGGCAGCGGGAATAATAGTTCTTTCAATGAGGGAAGAAGGCAGGCAATAAGTGATGACCGTTTGGAGTGCCTTCCTATCTGCCACTGTGCAGCTACCAAACCATACTGGAGGAAAGGAAGAAGGTGAAGGTGGTGGCACAGTGGCTACATGTGGAGACTGAAATGGTTAAACAAACCACAGAAGCTCCATCTATTGCTTATTTAACATAATATTCAAGCTGAAGATGCCTATTTATCATGAGCTATGTTTTGTGGGTTTTTTTTAAATTGAGAAAGAGACAAGTTAGAAATCCTGATTCAGATGTTATGATAACCAAACTACATAAAGAAAGCCTGCTCATCAGCAGAAGACCAATGGAAACAAATCCATCTGCATAAGCAGGCTGTTTAGAAATGTTAATTCTGGAAACCTAGCCAAAATTTCACTGGGAAGAAATGCCTTTTTATACAGTTATGGCTGGCACTATTTGCATATAGCAAGAAGTCATGTATCCTGAAATAAGACAAGAATCGTGCAAGATGACAATTTATATACATTATATTTTACATTATAAACTTCTAGCCTCTTCCTGAACGTATTTTGTCCTGTATGGAAAGTTGATATACAGTGTTCCCTCACTTATCATGGGTGTTACGTTGCAGGGCCGCGCCTGTTGGTGGGAAAGGTGCCTGTTGGAGGGTGCGCTACTTGATGGCGGAAGGGGTTGGGCAGAGCCAAAGAACCAATTGAGGAGGCAGCAAAGGCCCAGGCAGCAATGAGGTGCCTCTCTCTCTCGCTCTCATTTCTTCTCAGTGTTCCCTCGCTACTTAAATTCATTTTTTTAAAAAATGGCAAAATAGCGAGTCTGCGAAAAGCAAACTGCGAAGTAGCAAGGGAACACTGCACTATGATGTGGATTACACTACAAACCAAAGAAGTCTGGTCATTACAGGTCTGCTTTCTAAACTTAAAGCAATGCATTTTTAATTGTTTATTTATTATTTATTTACGACGTATCTATCCCGCCTTTCTCAACCCCAGAGGGGACTCAAGGTGGCTTTATACATAGGCAACTATGATATCCAAGAACATGAGTAAAATAATAATAATACAGAGTGTTTCAAAATGATGGACCCAATTTCAAAGCAGCATATGCCACAATGGCAACATGTTACAATTATACAAAATTATACAAATGGCAAATGCTTTCTGGCATTGGCAGATTAATGCCAAAACACTACTGAAATGCATGCTGCACCACAATTACGGATTCAGTTTCACTGAACTGTAGAACACAAAACACTTTATGTTGCAGGGTCACCATCTTGCAAATGACTGAAGCTAGGAGCTATTTGTGTGCCAGGAAAGGCATCGTGGCAATAATTTGAAACTGTATGTCCCACCCTTTCAACTGGTAAGAGTTTCATTCGTGTGCAGTTTGTGTTTGTAGAGATACAGCAATTTCAAATTGGGTCCATCTTTTCAAAACGCCCTGTATTTGTTGAAATGTAAGAGGTTCCAATGCTGAAGCAATGAAAATAACACTAGCAAGAAAGAGTTCATCCCAGTCACAGCCAAAACTATAAAACCTGCCATTGAATTCTTGTGAACTGCTGACTTTTTCAGCTATTTAACATCAGGCCAGGTATTTTCATGCTGGTCGCAAAAGCGGAGTGACAGAAGGCTTGGATGAATATGAACTCTGTGAGTTCTGTCACAGTGTCAAATTCTCCTTGCATTACTGCCCAGTGGACTAATAATAAATTTAATTAAAATCTACACTGTACAGAGACTGAAGCCAAGTGCCCCATCAGGGCATAGTTCAGACTAAACAATGAACATAAAGGTTAAAGGAAAGAAAGGAGTGCTTAATATTAGAAAGAAGGATTATTTTTAACCTTTCTGTAAGTTCATCACTTGGTGTGCTTTTCACAGATAGTTCCTCTTCCAGTCTCTTCCTTTCCATTTCCAGATGCTTCAATTCATCTTGAGAACGTTTGCAAGGGGTGACGAATTGAAGCTCTTTCAGCAACTCTTCTTTTTCATTAATCAGCATCAACTTTTCCTTCTCAATATCCAGTGCTCCAGGCCAAGCTTCACTATCTAACTTAGACAGCTCAATCTTCAAGTTTGCCATCCTAAAACACAAAGGGAAAGAGTACAATTGGGAGGGAGAAGAGAAGAAAATATGAGTAACAGGCATACAAAACTGTCCTTAATATAATAAATACACATTTAGGCTTTGCAAGTCAATATGATATACTTCGCAGTTTGCTTATCACAGACTCGCTGTTTTGTGGGTTTTTAAAACTAATACCATACTTGTCCTCTGCGAATTAGGGGTTCAACCTTCTTGACTGGCATTGTTTGTTAAGACCAGCTTTCATTTTTAAGACAGGCATTTTTCAATATGCTGAAGGGTTTCTTTGAGGCCTCCTCAAACATTCTAGAAACTATACTGCGTGCTTTTTGAAATGAGGAAGAACGTATGGCTAACTGAAGGCCTATCTTCCACAATGCTAGACTGTGGAAGTAGACTGGAATTTGGAGAGAGGCTCAGAAGTAGACTGTGGCCAAGTAGTCCTTGGCCACCGTCTACTTCTGAACCTCTTTTCAAACTCCACTTATTTTACAATTCACTTCTTAGACTAACACAGTTTTTCTCCTGTTCATTTTGCTAATTGGATCCTTCTTCTTAATTATCCCTATCATTATTCCCTTGCCATTTTCCTTAAAAAAAAGTAAAGTTGGATGGCCTCCATAGGTTGCTGATACTGAGAGCTCATCAAGTTAAATGAAGGATTATCAGGTCCCCAATAGGATTTTCAATTCATAGATCCTCCTTCACCCCTTGAATAAGGTTTCTAAAGTGGCTTCCCATATTATGTGGGAAGTTGTGAGTTTACTGTCTGTGTGGTGTTAAGTCTTTTAATGTTCAGTTCTGACTCGGTTTGAACAAATATGCTATATTTAGGTTCATCCACTGTGTTCCTTCTGTTTTAGGATCAATTTCACATTTTAAGTATTTTCTGTAAGAAGTCCAAAGAGTTATCATCCCTCCCTACCAATTTGCACATGACTTTTTTCCAGTATGGGAAAACTTTATGTAAATAGCCACTTCTGATAAGGTCGTGTTAAGGTGGCCTTGCCCCATGATAGCCCAGATCATTTCTGTGTAGTGTTTGGCTGCCATATAGAGCTGATTTTTTCCCAATTCAACCTAAGTGGTCAGTGCAGATACCTCATGCTACTTTTCTCTGTGATGTCTGCAAGTAAAAACTCAACTTTGTAAGGATCAGTTTTACTGTGTGTATCAGGCTAGGAAGGTGAACCAAACCTGCAAATAATATTCCAATCTACTGAACATGTAATTTCGGAATGATCTACACTGTGAAATTGGGAGTCGAATAGTTTTGTTGCCGTTCTTCTGAATCTCTGAATGATTTTTTTTTCAAAACACACAAGTAATCCAATATGAAGAGTTTATGCGGCTTAGAATAAAATGACCTTCATAAGAATGTAAAGCAAAGTCTCTCGTAGATGCAACCAGTAGATGTCACTGCAAGCATTAGATTGGCTACAAAGCTATATAAAAAGCTATAAAATCACATTTAACAAAGAAATGAACCCTGTCATTACCTTCTTTTGGCATCTTCATACTGAAGACTCAGTTTGACCTTTTCAGCTAAATTGGACATGTTCCTGACACCAACCTGTTGACAGAACCACCAAGCTTATTGAACAAATTGTTTTTAAAGAAAAAGAAAGGAAATGATTTAATTACCTAAAATTATCTAAGCAGCGAGCGACACATTTCAAAAAAAGTAACAATTGGTTTTCAGTACAAAAGCTCATAATTACTCACATGGAATTTATATTTTACTGCTAAATCACCTTGGGACAGAATTTAGTACAAGCAGCTACAATTGTGTTTAAGGTCTACTTTGAAGCAACATTTAATACATCCCAAGTTGTTACTTCCTACTTTGAACTCAGAACTTTGGTGGAGATCAATGCAGTTCAAAGTAGCACTTCAATGGAATCGAGATTGCTAAAAACCACATTCATGTTTGGGCTCCTTCTCAGAAAATCCTAGTACAATCACTTCCACATCCTTTCATCATGCTACCTTAAAGAAATATGCCAGCATCTGGAAAACATTTGTGGATATAAACTTATGGCTGGCATATCAGTCAACAAGATCCTGAAGATTCTTAAGTTGCTAAAATGTTAATTCCATCAGTCAGTTTCAGATGTACAAAATGTATTTTGGATGAAATCTTTACTCAACTATGAGGCTTTAAACTTGACTTTTCTTTGAGTTTATTTTTACAATCTCCTCTCTGGAAAAATGAGCATAGAAGAATAAGAAAGATTATTGAAGAATAAGAAAGATTTAGTATAGAATTATTTAACCCTCTCCCAAAGGTACGTAGATTTGAAGTCCTATCTTGAAATAGTAATGATGACTGGCTTCAAAATTATCCCAGTTTAACTTTAGAAATTAATAATGTGCCATCAACAAATCATAACACAACTATATATGGGACTCGCTGGAATCCACAATGTTAAATTATTCACTGGGATATTAAGAAACCTTGGAGAAGAACTCAGAAGTGAAAACAACACAGAAAGGGTCAAAAGACACACTGAGCTGATGGAAGGAAATGGAGTGGAGTGCAATGTATCTCAACATTATAAGGTTATGGACATTTTGTTTAATTTAAAGTCAATTTGAGGCACAATTATCCCTCTAGGACACATGTAGAATAATCACAGGATGTCTCAAACCTAAATTTGTTGATAGACTCTATAAGCTAGCTGGCATTGCCCCCCCCCCCCCCATGTGCGATGGGAAGTTGCAGCCAACTGTGAGAGAAATAATAAAGTCACCCACTGCATGGTTATCAGCCTCCTCCCAGTAGATTCAAATCAAGGAAAAGGTTCATGAGAACCACCACTCTCTTAATGTTCCACCAGCAACAGCAAGAGTATCCCTCTGGGCAGCTAAACCAGGAAATCCCAATTGGATGGCTCCCCATGAAGGTCTGCCTCCAGAAGTAAACCAAATGGGCAACTTGGAAGTCCCTGAACAGACTCAGAAGTGGAGTTGGCAGATCAAAAGACAACCTGGCTAAATGGCCAAGAAGAATCCTCTACCTTGTGCAACTGTGGAGCAGAACAAACAACTCAGCACCTGTATGCTTGCCCACAATGCCCTGCTTCATGCACAGAGCAAGAACTGTTTAAAGCTACAGACAATGCGGTCGCTGTTGCCTGTTGTTGGTCTAAAATTATTTAGCCACTTATGTTCCCTCTATTTTATCAGTTTTATACTAATTTATTTATGCAATGCTTTTGACACAAAATAAATCCCTCCAGGATAACATTTACTCTTGGGAGCCCAACAGATGTGCTTTCTTTCCCACATGGGAATGATGAGGGATAGGGTTACAAAATGAGGGGAGATTTACACATAAAGGAAAAAAATGAATTTATGATATTGTAAAAACAGACAAAATGAAATTTATCACCCTTTTATAATTCCCTAGAATTTTGAGAAATAGCTGGATATAGAATGGACACTAATGACCATAGAAGTTTGATTATTTCACTTTCCCACTCATTTCACATGGAGCAATACGTATTGCTGATAGCTTAGTAAGTTGAATCTATTTTTGAAAAACACTGAATGCGGGGAAGAGATGAAGTCTAAAAGATAACTAACTCCAAAATGGTGAGGAGAGGGGTACACAAAGTCTGAAGAATTGAGGTTTGCTGTAAACATTTCACAAATATTTCAAACAGCAACCCCACTTAGGATCCAGTTGTCTTTAAAATAGTCTATACAAAATTGCTTTTCTGACAAATTGTTTACATTTGACAGAAATGTATCTCTGTCATAGGTATTTACAATATATTACTACTATAAATGTAGTTACTAGTCAATACATTTTTTGTAGATATACTGTATTCTAAATAGCGTCAAAAGAAAATATATTTACTTTATTTATGCCCCACTCTTTTCACCCCAAAGGGGACTCAGAGTGGCTGACCCTCTCATAACTTAGCTCTATTTAAGTGGTTTCAGATCCTAGTATTTAAAAATATTCCTGTCAAATCAAGGCTTCAGAACCTGCCCCCCCCCCCCCACAAAAAACCCCCTCAAAAATATGGCTTGACTATTACCTGATTTTAATATCAGCAAGAAGTTATGCTACAGCCATCCTGAACAGCTGGATGATTCACATCATCAATTACCAGCAATTGGACTGAAATCCCTTCAAGAATGTTTTTGCACCTATGCTCTCCCTCTCAAAAGGTATGAAAAACTTACCTCACCAGAAATGTCCGTCTGAGACCCTGCATCCAAAGTTTGTCGAGAGAGAGAAAGATGAGAGTGCACTTGGCTGCACCTCGTATCTAGTTCTGACGACCTGTAAATAGTTTGGTCTAAGAGGAACCTCTCCCGCAACTTCACAAGACTCTGCAAAAAAAACACAAAAAAGTTTTGCTTTTTTATCATGTCAGAAGTGACTTGAGAAGCTGCAAGTTGCTTCTGGTGTGAAAGAATTGGCTGTCTACAGAGACATTGCACAGTGGATGCCTGGATGTATTACCATCCTGTGGGAGCTGGAACTGACAGATGGGAGCTTACCCCGTCTTGCAGATTCAAACCACCGACCTTCAAGTCAGCAATTCAGCCAGCACAAGGGTTTAACCCATTGTGCCACCATGGCTCCACAAAAAATAGTGACTAGTATATTTCATACTGGGGGGGGGGGGGAGGCAATGGAGGAGTGAGACTAAGGGTTAGCCTATACCAAACCTTGTACTCACCATAAATGGGCTGTCTCCATCATGTATAGTGACTTCCAGTATCATTTTTTCAATTTAAACCAATTTTTCCCTGCTTTGGGCAAAATAGGGGGGCACTCCAGAGTTTCTTGGGGCTTCGGAGCAGTCTGCACAGTGGAATTGCGTCTGATTCAGCCCAATTTGCTGTCTAAACTGGACATCAGCATCAGTATCATTTCCCTGTGCTGACCATTACAGAGAAAGAGGATGGACTGTGCCCGTGTTACCACTGCTCCTAACCTAGACTGCATCCTTCTTCTTGTTGGTTGAGCGAGCACCCGTTTCTGACATTAGAAGAGCCGACCGTGACAGACAGGACTCAGACAGGGCTCAGTGGCTACCTCACAGCAATGGCAGCTACACAGAAGAGCTGACAGCCCAGAGGAGAAGATGCAATGCCAGGCTGTCTGGACAATACCCCAGGATTCAGCACAAATCAGTGGGTTACACCGCTGAGCTGCTGAATTTGCAGACCAAAAAGTCACGAGTTCGAATCCAGGGAGCGGCATGAGCTCCTGCTGTTAGCCCCAGCTTCTGCCAACCTAGAAGTTCAAAAACATGCAAATGCGAGTAGATAAATAGGTACTGCTCAAGCGGGAAGGTAATGGCGCTCCATGTAGACCTGCCAGCCACATGATCTTGGATGTGTCTATGGACAACCCTGGTTCTTTGGCTTAAAATGGAGATGAGCACCAACCACCACAGTAGGACAGAACCAGACTTAATGTCAGGGGAAAACTTTTACCTTTACTAACCTGCCCAGTATAGATGAGCCCTAAGATATGAAGAGGTAACCAGAACTCTTCATCAAAACTTTATCAATCAATCGGATAAGTCAATACTGTCAAAAGTGATCTTTGCATTGGAAAAACATTAGTATACATTTGTCTAAAAAATAGGTCTAAAAATAGGTCTTTCAAGAAAGCAAAATGAAAAGCCACAATTAGCAAACCAATTAGCTAATGGTGGAGTATGAACAGTATCAAATTACCTGCATTAAATCTTGCTTCTCTTTTTCACCAGAGCTTATAGCCTTTCTGATAGATTTCAATTCATTCACAATGGCTTTGGCTTCACTTAGTTCATACCCACTCTGGCCTCCAGACATTTTTTGGTCAATTCTGAGAAACAGAGAGAGATTGGTGTTAACTACAGAAAAAGAATGTTGTTCCTGCCATTCAAAAGGAAAGAGTATTGGGGAAAGGAATGGACAGATATTTCTAAAAAATATATTATTTCCCACAGCAAAGTAGCTCGCTACTTGATCAGAACACAAAAGGAGAGAAGGGTTCTTTAATCTTAGCAACAAATGCTCTCACCAAGTCCTACTTCTTCAATGACTTCCTTCCCAAAAAAACCAACATCTTTTACAAAGGAAAATCTTATACATTCTGCAAAAGAAATGCAACAGCCTGAGCTCTTTCATAAATGTCTAATTGGGTTGGCAAAAGGACTCAAGTCACTTGAAATAAAGGCTGAAATCATTAGCCACACTTATGTGGGAATAAAGTTATCTGAACAGAGGGGACTTCCCTCCGGGTAAGTATATATTACAATAATATTACAATATAATGGTGTAGTACAATATAGTAATATATAATACTGATATTGTACTATACTAATAATTTAATATATTGTATGTATATATATCTTGTAGGCCACTCTGAGTCCCTTTTGGGGTGAGAAGGGCGGTATATAAATGTCATAAATAAATAAATAAATAATCACATAGCTTTCAGAGATACATATGAGGAATCAGTTGGTAACATTTCCCTTTTCTTTTGGCAATTTGTCCAAATGTCCAGTTGCAACTTAAATATATCTAAGGAAACAACAGCTGATAGCATTGTTTATTTTTCAGATTTTTTTTCTTCTTCTTTGGGCTGATCTGTATTCAAAGCTAAATGATTTTTATACACTTAGAAGCTATTGTGAAATAAACATATTGCAAAGAAAATATGGACAGAAAGATTTTTTTCTTTTTTCTAGTCCTTTTTCTTCACCCCACAATTGATTGATTTCTAACACTAACAATCAAATTTACAAGCAAAATAAAACACATTCAAAAAATAAATAGCAGGAAGAAAAAGTGAGAAAAAGAAGGCAAAAAGGGGAGAACAGAACAGTGCTCTGACTCTTTCAGTCCTGATGGGAATTAATTACAGATCTAACAAAACAATCCTATTAAAATTACTAATAACCACCAATTATTACACCGTAGTTCTACCTATTCCTTGACACGAAAGCTTGTTTTGCTTCCACATAGGAATCAACAAGACCCCACTTGACCCAGGCATACTTATCATACCTGTGATGCCAAGTATATCATTACTGGGGATCCAGACAGCAAGGCCTTCAGTTTCAGGACTCGCCACCCTCCCCACCTCCCTCTAGGCCTGTAAGCAAGAGAAGGAATCTCAACATAGGAGTCCTGTCCTGAAAAGAATTGCTTTAAAATTGTGAGTCAATGACTCCCTGTCCTGGTTGTTGTTTTGGAGCAGCTGCTTAGATCTTCCATGTGACCCACATGGCTGCCCTTCTCAAAATATTTTGTACAGGCACCGGGGATCAGCAGAAGGGAGAAGTCAACTCAGAGAAAAACCACTGAGTTGCTAAACTTGTTGACCGAAAGGGTGGTGGTTCAGATCCAGGGAGCGAGGTGAGCCCCCACTGTTAGCCCCAGCTTCTGCCCAATCTACCAATTTTAAAACACGTTAATGTGAGTAGATCAATAGGTACCACTTTGGCGGGAAGGTAATGGCGCTCCATGCAGTCATGCTAGCCACATTACTTAGGTTGTGTCTACAGACAACGCCAGCTCTTTGGTTTAGAAATGGAGATGAGCACCACCCGCCAGAGTCAGACGCTACTAGACTTCATGTCAAGGGGAAACCTTTACCTATCAGTATTTACCAAATATTGTAATAAATGACAGCTGCACTGTATTCTTTATTTTAGTTTTCCTGAGTTGGTTCCCACTTTCCTCACCTACATGAAATGATGACGCTAGTCTGCTATTTTCTTTCTGGATATCAACAAGTCTGATATCAATATCATTCTTCTCTTGTTAGCTTTGGCACTTGATGCCTTTCTATGTTAATTCTTAAGTCCACTTTTCCATCTTTCTAGTCCTCTTTCATCTTTTCCCTTCTACACAATTCTTCTGAAAATCTTCTCTTCTTTCTTTCCACCACCTACCTACCTACCTACTGACCTACATTTCTTTTTCCTTCACCCCTTTCCCTGAATTTTGGACAGGACAGACTAGATCCCATGGTTAAGTCCAACCAACCTCTGGAAAGGAATGATAATAATAATAATAATAATAATAATAATAATAATAATAACTTTATTTATACCCCACCCCCTCTCCCCGAAGGGACTCAAGGCAGCTTAGAATTGGAAATTCAACCCTTTTCCCCTCCGTCTCCCAATCGTTCTGCTGTCTTGACCGACATCACTCCCGCGCCATAAGCAATGGACATCAGTGCAACAATGGGAACAGGAAGAGGACAGAAAGGGTGCTGCCACTGGATGGTCAGAATTTCCTCTCGCCTACCTATTGGCCTGAACGCTGGTGGTAAGAACTCCTTCCTACTTTTACTGGAAGTTGGCAAAAAGAACCATACCAACCCAGAGTTCAATACTTTGCATTGACTCCATAATATTGTGTCTGTGCGGAATGACCCCTAGTCTCTTGGTATCTTGCATGCTCTTCATTTCCTTGGAATAATGCCCCTTTTAACTAATTTTTTTAACTGTCTGAGGTTTTTTTTTTTTTTACCATCACAACAAATGTTAATAATCCATTATGCTCACTGTGCACCTAAATGTATTTGTAATACAATAATAATAAATAATAAAACTTTATTTGTACCCCGCCACCATCTCCTCGAAGGGACTCGAGGCAACTAACAAAGCACTCAAGGTGCCACACTTAAAACAGAATTACATATCATCAAAACAATACACAATTTGACTGGATACAAACAATGGATAACATCCATCGAAAAAAATTTAAAAAATTAAAAATTCTAAAATGCAGTCATACTTGTGGGTCATTGGATTTCTTCAAACACAAACTAAAGTGCCCCATAACAATGGTTGATGTCATCACATGACCATACTACATTGCTCCAGATCAAAGGCCCGTGTAAATTTATTTTATTTATTTAGAACTTTTGTATCCCGTTCTTCTCTACCTCCGTTGAGGGACTCAGAACGGCTAACAGCAAAAATTTAATGCTATACAATAAATAGTATCATAAAACAACAAACAATAAATAAGTTCTAAAATACATATAAAAACAATTCATTACATTAAAAACAACATCCAACTCAGTTCAAAACGTTGTGGCCAAATAACTCTTAGTCTATATCAAATCACCTGTCAATCTGCAAATACCTGACTCCACAGCCAGTATTTTAGCTGGTTCTTGAATGACAGGAGAGAGGGAGCAGACCTAATTTTGCCGGGGAGAGAGTTCCATAGTAGGGGGGCTACCACAGTGAAGGCTCTGTCCCCACCAAACGTCCCCACCAAACGTGCCTGTGAAGGTGGTGGAACCGAGAGCAGGGCCTCTCCAGAAGATCTTAAAGTCCTTGGTGGTTTATAGTGGAAGATGCATTCGGACAGGGAAACCGGGCCGGTCAAGGAACAGGTAGAACTATGATGTAATAATTGGTGGTTATTAGTAATTTTAATAGGATTGTTTTGTTAGATCTGTAACTGGGCCTGAGCTATATAGGGTTTTGTAGGTTAAAACCAGCATTTTGAATTGTGCTCGGAAGCTAACTGGCAGCCAGTGGAGCTGGTGTAACATGGGGGTTGTGTACCCAGCAACCAGAGTGTGGAACACCATGGCCATGTTTTAGGCTCAAAGGGACAATTTGGAGAATCAGGGCTAATTTAATGCCTCTAGGGAGGGCATTCCAAAGCAGTATGTGAACTGTTTTGACGGGATTGGGGGAGGGGGATGGTTTACCTGTTTCCAAGGATTTATCAATATTCACCATATTGTTCAAGATCAGATTTCAGTCAAGAAAAGATCCAAATTAATGAGAGATGCTACAGCCTACATGGCACCTCTTAGGACTGTGTCTCAATTTATTTTGTAAAGGTACACTATGAATCATAACACTGTTTTATGATATAGATCGGTAGGTATATTATTCCTATATGTGTATCAACTGAGTTAAGCCAGCATGGCACAAGAAAGGCTTCAGCAAAAGTTAATTAAAATAACCATTGATAGCAAATTGTTTCCACCTTATCTCGACCCTTTATGCTTACAGAGGCAATTTTAATGAACATGTCTGTGAACTCCCTTCCTCTTGCTTAGCTCTAAAGAGGCATTCAAAAGGTTTTGTTTCTTATTTCCATGCAACTGTGGCTTACCATTCTTCTAAAGATGACCAAACCGTAGTCATAGCCTTAGCAACACTTAAGTATTATATCAAAACTCAGCCAAAGACGATATCAGTGACCCATTTGACATGTATTTTTGCTATGACAAAGAGAATATTTACTCCATGAACACATTTATTTTTCCCCCAGCTTATCTCCACATTAGAGCAAATGCACACACAAAACAAGAGGTACGAATGAGATGTCTTACAGAACACTGTTTGCCCGCTGCCTCACTGTGATGTCTCATATTTTAAGCTGCAGCTGTTTTTATCTTGCATGCAGCAAAAATGAAGGAAAAGGTCCTACAGTACAAAAGATATTCCAACTCCCAGTAAACAGAATTATTGCTAGCAAGAAAACGGCTGCCTAGGGATTTTTCCCCCAACAAATGTCTATTGTTTGCTTGTGGTATGCTTCTGAAAGTTTCTCAAACATGCTTTAGATTCCTATCAAAATTGCTTGCAAGCAAGTTCCTTTAAAACAATACTTCATTGTTACATTAATGTAATACAACCAGTGTGTTTGGCTAACCTTTAATCTTGGGATAGTATGAAAAGCTTTAAAGCTCGAGATCTAAGTTTCTGTTTTTAAGCATGCTAAGGTGAAAACGAAATGATTGTCAAATAGGTACCAGTTAATTTTTGGGCTGACTTTCTAATATTTATTTAAATTCACAGTGCTTGCTGCTGTGAAGAATGTGTAAACATTAATTCTGTTCAGCTTCACACTTAGCCAACACAGAAAGTAAAATTTCCAGCACTCGAACTGCAGCGGATCACAGGCAGAGCTAAATTCTTAACAGATTGTAAAGGCTGACCACCAGGTCAACAATGGATTGAATTCTCAGCATCTTCAGTTGCAGGGGATCAGTTCAAATGATTCCCAACTAAAACTTCTTTGGGAGTATAGAAAATTCTTAAGCTGCAATATCAGTACAGTTCTTATTAGCAATGAAAATTGCTGCCTCTTTAGCACAGGGACAATCTCCAAGCAGATATATAGGGTATGTGGACATTATCTTTACAATTTCAATTTGCCCCCTCTCTCCTGACCTTTAGGAAAAGAGTAAAAACCTGGCTCTTTGAGCAAGCTTTTGGAACCTCATTGTATCCAGATAAATTCAGTATTGTGAACGAATATGAAACAGCTTAATGATGCAAATGGCCATGAATGTAAACCTGGAAGTCATTGATTTTTATAGTTTTGAATAGTTTTATATGAATTTTATTATGTGATTTAACCTGTTTTAATTGATGTATTTATGTGTGTTCGGCATGTAATTGTTGCAAGTTTGTACGCCACCCTGAGTCACCTTCGGGCTGAAAAGGGCAGTATTAAAGTGTGGCAAATAAATAAATAAATAACTCATAAAAATAATGTTCACATACCTGTCAGAAATATTAAAAATTAACTAGGTATTTTAAATTACAAAAATGTGAGTCAAGCACTGAAAGGGTTAAATGGATGCAATGACTCAGCAAAAGCTGTAGTTCAATATAAGCAGGAGTGCCTGTAGTTTAGTAGGCCTCAATGTTAGTTCGCCTCACTGTGAGAGAGGTGTCAGTTTGAGAGAGCCCTCAGTGTGAGAAGGTCTCAGTGTGTAGTAGGCCTCAGAATGAGAAGGCCTCAGTGTTAGTTTGCCTCATTGTGAGAGAGGTGTCAGTCTGAGAGAGCCCTCGGTGTAACAAGGCCTCATTGTGAGGTAGGCCCCAGTATGAGTAGGCCTGGTGTGAGAAGATTCGGTGAGAGAAGCCCCAGGTTGAAGACCATTGTGTGAAGGCTGCGGTGTGTAAAAAGCTCCTGTGTAACTTCGGTGTGAGAAGCGGCTCTGTGAGAGCGAAGCTGTTTATCTGCATGAAAAAGAAGCCCAGCGTGGAAGTAAAGAAGGAAGTGTAAAGAACTTTATTTGTGTTATGGAAACCTTGTTTTTGTAAATAGTACAACCATATTATTTTGCTATAAAGAAAAGCCTCCCATGGAAAAGATAACATTGGTCTGTGTGTTTTTGTTCTTTTTATCACTTTGGGCTATTGGTGCTGGGTCACGCCGCTGCTAAGTTACTCTGCTGTACATTGATGAAGAGGGTCTTTTGTTAATAAACCCACTCACCCAACAATACCTTGTACATATGGTGTACATCAAATTGTTCTGTAGTTGGGAAGCAGAAAATTAGTGGACAAATTTGCAACTTATTTCATTTTCTCTTTCTTGTTTGTTTCACATTTCTCACTCTAACATGCCTTTCTTTCCATGTGACATTAATGAAGGTAGTAAAGATATAATCACAGGGTTGCTGTGAGTTTTTTGGGTTGTATGGTCATGTTCCAGAAGCATTCTCTCAGGACGTTTCGCCCACATCTATGGCAGGCATCCTCAGAGGTTGTGAGATCTCGCAGAAAATTACAGCAACCCAGTGATTCCGGCCATGAAAGCCTTCGGTAACAGATCTAATCATAGTTTTAGAATTCAAGAGGTAGGTAAATGTAGCATTACTACTTTATCTTTTTTTTCCCCCTATCTGGTTCTTTGCTCTTCTTAATATCACAAAGCAAAGGGAATAATTCAGGTCTCCCACTTTTAAAACCTTTGAAACAGTGTAATGCTCTTTTTTCCCACCTTCCCAGAAACCCTCATCTTCCATTATAAACATTGTTATTCAAATTCAAACAAAATATCTTTATTTTAAAGGACAGGTTGGTTTTTACCATAGCCAGAAGGCAGCAGGGGTTTTTTTTCCTCTAAGTTGTTCCCTTATGCCAAAGCTTTTCACTGTAAATGGATGTAATAATTTTATTTGATTTGGTCCTAATCAGCAGAGTGAATCACTTAAGTCAATTTCAATTATTTTCTTATACTCACTGTTGCAATGTTTCATAGCCTTGCTCCTTATATAGTAATTCTTGCTTCATCTGTGAGAGCTCCCTCTTCAGTTTTTTAACCTTTGATTAAAAACAAAAGATAAAAGATGCAGTCAATCCTTTTAAGGCATTAAGGACACAAGGTCTAGAATCAGTAACATCTCCATACATGAACCAAACACTGGGTCTAATTCTTAGTTATAGTACCACAAGCTTTATCTCTACTTTTCAGATACCATAACTATAGGATAATGTATCACTTGAAAACGTTTTACACATTATTTTGTGCATGTAAAATGTGTCCCTTCCCTTCCCAAAGTCTACACTGTTCCAGTTCAAATTTGGCCATAAAGCCATTCTGGTTATTTATTTATCGTGTCATCAGCAACCATACCACTGTATTACATTTCTAACAGAACAAAACAAACACACAGATTACAAAAAAAAGCCATGGTTTAACCACTATCACCAATCTCCTTTGTTTATCTATGATGTTTTACAAGCAGTCCCCAAATTATGATCAAGATAGGTTCTACAGGTTTGTTCTTAAGTTGAATGTGTATGGAAGTTGGAACAGTTACATTTATAAAGTGTAACTCCAAAGGTTTCCCCTTGACATTAAATCTAGTTGTGTCTGACTCTGGGGGTGGTGGTGCTCATCTCCATATCTAAGCTGAAGAGCCGGCATAGTCCATAGACGCTCCAAGGTCTTGTGGCCAGCATGAAGCGTTGTTACCTTCCCGCAGAAGCGGTAACTATTGATCTACTCACATTTGCATGTTTTCGAACTGCTAGGTTGGCAGAGGCTGGTGCTAACAACAGGAGCACACCCCATCCATGGATTCTAACCACCGACCTTTCAATCAGCATGTTTATAAGTCATGGAGTGCCTGAACTAAACTTCTACTGGACCAGTCTGGTAATTGTGAAAAGAGCCATTCTGTATACAGAAGATTATATATTTCTTGGATGCATGTGTGTGTATAATCAACTGGCCCAGTGCCAATATTTCAATAGTGGCTAATCATATATCACTGCACCTCAGAGAGTGGAGAAATATTTTGAACTGGTCCTTATTAGGGAGAGGATTCCATAGGTAGAGTATCACAACTGAAAGGACTTTCTCCCTTATTAGCAAACCTTAGGTTTCTCTTGGAGGAAACTCTTGCAAGAAGGTCCCAGATGTCAACCTGAAGGTTCAGGCAGAATAATGCAAGGAGTGGTTTTCTGTCAAGTATTGGTAGTATTTGAGTGGATACTTGGGGAGATTTTCTCTATCTGCCTCAAACCATTCTCCCACTTTGCTTTACTGCTCTGAACTTTGGGTTACGCCATACAATTATCCAAGCTAGTGTTATTCAAAGTGTTGGTCCCCGGACTGGAGTTATATAAGACCCTTGTCAAACATCTGGAACCATTAAGTTCTTTTCAAAGCCCATTTTAAGAAATCATCTGAATTTCACAGAGTAGAAAAATTGCAGCAGGTCTCCATCTCAATAGGAGATAAGCTGGCTTTGCTAAAGGAATCAACCTGTCCACTAGGCTTGTGCGCAGCTTCGATTTGGTGGGTTCCCTTCGGCTAATCTGGCTGGTTCAGCTGGCCATAATGGCAAGGACTCAGCCTCCATATTTTTTTCCGGCCATAACAGAACAGTGCCTGTTGAAAATTGGCTGCCTTCAGTTACAAGTGGAATGTGGGAGGGAGGCAGCCGCTAAAAGGAAAAGCTGAGAGGGGGGGGGGATGCACTACTTCAGGGACTGCCAATCAAGAGAAAAGAGAAGGCTTTTTAAAGGAAGCTTAGGGTAGGATAGTTCTAGGTTGATCACGCTTCCTTCCCTGGGAAGTGGGGAAGCTTCCTTAAAATGCTTTGGAAAGCTGCTTGCTGCAGGGAGAGAGCTCTCCTCTAGAGTAGAAACAGCTTTAATGAAGCATTTAACCTGGTCTCCTCTACAGACAGAAGGGGAAGGATCGCAGAAAGAGTGGTATCTTAACTCTGATGTTTTTACTCCAACTCTTAATGAAGGATATAAGGACAAACAATGCCTAAAATAGCTTCTTGTGGGTTTTTTCAGGCTATAGGGCCATGTTCTAGAGGCATTTCTCCTGACGTTTCGCCTGCATCTAGGGCAAGCATCCTCAGAGGTAGTGAGGTCTGTTGGAATTAGGACAATGGGTTTATGTATCTGTGGAATGGCTGTGGTGGGGCAAAGAGCTCTTCTCGGCTGGAGCTAGGTGTGAATGTTTCAACTGACCACCTTCATTAGCATTTGTAGGCCTGGCTGAGCCTGGGAAAATCTTTTGTTGAGAGGTGTTAAGATGTGCCTGGTTGTTTCCTCTCTGCTGTTTTGCTGTTGTAATTTTAGAGTTTTTTAATACTGGTAGCTCCCAAAAGACTGATCAGGACCCCCCACCAGAAACTGGGACATTGAAACGGGATCACAGTTTACCCGGATTACATAACCCTACTGGACACTCAAGAAAACCAAATGCAAAGTCTGACCCCCTACATATGTGAGACAGACACATTACTGTCATGACAGACTAAGTCATGAATTGTCCCATACCAGACAGCTTCATCATTAATGTTGATATGGCCCAATGCCACAAAACAGGAGGTCCCCAGTTTGTTTACAATCCATCCATATGCTAAAATCCTCACACAGGTAATAAACTAGAATATGAGATAGAAGGATTAGCAAGGTGCTTCCTCCATGAGTTACAGGAGTAGGTTTACATGCATTTTATTAGCTATTAATGGAAATGCGTAATTTAACTGTCATTGTATATTAATTATTGCTGTTTTTATTGTCTTTGCTGTTGGAAACGGCTGCGAGTCGCCCTCGGGCTTGAGATACAGCGGTATACAAGAATAGTAAATAAATAAATAAATAAAATAATTTTTTTCAAGTGGGGCAAAAATCAAACATGTAATTGGATGTCCTCTGCAAACACTACATGCATTTTAACTAATTAATTCTCATATCCTAAATTCCAAAGATGCAAGTCAATCAAATAATTTGCTTACACAAATATTTTATGCCCCCTATGCACATCACAATCAAAAACATTTATCAACTGCAAGCACATTAACATGTAATTTTAATATAGAAGCAATAAGGAGTTCCTGGGCAGAGCATCAATTAGCCTATCCTATAAGTGTGTCGTAAATAAGATGGCAGGGGCAAATTGAATGCTTTGCAGACTTTGCCATGACCTGAGAGGAGTATAAATCAGACTTGAATGTCACATCCTATTGCTAGAATTGTTAATCTTTATTAGTGTTCACATACTATATAAATCAATTATCTTCGAGAGGAGTAATAGGCAATTCCCATTCTTGGATATGCTAATGCTTTCTAATTTGGTGTGAACTAACTGTTCCTCAAAGGACTAACTACTTGGAGCAGAAGACACTGCATGTGTCAGTGCTCAATTATGTCTGTGAGAGGATCTTTTGGTTTCAACAGTACAAGTCTCAGTATCACATATAAATAAGCCCTTGTTAGCATATGTTGAGCGCAAAGGCATTCTATCTTCCTCTTGATGTTCATGAGCAAGTAGCTAATGTGAAACATGCCAGATTAAAAGAGACCTCTTTATTTGGATGACCTCTTTATAGCAATTAAACTTGAAATTCGCATTCAGTTCCTAAGTAAATTTGTTATTAGTTGTATCTGCATGCCACCTGTTCTTATTCAAGGGGGATAACACCTACTGACACCGCTTGAAAGAGAAAGTGTTCCTACAAGTAAATGGGGAAGGATTCCCAAAGGCCACCTTGGTGGAGAGCAGTGGGGTAGAAAGTGGCAGTATCTCGGAATCCACACATTAGCTGAGGAAGCAAGAACCAACCATATGAAAAACTATACTTACTATGATATGCATCACATTAAAAACTAAAAACTTTTCCAGACCATCAAGAACATGAATAAATTCAAAACCAAACAGTGTATTTCACATGATTACTAATAGCAAGGCTGAAGGGCAGAGTATAAACAAATAAACAATAAACAAATATATAAATGTGAAAAACAGTTCATGTCTATATGTGTTTAATATTACCAAATGTTCAGTTTGAATCATTGAGAAGTTCAGCGCCTAGATAGACATTAACTACCAAAGAAGATCACAATGAACATGTATTTTTCAGTAAATTATGTATTCTTACCCTTAATCTTGTAGTAGAAATTTCTGCTTTCAGGATATCAGGGTCATACTTAGTGCTGGAAGAAGAGCTTGAGAACACTTATTTTTAAAACGAGGAGAGAGTAAAAAGACATTTAGACAGATGGGAAAGCATTATTTCTATTTTCTAAGATTCGTGTCATTTCACAACTGTTAGATTAACATTATTTTAGATATAAATACACTTTAATACACTCTTCTCCAGTAATGTAATCAAATTTGGAGCCTAACAATAACAACTACTCAATACACATACACACACATTTTGTCATCATACTGACATCTTAAAGAGATGATGATGCATGACTGAAAGTTTTAGAAATGTGCAGACAACGGGGTTTTCCCTTGCTCTAATGTTCTTCTTGAAAACTTTGACTAAAATTTAAATTAATACGGAATTGATTCTGTTAATTCTAACTCTCAAGCCTACCTGATAATGGGAGAACTTGTGCAGAGGATAAAGACAATTTTGTCAGTATTATGGTTTTACTGGTGTGAAATACAGTTTATAGTTTTAAACTCTGTCTGTGTCTGGTGCAGGACAGAATGCTATGTAATGCTATGCAATGGTTAAAGGCATAGATGTGATTTATTGCCTAGAGCGTGAATTGTGACCATTTCCTGTATACGTCACACATTCCAATGACGTGGATTTGAGATAACGGACTAATGGGTGCGTCCTCTTCCAGCCATGTCGGGAAACGAGCAAGACGCGTGTGTGATTTTTCCTGTACATAGTTATGTTTTGTTATTTTCTGTAGCTGTTAGAAAGTAACTAAATAAAGTACCACTTCAAGGATTTAAAGTTGACGAAGGACTGTGCACTCTGTTTTCATTGTGTGCCTCATTGCAGTTGCACTGAGGCCAAACTTTATTGACATATTTCATGGTTTTTGTGATTGGAATGCACTGTCCAGGTGAGCTGGACATCAAATTGAGATAGTAGATTAAATATTTTTTAGTGGGGGGTGAATTAAAGCCATTTTTAAAATCTAAGGCATAACCTAGATTAGTAAAGTAATAACCTACAGTTAATGTACATCTCAGTTGAGACTGTCATGCTTCACTGAACTTGGGCTCTAAGTCAACTTTGAGATCTGTGTGCTTCAAAAATGACAATGGACAATTTCTTGAGTGTCAACCAGCTCTCTGATCTGTGTGAGAGCGATACACCTCTGAAAGCTGATGTTTTAGCACCTCTTCTCTCCACTGCCATTTCAGTAATCATCTAGCAACTACAGAGGCACACAAAATAGCCAATCCACCTAGATTCAGTTTCTCATTTTATCTCCTAGCTTTTATACCATGTGCCAACTTCTGATTAAGAGTTTTGGCAAATCTGTTTGCATTTCAGTAGTCCTAATTCTGCATCTTGCTTTTACTTATGAACCATGCAGCTTAGGATAGGTCAAAACTCTGCCTTGCAAACAATCCAGGTATCTTTCCCTTAAACCAGAAGAATGAAAACAAGAGACATGGTCGAAATAGCTCATTTCTCATGACTTACAGCTTGTGCGAGAGCTTGACTTCTCCTTGTAGGCATCATTCAAGCGTACATATTCATCCAATGCAAGTGCCAGTCTCTGTTCTTTCACATGGTACAATTCCTTTTGAGTGTTCAGTGCATCCTGTGCTACTGTAAGGTAATCTTTTAGCATCTTTTCTTGTTCTTGCCTCCATTGTTTTCTTGGATCTTCTATTTGTGTGGTCTCTGCAGAAATACAATAAATAAACGTGTCATTCGGTTGAATAAAACTTGTAAAGTTTAACAAAGGTCAAGTCACTAATATTACCCACAACTTTTTTTTTCAAAAAACCAACTTTGAAGTTCTAACTTTTACACAATGACTCCTTGAACTGGGCAGTCATGTCTTCAGCCTATTAGACTATTGTTAAATTCAGGGTCAGAAAACTCCTATGCTCCAGGTATCACTGGACGGTAGCTTTTATCAACCTCAGATAAGAGACAGTAGGGAGGGAGGATGGAAGTAGCCATCAATAACCTTTGGGCACATTATTTATTTGTATTGTGTCTTTCATTTTTATGTTTATTTTTTCATGCAATTCGTTCTTTGTTGTTATTATTTTGTATTATGTCATTTTGCTTTGACGTATTTGTACTTATTTGGGCATTGAATGTTTGCCTTCTTTGAGTGTAACCTGCCCCGAGTCCCTTTGGGGGGGAGAGTGTGGTCTAGAAATAAAGTTGTTGTTGTTGTTGTTGTTGTGATTGTTGTTGTTACTGACTCTCTGAATTACCTCCCACCTTGCCCCAGCAAAACCAACACATCCATACATTCTGTAACTTTCTGTGCATTTATATCTAGTATGTTGTAACTGGGGCCATTTCCTAAACAGGAATAAGAAACTTCTAGTCTGTAAGGCAAATTGAGTCCACAAGGCTGTCTCAGTCCAGTTCCCAGAGATGTGGACATGGTTGCATGCTATCCCTGTAGCCCTGACTTATCAAGCAATGAAATAGTAGGGATGGCAACTTTGAAGTGAAGTCAACTACCAAAATGTCAGCTGAAGGAGCCCGCTTCCAGGAAACATCTTCCCTATTCTGAAACTAGTTATGAAAGATTTTCAGAAATGCAACATATTTTAATTAATTAAAAATGATGCTACATGCTCTCAATGAGTACACCATTAACACTATATATTGCAAAGTTAGGTCATCCATCATAATCTTTCTTTGAAGAAAAGGGGCAAAATGAACAGAGCGGTACCACCAGGGGGTTGAGAAGGGCGGGGTAAAAACAACCGAAATAAATAAATAAATAAATAAACAAACAAACTAGTCTCCCTCTATCTTTCAGCTCTTGTTTCTCTTCACTATTCTAGTCTGGGGTATTTGTGCTACAAACCCATTGTTTCTTGTTCTACCAAAAGCTTTTTGTCCTTTTGCTCATTTGTGCTGTTTTTCTCTTGTTGCTCTACATATAGTACTTGGAAATGTCTTCCTGGATATTTATCGTTTGCTCCTTCCATTACTGTTTTCAAGTCTAATTAAAGACATTTTTTTGTTTTCTAAAGCTTTAGGGATTTTATTTTACTTCTACTTCTATGATTTTGTATATTCAGATATTTGGCTACCTTGTTTTTGTAACTGTGTCGTACTGGTTTTTATTGTTTGTATTATTCTTATTTTCCCTCTATATTACTTTTTATGGTTTTTATTATTAGGTTGTATATCTATGGAAAGGATTGTTGTTCTGTTTACTTCTTTACAGTTCGTATATATTACTGGTCTTAAGTAAATAAATATACAAATAATAGAGCTGGGTTATCATCCGGCCCACTGGTGTAATGAATGTGTGTGGCAGAGTGGGCAATTGTGGTCCTCCAACGACGAACAATTATGGTAGCTGCAACCCTAAATCATCTAATGATACTGGAAAGTCAATAATTCTACACTCTTAGCTGATTTTAATGCTATCCATCTGTATATATTTTTTCTTTTTCCTTTTTTCTACCCACCATCTTTTAACCCCTTTTCTTATTTCTCATTGTCCTTCCCCCCATGTTGCCCGCCCTCGTTTTTGACTGATCTCAAACCCCCCCTTTTTACTTCACACTTCCATTCTTAACAAATCTACAACTATATCTTTATATATCTACTCCTATTTAAAGTTCTTTGCTATTTTATTACAATCACGTATTCTTTTTAGACCAAATAAATACTATTTGATTTAAAAAAAATCTAATGTTGTCAATTCCAAACCAACAAACGACTGCTCACCTTTGGTTTGAAAACACACCTGTCATGATCAAATGTGGTAGTACCAACACAGATGAAGATGTTTATACATTTGCTATTGCCACGGCCATGAAAAGACAAGGGAATGTGGACAACCATGGGACGACAGCCACCACAGAATAGCAAGAGAAAGTATTAATGTTTAAAATTGCCCATTAAATATTTTCCACCATTAGATTAAAAATAAACGCTATGTAAGAAACCTATTCAGTGTAACCTGAGATAACTATGTGCTGCATTAAAAAGATGTGCACATTTCTCTAGTATTGACACACACGAGACACAGTTACAAAAGCTTTTTTCTCATTTTGCTCTTCTATTTAAAAGACACGAGGTTGTTTAACGTCCTGAGGAGCAGAAAGAAAAGCTTTAGGTTTTCAAAATATTTCATTCAGGGACTTCAATTTAAGGAGTTGGAAGTTGTTATATCATGTAGCTCTCACACATTACTTTGCAATATCAGAAGCACCCAGAAAAACATTAATCTAAGCCACCAATTTAAATTCTCCTCATCGCAACACCATTAGCTACATATTCTTCGCTAACATGCTTTTCTTTATTTTTGCCTATTTACATTATCCAGAGTACCACTTTTGACAGACACTTTTAACCAACACTTGAAACGTATGTTTGGTTAGCTTTTACTGTAACAGAGGAAGGTCTCCTGTGGAAGAAATGGCCAATAAGGCTTGATAGTTCCTCATATTTCCAGTGCTATATTTAATGTGAATTCATGAGGCAAACAAAAAGAAATAGCAACTCTTTAAAAGAGAGAGAATCAGAATGTATCCCATGCCCATCATAAATTCAAATGCTTTGTAGGTATGCACATTTCTGCAGTAGACAAAGATATACAGATGGAGATAGTGACACATTTTCATACAAGAAGAATGAGGTATATCAACTTTATACTGTGGATTTCTGAACACCATAGGAAGCTCCACTACATATGAATAAAATGTCAGACAGAGATAAAATCTCTTTTTACAGTGTGACATGTTTTGCTCCGCAATGAAATCTAGTACATAACACAAATTAAAACCAGTGCACTTTCACAACTACACTAAACATCTCCAAGCGACATAAGTGCAGATTCTAGATAAAAGAATTGGGATTTGTTAACATCTCTTTGGATTCTAGATATCTCTTGAACCAACAACTAACCAAGGGCAGCTAATATGATTTGTGACTACTGTACAGGAGTGGAAAAGTTTCACACTTTTCCATCTGTTGGTCTTTCTGAGGAACATTGCTCCTAACTCGGCTGTTGAACCTGCTACTTCCTACATTTGGAAAACACACATATATACCACATGTACATTCTTATAAACTGGAAAAATAGCAGGGAAGCAATTTTAACTGAGAAAATATGGGGATATATTTTTGTAAAGCCAGATATTCATGCCATTATTAGATTTAGTTTGGCACTCTGGGTATGAAGCCTTGACATTCAAATCTGGTAACTACTGGAGGTTGTAAAAAAAATGCAAGCATCTCCAACTATTTCATTTTCTGCGCAGGGCTAATATTTTTATTTTATTTATTTATGTGATTTTCCTCCTCATCTGTCCCTCTCAAATGCAACTGAAGCGGTTTACAATACAAATGAATAAGCTGTTTATAAAAATAAAATAAAAAACAATTTAAAACACATCAAAATACAATCAGTCCTGCACATTCACTGGGCTTAGGGACACAAGATTTCCAGAAAGTGGAAGATTTCCAGAAATCATAACTTTTTTAAAAATACTTTTTTTCAGCTGAGATCACCTCAATTCCCTATTTTTTTAGCTGAGGAATGGCTTGATCCTCCACCATGACTCTATGGTCCACTTCTGCAAGAAGCTAGAGATCCTATCAGAAGTTGACCATACAGCCACACTGGGGAGCCCGGAGAATCCAAGAGAGAACATTTTTATCAAATCCATGAATAACCTGCAAAAGTCAAACTTGCAAATGTGTAGTCTGATTATGCATTATACAGCCTCCAAGCAAGTGGTTAGTAAAGGTCTGCCTGAATAAAAAGGCCTTCATCTGTTACTAGAAAGACAACACAGAAGAAGCCAGCCAAGGCTGCTTCAATGGACACGTCCAGAGTCTGGGACTGACCATGAAGAAAGTCCTAGGTCTGGCCACCAAACAAGCTTCAAAAGATGGACAGGCTCATATGAGAGAAGACAATTTTTCTGGAAGCCTGGATGCAAATCCTATTGGGTTTTATATATCACTACTAGCACTTTGAATTGTGCTAAGATTGCTATTACACTTTCTAACACATTGAGATTCAGCCCAGTGTAATGTTTAGAGTGTCGAACTGGGATTCAGTTATAAAGATACTGGGTAAATTGGGGCCAATCGTTGTTTTTTGAGCTAACTGACCTCATGGAGTTGTGAGGATAAAATTGGGAGTAGGTGTGTTTGTTGCATTGATTCTCCTTTAAAAAGGAACAATATAAACTTTGTATACAATGTTATTTCACACGATTTAGCATAGAAAGAAAGGGGGTGAAGAAAGTAAAGCTGGAGATAGATTCCCTCCCTCTATGGCTCCTGACCCCACAACTTTGAGATTTAAGGGATTTAAGGGTTTAATTTCATTCTAAAGTCCACCCATTTTAAAAAAAGCAATGAAAGCACAAGGTGAGGAGCTTTGACTTGATAATAATTTTTGCTATTAGCTCCAATGTCCATCGACCTCATTCCAACAGGAAATGGTTGAGGTCTTCTTCCCTATCTCGAACCTGTTGGGAGTTGAACTGTAATAAAACATTTAGAGGGTATCAGGTTGAGCAGGACTTGCCTAGAAGAAGATACTAAAGGGATTGTGATTTAAAACTTTAGAAGGAGAGAGAGGTCTAGGAACAAGCATGTGAAAACTTATTGCTGTCTGAATTCTTGTACCTTCACCTTGAGAGATAAGTGCTTCCCTTGAGCATTGTGAGGAAGAGATTAAAACTCTAAATTTTAAAAAAATCTATCAGCAAAGAAAGAGAATTTTTACTGCTTCTCTGTATAACACTGCAAACAGGTCTACTTATAAAACATAGGGATTATTTGGGTTTTTGAGGAGAAACCGCCATGTAGGCAAACATGAGACACGAAGTGGGTTTCATAATGAGTCAACAATCAAAAAAGGATAAAGGCAGGGGATGGATGTAATGGTTGTGGTTGTACTTTAAGAGCAGCACTGGTCGTAATGGAAAATAATCTCGCAAGAGAGGAAAGCCATATCCGCAAACACATTTCAGGTAATTGCTCAGTAGGTTTAAGTCAGGATTGCTCAATGTGTGGCCCAAACTGCAGGAGTAGCCTGCAGAGTGCTAAAATGTGGCCCACAGTCACAGTGTCCTTAGGACTGCGGCACAAGGACAAAGAGCTTTCAATGCAGGGTTTCTTTTAAGCACTTACAGCCACAAAATCAAGCAACGCTATTTATTTTTTTCGCCATTCTCAGAAGCTTCATGGCGCCGCAATGTTTGTTTCTGAATATGAACAGAGAAAAATCTGGAGTGGTCATAACAATCCTGGAGAGCTACTAATAAACACTTTCAAATGCATCCGTTTTGGAGGAGAAATAGAATCTTTTCAAGAAATGATTTCTAAAATATAAATTTGAGAAAAATGGCTTTCACTCTATGGCTGTTAAACAGCATAAAGCATTCACTGTCCGACAGGCGGCCAACAGGTATATACATTAAAGCTATGTGGGTGAATTTGAACCTACTGGAGGTTTCAACAGGCTATCTATTCCTAACAGCAGGCTAATGTACTTTTACATCCACGAAGCAGCAGGACGAGAGCCAGTCCTGCCAATGTTAAAGAAAAAGGTTATACAGTACTTCCACTTCAAGATAGAGAAGTCAAAGCTGAGCACACCACACTGTGAGCATCTGCAGAACATTTGCTGCAACCTGGCTCTCTTCAAATAAGGGCAACTGGAATAGGTGAGACATAACTCAGGTTTTGCTTAGGTAACAGGGCATAAGAGCATGCTGTTTTGGAAGTGCCCGAGTTTTTAGAACACACTGAGATGAATGGGTAAGAGGAAAATACATTATCCTGCAGTATTTGTCTTCTACAAACAGTCACTTAAGCATAGATCCAGATATTAGAACTACACATGTATGTTTTGCCCACTAAAACACCTCTTCTCAGAGAACGAAAAGCACATGCTCAGATATGGCCATCTGCTCTACTCAGTAGTACACTTCAATCAACCTGGATAAATTTCAGTGCAATTGTACCTCCATGACAAAGAGTATTTCTCTTGACTCTGTCAGGCTTGATGGAAACGTCATACCATGGAATTGATATCTATTCTCTGAGTTAACTGCCCTTTTGTATACTGCTCATGGTCTTTCTCTGGGTCATGAACATTTGTATTCTTGCTCTCTGACAGTAGTGAACAGCAGGCAATTTCGGAGCCGGGTTATCAATTCCTTGTGCTACTGAGACAAGTAGTCTTAAGCATTCGCATCCATTTCCTTTTCGTAGCTCCTAACTCAAATTAAATTCTTAGGCGCCTAAATCAAGTCGTGAAGGGCTTGAGTTTTGCATTTCTTATATTAAACTGTCTTTAGAAAATACTGTTTTTCTCTGTTTAAGAATATGAAAAACAGTAGGGAAGTTATCTAGAGAATATCAAACCATGTGGCTTTGCTGTCCTCCATTGCCATATGCAATTTTTGGGTGGACTCTTATCATAAATTAATCTATTAAATATCCTGAATGCCTCATAGTACCTAAGAAAGAATACAGAAAAAAATACCATGTTAAGATCTGAGATCAGTGCAGACGGATTTAGCACTACCCAAAAACTGCTGTGCTAGTTAATTTTGCAAGTCAAAAGCAACCCTTCGACCAAATCCCCACTGTCCACATAACAGTCTGCATTTTGGGTGTACCATGAGATAATGGGCACATCTACAATGACCACTTATGGGTGGGGTAAAACTGGCAGAAGAGGAAGAGTTTTGAAGGTGAAGCTGATGGGTGCTGTGGAAATGGAAGGAGATCATGATTGTCTAGCACCGTGGTTCCCAACCTTTGGTCCTCAAAGTGCTTTGGACTTCAGCTTCTACAATTTCTATGAGATGGTAAGCTGGTTGGGATTTCTGGGAGTTGGAAATCCAAAACAACTGGAGGACCAAAGGTTGGGAACCACTGGTAGCAGCACCAAACTCAGTCCGGCCCTGGAACCGGGTCAAGACATGGACAGTGCTTAGATGTACTGCAGAAGTTGGCTTCAACCAAGTTCTCGGATCCATAGTATCCATAACTTCATAGCCATGGAGGGTTTGACTTCAACTTTCTTTATAACAGAACAACCCTCAAATATCTGGTAAACAGAAAAATGTCCTCAAATTATACGCCAAATGCTGCAGGGTCCATCTGTAGTCACAACTGTAGTGATCTGCTCTTCTCAACCTCAGCTTTACAGGCAAAAATAACTTATGTGAAGCCGATCTATAGAAACCCCATTTCAAGTCTCATAAGCAGAGAAGAAAACCTTTCACAGGAGTTCTGCACTCCTGCAAACTCTCCCATGAGACTTTATATATGCCTGTGTCACCTATATTGGCCAGTCTTGACTTGGTTTGATAACAGACAAGGTCGTTCAGTATTGCTGTTTGAAAAATCTTTCAACTGCAGCTGTGGAGCCCAAACCTGCTCTCGGCAGCCCTGCTGACTTCCCTTGAATTATATCTGAACAAAGCAGCAATTCAGTCCCCACATACCACAGGGCTTTGCCCCCATTCTAAACTGCTTGGTAGGAAAACTGTAATGAAAACCAAAGGGCTACACATCGAATGCAAAACCAAATGTTTCTTACAATACCAAGGGTTGTATTTGATGAGTTTTGTTTTCAAACATATGCTTTCTTGTCAAATGAAAGGAAGTCTGCACATTTTAAAAAACCCCTGTACTAAAGAAGAAATGCTAGAACTTCTATTTCTAAAAAAAAAAAAAGGAAAAATAAAATGCAAATCTAAAAGTGGGGTGGGGTATTTGGGTGGGGGGGGGGAGTGAATTCTAGCTTCCCAGCAGAGATTTATGGAATTACTGATAGCATGTTCAGCCATCTAATCAACACTTTAGAAAGGTGACCAGCTTTCATCAACCCCCAAAAAGGGAGCCATGCATCACTTTCAGTTTCAAATGGAAGTCATTACTGTACAATTCACACTGTGAAGACTAGGGCACAATAATTTCACACCATCTCTAAAAGCTCTCACTTGCAATCTGTTACTTACCTTCTCTGCCATCAACGGCATGCAAAGGAAGTTTATCCCCCCCCCCCCCCTCAAATTTAGAATACTTTCTTTTGTGTTGTTGACTTGGTATTGTTAGGTGAAAGCGTAGCAACTGGCCTTCGATGCGTATTGCTTAACCAGCAACAGTGTCAAAGGGTCAGGACTACATCAAGTCTCACTCAAATTCAGACAACATCAGGGAATTCTTGCACATTATGCCAATCCTGCCAAGTGCTCCACAGGTCAACTGGCAGATGAATTTGGCAGTTTAAAAAACACTTGGGGAATTTTCAGGTGTCCTTTCTGAAGCCTAGCTGATCTCAGTAAGAGCAGCTCTGTGTGTGGGTCAGCATCCTTTATGAATTACTAACAGGGTTGCCAGGTCTCAACTCCTGGTCCTGAGTTTCAAGTTTTTGTGAACTGTCTCCAGGTGGGAGGCAAAAATGCAAATTCTCTCGTTTTGGTGGCAAAAGAAAAGTGCACAAATCTCCAGATCAGCTATTAAGGCAGCAACTTGCTACAATTTGTGAAAGTTAATCATTTTCCGTGTTGTCAAAGGCTTTCATGGCCAGAATCACTGGGTTGCTGTGGTCTTTGTTGTTTATTCCTTCAGTCGTTTCCGACTCTTTGTGACTCATGGACCAGCCCACACCAGAGCTCCCTGTTATCAAGGATAACATCTATCCATCTTGTCTTTGGTCAGCCCCTCTTCCTTTTTCCTCCCACTTTCCCAGCATCATTATGCTCTCCAAGGTATCCTGTCTTCTCTTTATGTGGCCAAAGTATTTCATCTTTGCCTCTAATATCCTTAACTCCAGTGAGCAATTGGGCATTATTTACTGGAGTATGGATTGGTTTGATGTTTTTACAGTCCAAGGCACTCTCTTTTTTGTTCATTTTAAAAAAAATTAAATACTTTTTAATTTACATACCTTAACAACTCTCCAGCAAAGGATCACCGCCTTGTCGTGGCGCTGGAGCTTGAGAACCTAAATGATGTTATGAGCGAAACCGTGAAGGGCCACCCAAGATGGGATGGTCATGGCAGAGAGGTCAGACCAAGTGTGATCCCTGGGGAAGGCAATGGCAAACCACCCCAGTATCCTTGCCAAGAAAACTAAATGGACCAGTACAACCAGAGATATGTCGGTATGCCATTGGAAGATGGGACTCCCAGGTCGGAAGATGGCCAAAATGCTACTGGGGAGGAGCAGAGGATAAGTTCAACTAGCCCCAGATGTGATGACGCAGCTAGCTCAAAGCCGAAAGGAAGGCTAGTGGCCGACGGTACTGGAGGTGAACGACGAATCCGATGCTCTAAAGATCAACACACCATAGGAACCTGGAATGTAAGATCTATGAGCCAGGGCAAATTGGATGTTGTTATTGGTGAGATGTCAAGACTAAAGATAGATATTCTGGGGGTCAGCGAACTGAGATGGACTGGAATGGGCCACTTCACATCAGATGACCACCAGATCTACTACTGCGGACAAGAAGAACATAATTAATAAGAAATTCGCTAAAGCAGTGCTTGGATACAACCGAAAAAAATGACAGAATGATCTCAATTCGAGTGCAAGGAAAGCCTTTCAACATCACAGTGATCCAAATATACGCCCAAACACAGCTGCTGAAGAAGCAGAAGTAGATCAGTTCTATGAGGATCTGCAGGACCTACTGGATAATACACCAAAAAGAGACATTATTTTCATTACAGGGGACTGGAATGCCAAGGTGGGAAGTCAAATGTCAACTGGGATCACAGGCAAGCATGGTCTGGGAGAACAAAATGAAGCAGGACGCAGGCTGATAGAATTTTGCCAGGAATACTTGCTGAAGTACTTTGGCCACATCATGAGGAGACAGCAAAGCCTAGAGAAGACAATTATGCTGGGGAAAGTGGAAGGTAAAAGGAAGAGGGGCCGACCAAGGGCAAGATGGATGGATGGCATCCTTGAAGTGACTGGACTGACCTTGAAGGAGCTGGGGGTGGTGACGGCCGACAGGGAGCTCTGGCGTAGGCTGGTCCATGAGGTCACGAAGAGTCGGAGACAGTGAACATTTTACAAACACATAGTCCCACCACCAAGGCCTGAACAAGTATCTTTTTCTTTGCCATATATTTATAAATCAACCATTAATCAAATGTCATATCCAAAATTCCTGACCAACAGGGTTATATTGTCTTCCATTTTCACTCTCTAAAGCATATTTAATAAAGTCCAAGGCACTCTCAACATTTTCCTTCAACAGAACAGTTCAAAAGCATCTGTCCTCCTCCGTTCAGCCTTCCTTATGGTCCAGCTCTTGCATTCATAGATTACTACAGGGAATATCACTGCTTTAACTATATGGATCTTAGTTGATCCATACAGCTCAAACAAACCACAGCAACCTAGCTAAATCATTTTGTTTCATATCTTGCAAACATTCTTTAGAGCAGTGGTGTCCAACCTTTGGTCCTCCAGGTGTTTTGGACTACAGCTGCCAGATTTCCTGAGCGCTTGAGAAGCTAGCTGGTGTTTCTGGGAGTCCTAAACTGGAAGACCAAAGGTTGGACCCCACTGCTTTAGGGGTTATCTGTATTTATTTAGGGCAAGATCACATTAGTGTAATCACCCGGTTTGCTCCTGTAAAACTGGAAAATGTAGTTTAGGGAAGCCAGGACCACTGCAGCTGAGAATTCCAAAGGCCCCGTCCTAAACTATATTTCCCAGAATTCTGCAGGAGAAAACCAGGTGATTGGGAGACAAAAGCCTCCATACGATGAAGCTAATGTGACTACGTTGTTAAATTAATTTTTCTTCCTTTCTTCCCAGCTGTTGTAGGGATGGGGCTCCCCCTCCAATCTGCTTTAAATCCAGTGGCTAGAAAGACGTAGAATAAATGTGTCTTACCTGATCTCCCTAAGTATATAAGGATGAAAAATTCCTTTACTTCAACTTGCTATGGAATGAGCCATTTCAGCTAAACTTTCTGGGGAAAAACCTAACATATTCTGTGTTTGCATATGTATTTTAATGACAAACTGCGACCAACTGTAGTTTACACTGAATCAGATATCACCAGGTACTGTCTCTTTTTGGCTCAGATATATCAGGACCTGGGATGATGCTGAACTGGCAAAATTAGTTGCTAACCTACAGCTGAATGGAGGCACTTAAGAAACTAAATCAAAGCAGACTGCTTTAAAATGACGTGTTTTCCCTCAATGAATCATAAATGTATCTGAGACGTATGGAGTTCTGGAACAAAGATGCACAGCCAAACCTTGCTATGATAATGTCAGGATCTGACAACATTGGAACAGAAGTTTTCTGCTCAGCTCCTTTGTGCTTCTTGAAGTGTCAAAAGTAAAGGAGAACAACGCAAGAGCATTATCTTCCTAGGTTTCAGCATGTGGGTACTTTTTTCCCCCTTTAGAGCTGCCTAATTTTTCTCCAAATGCTTTCTCCTTTGTTGGTTCATTCCGATTCAGCCAGGACTGAAAGGCACAGTTGGAGCTGAGATATGGGTACATGCACAAACTACTCTCTCACTGTCAGTAAGCCTGTCTCACCAAAACAATTTTTACCAGTCTCTCTGATATTAGAGAAGAGTGTTTCCCTAATTTAAAGCATTTTTTTTCTTTTACCTCTGGGAAAAGGGAGAGCTTATACATTAAGATACATTTTTTTCTTTTACCTCTGGGAAAAGGAGAGCTTATACATTAGGCTAGGAAGTAATCAATAGCAATGGCAAAAATATACATATTGTAATGACAGGAAATCCAAAAACACTACTCCATAAATTATCTAGTGACTGAACCAAACTACATCCAGTTAACAAAGGACTAATTTGTTCACTTAAAGTAACAGGGTTATGATGTATGTTCAGAGGAGATTTAGTGTTGACCAAAACAGGACTGCAACTTCCATGGTGATGACATTCATATGAGACATGAACACAACCCAGAGGGGTTTGTGATGCCATGATATGACAGCTGCTGTTACTATATGCAATTGACAACAACAATGTCAAGAATTCAAGTGTCCATGGGCCACATAAGTCTTCTCTTTTCCATCCATGGAACTAATGAGTGAAGAAAGTGAGGCTTTCTCTCCACCAGAATGTTAAATCACAATATGTGTTTGAATAAATATATCAAAGTTAAAACTGCAGTACTCTTTAGCAGGGAATTGTTGACAGGGCATCTGATGGATTTGAACCGTTGGCTCCAGAGTCTTAGGGCAGTTCTACACAGACACTTTATCCCTGGGCTGATCCGGAGTATCTAACACCAGATTGGATCTGGGATGGTTGTTACTGTCTCACCTTCAGGCTGCTACAGGGCAGGAGGAAGTCTTTAACACTAGCCCTTGGGTTGCTGTGGAGGTGGGAAGGGATCATGATTGTCCAGTAGAATCAAGCTCAGTTTGGCTAAGCTGGATGGCCACCATTCCTATCCTCTTCCTGTTCTCATCATAGTAGTAGCCACCAGGCATGAATGGTTAGTGTCCATTGCTCATTGGAATGATACTAGCCAGAACTGCAGAGCAATACTGGCTGTCAGCATGAGCTTTGGTAAGTTCTGGTAGAGGATGGCCAAAAAGTCAGACTCCTAGCTTCTCTAGCTGTGAAAAATCCCATCTCAGAACAGAATGACTACATATATAACAAGGTACTGCTGCAGTTGGGGGCATAATGGATACTTCGAAAAGCAACTTGGGTTATAATTTTGGTTGATTGGTTTGATTGTCTTTGCAAACTGAAGAAAGCTGTTCCAAGCTGTAATATATTCTTAAAAACCTATAAAGAATAAAGTCTTTTTTCATACTTATCTTTGTTAAACCTCAATGGTGATTTGGCTATCTATGTGGCACATGGATGTGTTGTTCTCAGGTAAACACGAGAAAACATGGATTTTTCAGGTAAACATGAAAAAAATGGATCCTGTTTCAGTTTACTCCATTTTCTCAGGGAAAAGGAGAGAAGAGGGCAAGAGCAGAGAATTCCTGGCTGACTAGATCTCTCCTCTTTGCTGAAGGGCTCATGGCAGAGGACAAATCTAAACAAAATCAATGAAGTCTATATATCACATTGAATCATATCAGATGTGCAATGTCTTCATTTGAAGAACACTAGAAAGAGAAGTCCATTTTAGATGGCAAGAGGTGAAGCCAAACTTCATGTATACATTATGCTGTTTCCATCCTTTATCTGCTTCCATACATATGGAGCAGGACTGAAATTTTGCCAGATATTTGAAGAGTAACATTTGCTAGACATGAATAAAACAGATGTTAACATGTGGTTCAAATAATGGATTAGGATACATAATTATTTTCAGATTATGATGGGTGAAATGCCGATATCAGCTCAGAATTCCTACAAAAAAACAAAACTTGAGTGTTTGAGAACCCAATAAGACACTTCCAAATCAAGCCTTTCCATGAAGATATCTTTTGGTAATGGTACTGACTCACTTCAGGACAATTCTATGTTTTTCTATATCATATTCTTCTACATTGTACTTTCTGGTTCACATTTTGGTTCACATGTTTCATAGACATCTCAGACATGGAACTCGAAGAGAATTTGATAGACAATATTTTTAATGATTTGGGGTATGAAACCAAGTTTGTCTAGACTGATCCATCAGAAAGCAAAAGTGTCACTATCTGAATAAGAATTTCTGTATTTCTAAATAGGAAAAGAGAAGCCCTCTTCTTCTGGATCCTAAAAGAAACATGAATCTTGGAGGTTCCATAGCCATTGAAGAACAGCTACAGGTTGGTTTCTTACAAGATACCCTACCTAAAGGATTCCAATACTGGAGACTCCATTGTTTTTTTGGAGGGGACACACATCCCAGTTATAAAGACCTCTACCCCTGTCATTCCCACTGGAAAACGAGGAGAGGTGGCAATGATGGATTGAAGAAAAAAAACTCTAGTCCCAGGAACTTAGTAAACAGCAGCTGTGCCTTCCATATCTCACATAGTCTCAGAAAGATGTGGAGGTAAGCCCTAGATATGTTATGGGTCTTGGTTTGGAGCTGCTATGGTAAGAAAAATAAAAACAAGAACTGTTCTGAACATCAGTGTTGATGAAACAGGGTTGCCTTCCTTAGACATACAGTTTCTTGCAAGGACAGTTTTCTCCCCTGAATCAAACAGAATACTAATGAGTAATGGATTTTTCATCTATATAGGATTCTAGTACATTTAAAAAAAATAATGGACAGTGGTCAACCTCCATTTTTAAATGTCTGAGTATACAATTGTATAAATAATATAAATAAATGAACTTATGTAAAATAAGAAACAGAAGCAGGGTAAATAAGCTACTGTTAGACAAGCTATCTCTGTTCTGTTATCATTTTATAATAGTTAAACCAAGTGTAAAAACCCTTGAGGCAACTTTTAAAAAAAGAGAAGATCTGTGTTAAAAATCTGGACTTAAAATTTGAAAGCAAAAAACAAACTAAGGCAGTTTCTCGATTGGTTTTAGTCTGCAATCTGGCAGAACAGTGCACAATCTACATTTCTGCTCAGATGATAAAACCTCCAAATATGCTCAAACCGCAAAATGCCTTTCCACTGTTAAAACTTACTAAACCTTTAGTAAGTCACTCACAATTATCAGACCGTTGCATTCCAATCAGGTGAATTAAAAGCTGTAACCTCCACTTTAGCATGTAAGGAAAATGACCTGCCTCTGACCCTTATCACAAGCAGCTTACCTTCCAGGAATTCAAACAAAGAGTGCTCTCTTCTGAACTCCAGCTCTCGTAACCCAACATACGTGATGCCTACTGTACCTCAGACGTTCTTCAGCAAATGTCAACATGGATTAATATACTACTAAGAGAGCATTAAGGACCCGATTCCTCAGTCTCAAACAATGAGGAAAAACTAGTTTACCTAATGAAAAGCATACCCAGACTACCGACTTTCATAAAATTTTTAAAATTTTAAAAACCCATACTGAATCCGTCTCAACACCCCGCACACCCAATAAACCCACGGCAAGTCATTAAAATATTTGTTTTTGATGTACCTTAACTGAAATACCCAGTACAGGCAGTCCCCAAGTTACGAACAAGATAGGTTCTGTAGATTTCTTGTTAAGTTGAAGTTTTTGTATGTGTAACTCCAGCTATGCATGTATGTATGTATGTATGTATGTATGTATGTATGTATGTATGTATGTAAAAGCTTTGGACAGCATAGGAAAAGGATAATGCCCCTGTGGTGTTTGTTTTGCTTTCTGTGCCCTTCTTCAGAAGATTTCACCTCACTTTCTGTCCCTGTGATGATTGGATTTTAATTTTTTTTGCTTGTTGTGGAAATAAGGATTGGTGAAAAAGCTTCAGTGGAGTCACCTTTTCCCTATGATAAATAACTCTTTTGGGAGTGAATTTCCCTTCCGAAGAGCAGATTTCTCTCACCCCTGTTCTTGACTATGAGTCATTCGTAAGTCGAGGTTTGTAACTCGGGGACTGCCTGTACTCAAATTCGAAATAAACGGTTGCTGGTTGGCTGTGTGCATAGCATGTTTCTTATTCATTTGCTCATCATCAAAACTTAAAATTTCATTCCAGCCATGTAATGGCTTTTATCATTTTACACAGCAAAAGATATTTATAGAGTCCAGTTTTAATGCAGTTTTCCATGATCTGACCTGATTTATGGCTTTGCGACAACATTATAAAGTTGGTTCACCACCCTCTTTCTTTAAGTCTGTGGCCATGTCTTTGTGCAATATGTGATGTTATTTTATGTGATGTGTTTAATAATGTTTAATGTTTTAGCAGGGGAGAGTCAATTTTGATGTTTTATACTGTTTTTTATCAATGGCATTGAATTGTTGCCAACACTGTGAACTGTCCTGAGTCCTCTTCAGTGTTGAGAAGGGCAGTATACAAATACTGTAAATAAATAAATAATAAATAAGTCCATCTTTATGGCTTGGTGTATGAGACCAATTAGATTGGATATATTTCTCTCTCTCTCTCTCTCTCTTGTGGTTATCTTTTTTCCCCCCAGTGCATTATTTGATAGAAACTGATTTCATTTCCACACAATATTGCACAGGTGAGACCTTAATGCATCAGATGGTCTTTATGAAATCTCCATTTTAATCCAGTATGTGTGCTTTACTTTGGTTATTGTTAATGTGCATGTAAAGAAAGAGGGACCTAAATGCCCGGAAGACACAACATCCTGTCTGATCTTAGAAGTTAAGCAGGATCAGACCTGATTAGTACTTGGATGGGGAAATCACTAAGGAATTATCAGAGGCTGTAGGCTAATGGTTTTAATGTTATCTGATGTAGGACACTGCCAATTGTTTCTTTCTTTCCCAAAAACCAACAGCCAATGGCTCGGGCACTGATTCAGGGACCGTTACTTTGGGCATTGATCCAGAGACCATCACTTTGGTCCCTAAGGCTATATTTCAGAAGAAAGCAATGGAGAACCACATTTGGGTGTTATTTGTGTAAGAAAGCAATATGACATGTATGAGGAGGCCCTAAGTTAACAGGCAGCATGAACAGCAGACAAAAGGGAAATCATTCCCATTCTCCACCCAAGCAAATAGACATATCATATATACTCAAATATAAGCCGAGTTTTTCAGCCCTTTTCGGGGGCTGAAAAAGCCTCCCTCTGCTTATAATGGAGTCAAGGCCCCGACAGCTGTTTCCAGCCATTGTTGGCATTACATGATATATTTCTATCTCCTCTTTCCCTCCCTTTAACAATGCGTTTTCCTTTCCAAACCTCTCTCACTTCACTTCTCCTCCCAGGCTAATTTTGGAAACTCTTTATTTTTTAAAAGTGAGGGGGGGGGGGATATTTTGAAAAGGGAAAAGATATATAGCGCTCACAAATATTACAGGGGGAAATGCACACACAAATATATGTAGACATGTCTGGATAGATATGAATATAGATATATGGGGCTTGCCAATATTGCAGGGGAAATGTGCACACACACACACACACACACGCATAGAGAGAGAGATGTCTAGATATAAACATGGATATATAGGGCTTGCAAATACTGCAGAAGGGAAATGCACATATATAGAGAGGATTTGCAAACCTTTCAGGGGGGAATGCATATGTGAAATTAGTATATATAATTATAGTATATATAATTATATCTATTTTTATATAGGCATTGAATGTTTGCTGCTAATATGTTAGAAGATGGACTGAGAATAGTAATAATAATAATAATAATAATAATAATGTTTTGTTGTTGTTGTTGTTATTATTATTATTATTATTATTATTATTATTATTATGTTATTGTTGATGCCATGTTGTTTTTGTTGACCCTACTTTTCCACTTACAGAGCTAGTTTACTGTTTCTTTTGAAATACGGTAAATATTCCAAAACATTGAATCTACTGATGCCTCAATTAATGTAATTTTATTTGTATCTATTTTTATTTTGAAATTTACCATTAGCTGCTGCATTTCCTACCCTCGGCTTATATTCAATATGTTTTTTCCAGATTTTTGTGGTAAAATTAGGTGCCTCGGGTTATATTCGTGTCAGCTTATACTCGAGCATATAAGGTACTTTCATTTCCACTGCAACCAAACTGAATATTCTCCAACAAAACAGATGTGTCCTTGGCTGGGCCTTTTTCTTTTTTTACTTTTTAAAGCTTCACATTAATATGGCTACTTCCCCCAAAATTGCTATTATTAAACTGACTTTTTTAAAGCCTCGAAGTACACATTTCAGACAGTTTCAAGAAGACTGAAATTATCATTACTTTTTAAAAAGGCAGTATCTTAGCAACACAGGAAACCGAGATACTTAAAGAGATGGGGAAACAGTAAGCCATTACCTCAATATTAGCACTCAAATATGTGTGTGTCAAGTCGAAAGTATGCACTTGATCAAATCTAAGCACTTTTTGTAGTCTTTGCCTCTGAATCACTGCATTTTTAGTTCTGACTAACTTTAAATTATATTACATGCTGCTTTTAACTTCAGATGGAGAAACGCTTTTATCCCAGGACCAGATGGCTGTTTATCATTACATTTCCTTCTTTGGAAGGGATTAGGTGAGATTTCTACTTGCAATTAGACATCTTGTCATTAAAGCAGTGGCTTTTAAAGCTTTTATATTCAGGGAACCTTTTCCATAGTCAGAAGTGTTTTGACTGATTACATTACTTCTGAGTGTGAAGCACCAACTTAACTGAGAAACCTATACATATTGTGCATGATCCTTGAATTATGTTCTAGAGCAGAGCTTTTCAAACTGTGTGTCATGATACATTAGTGTATCGGGCTCAATGTGTAGGCATGGCATACTCATAAATGACGAATATCCTGGAAATGCACGTTACATCTTACAAACATTTCAAAAATATAAATGACAGGTTTTCATGACATATGTTGTGTCCCCATTCATTTCATTATTACAATTTATATATGTGTCCATATCTCTTATAAGGGGTTGGTTTAGCCTCCGGTTCAATGGTCAAACTGAATGTCTAACAAGTGTGTTCCCATCATGAAATGCTTGGAAAACTGTATTCTAAACTATCCAGACAGGTCATAGGAGGTGCTGGCTTCACCTACTAATCTTTGGTTCAACCTAGATCCAGGGAAGTCATTCTAGATTCAGGGAAGTCATATTACCCCTCTATTCGGCCTTTGTCAGGCCACACTTGGAATACTGTGTCCAGTTCTTGGCACTGCAATTTAAGGGAGATATTGACAAGCTGGAACGTGCCCAGAGAACGGCAACTAAAATGATCAAGGGTCTGGAGAACAAGCCCTATGAGGAGTGGTTTAAAGAGCTGGACGTGTTTAGCCTGCAGAAGAGAAGGCTGAGAGGAGACATTATGGCCATGTATAAATATGTGAGGGGGAGTCATAGGGAGGAGAGAGCAAGCTTGTTTTCTGCTGCCCTGGAAACTAGGATGTGGAACAATGGCTTCAAACTATAGGAAAGGAGATTCCATCTGAACATTAGGAAGAACTTCCTAACTGTGAGAGCTGTTCAGCAATGGAACTCTCTGCCTCAGAGTGTGGTGGAGGCTCCTTCTTTGGAGGCTTTTAAAAGGAGGCTGAATAGCCATCTGTTGGAGGTGCTTTGAATGTGATTTTCCTGCTTCTTGGCAGGGGGTTGGACTGGATGGCCCCTGCGGTCTCTACTAACTCTATGTTTCTATGATTCTTGGATAACTTGAGTGTGTACAGTGGGCCTGCCATATTTGGGGGGTTTGATTCTGGAACCCCACATGAATACAAAAAAAAACCTAGAATGATCATACCCCATATTATTAAACGATGGTGGTGTGAATGGACACACAACAGTATGTTCACATTCACATCACTACCATTTAATCATTTGGGGCATGGTGAACTGCGGTTGTTTGAAATCATGGATCTGGAACCCATTGATCCAAAGTCCCACCAGTATCTTAATATTCTTAGGTCACAGTGCCATGCAGAAGAATGATTGTGAACACTTTGGCTTTCAGGAAAACCTGTCTCTCCTTACTCATTTTCTTTTGGAGGAGACCCTTATTTGAAAACCACAGCATTAACACAAAGAGTCACTTTGGGTCTCATTGTGGAGAGAAAAAGTGGGGTATAAATAAACATAATAAGAATAATGAACAAATGAAAAAAGGTGCGTCAAGTTCTTTTGCTCAAGTTTCAGCCAAATCAAGTCATTCTGTTCTTTCTCTTTTTCTCTCAAATGTCACTGGTGGTTCTTGGGTCTGGAAACTGAGTAAGCTACCTGCCTGGTTGGAGTTGCAGTCCCACTGACAGAGAAGTTACATAGCATGTAATCTTGGAGGTTAAGATTGTCTGAGGAGGCCGTGCTCTTGATCCCACCCCCCTTACAGGCATGACTGGTGGGGACGAGAGACAGGGCCTTCTCAGTGGGGTCCCCTTGGTTATGGAACTTCCTCCCCAGGGAAACTAGATCAGTCCCTTCCCTCCTGACTGTCAGGAAGAAAGTGAAGACATGGATGTGGGACCAAGCCTTTGGGCAATGATTCTCAGTGCAATAATGATTTCTCAGTGCAATAATGAATAATGCAATTGACAACTGGAATGGCTCCATGAATATGCCTTTGGATTGTGTGATTTTAATTAATTGTTTTAATTATGTGGTTTTAAAGCATATGTTGTTTTATTCTATATATGTATGTATGGCATTGAATTGCGCCTTGTTGTGAGCCGCCCTGAGTCTCAGAAGGGCAGGATATAAATGCAGTAAATAAATAAATAGATAGATAAATAAATAAATACTTTTAAATTCACCTCTGTTAATAGAGTCTAGGTGGACACTGTGGGTCAGAGTGTTTGGTGCCATGGTCAGCTGATCTGCCATATAGTATTTCCTGGACTGAGGTAATGTAGCTGCTAATTTGTTGGGAATTTCCCAATTAAAGTACTGCGATGTACCCTATATGGGACTGCCTTTGAAGAGAACTTGGAAGCTGCAGCTAATGTAAAATGCACAATTCTATTTTAACTTGTTAAATTGTCTAAGATGCTTTCAGGCTGTTTATTTTTTGTTTTAAATTGCTTTAATCTGGTAAAAATTGTTTTAATGTATGTTGTTGTGAGATCCAATAAATAATACATAAATAATACATAAATAAATCTGTACTTCTTCAAGATTTATATGTGATGTGAATTTGGCTAGATCAGAGGGACTGATATTTAATTTCAGCACAAGATTATTATCCAGCATCTCCTGGACTTCAGTTGCCCAACAAAAACAGCAGATTCCTGGGACCAATTCAGACGATTAACTTTTGACAAAAGTGGGGGAAGCGTCCCTTGTATTTATATACCCACACAAATTTGTAACACAGCTTTAAGGTTATCAGACACTCCTGTGTAATTCAGAACTCTGTTTTGAAAACCTCCTTTTAAGTGTCCTTGACAGATAGAGGGATATAAGAGCACTAAAAAAAAATGAAGTGGTGGTGGGAAGAAGGAGACGTAGACATCAGTAGCTTTTCTAAGAAAATAATCTAAGGGAATTGCTGTGGGGAATTTCGACCGTCTCATAAGAAATCTTTCCTCTTCAAGTTCTTGTTAAGTGTCTAACAACAGAGTCTAATCTAGCTAAGCCTTCTTATATAATCAATACAGCACTTAGAGAAAACACTTACGGTTTATGTGGTCGATATAGTAGACACCAATCTGAGGATCATATGCATCTTCCCATCCCCATGGTAGCTCATCTCCAACACAGTCTGCAAAGGATAATGGCTTTGTTAACCTAAAAACAAAATCAGAAAGTAATTGAATAAGATTATGGAATTTTCCTCGGCATACACGTGCAGAAAATTAAGCTAATTAATTCAGAAGTATTACTTCAGGCATTATCTAGTTCAACTAATAAGTGAGAAAGGGTTGGTTACGAAATACTGATGAAGGGTGAGATGTTTTTAGGTGTCTTTTTGTGCAAGGTTAATGGTTTTCACATAGAAAACAGCAACGTTGCACAACAAAATCATGTACCTATTTTCGTGCCACTTTGCAGGCTTTTGCACAAAATCTTTTGTATGCAACATTTCTGCTATGCCACATTGCTGTTTTCTGAATAAAAGCAGCAATGTTGCAGAATATGTGCAGGTGTAGATTCAATTCCCTTACTTTCTTTGTCTGCATCATCACATTTGAGTGACATTCCAAACCAGCAAAGGCTGAAGTCGAGATGTGAAACCATCACTGAATTGTGTGTGTAGGACTATAGCATGCAATTTACCTTAATTTTCTATTATAAGTAGTTTTCTGATGTATATAGCAAAAAAGTGGATGAAGCTTTTTTCTCAGAAAGATGTGCCAATTTCTCTGCATAGCAAGAAGATTGAAAATATAAGTACTATATTTCCTGCACTTTCCCCCCATATATATGTCTCTAAAAACAGGATACATTTTAGATTGCAGATGTGTGTGTGTGTATAAACACACACACATACAGAATTCATATTCCACCCTTCTCACCCAGAAGGGGACTCAGAGCGAATCACAGAACACATATACGGCAAACATTCAATGCCATTATAGACAGAGAAGACAGACAAGTGTACATAGATAGAAGTATATACAGGCTTTCTCATCTTCGGCATCTTGGAAGCTATGCTTGGTTCCAGCCAGTGGGGGGGTGGGGGGTGCTGTCGCTCCACTTTCCCTGCCAAAGAGCTTTGTTTGTAAACTTCTTCCTTGATTGAATTGCCAGCATTTTTCTGACATTTCCTTATGGGTGCCGTAAATACCTCCCCGCTTAAGTGATACCCATCTATCTACTCACATTGCTGTTTTCAAAACTCATTGGAGGGAAGGATATTAGAGGCAAAGATGAAGTACTTTGGGCACACGAGAAGACAGGAAAGCTTGGAGAAGACAATGATGCTGGGGAAAATTGAAGGAAAAAGGAAGAGGGGCCGACCAAGGGCAAGATGGATGGATGGTATCCTTGAAGTGACTGGCTTGACTCTGAAGGAGCTTGGGGTGGTGACGGGCAGCAGGGAGCTCTGGCATGGGCTGGTACATGAGGTCACGAAGAGTCAGAAGCGACTGAACAAATAAACTACAAACAACTTAGGCAGAAGCTGGGCTAAAGGCAAGGAGCTCTCTCTGACCCACACTTTGAACTGTCAACCTTTCGGTTGGCAAGATTTACTGCAGCAGGCAGTTAACCTGCTGTGCTAAAGTCTGGCCCTGCTGTGCTAAAGCCTGGTTCTATTGAAGCATTTTCTCTTGGTGGTGTTAGTATGCCTCTTATGACTGATAGTGTCTTAGAATTAAAAAATATGGTATTTACGGTAAAGCTGCACAGTGTTTCACAATCTTGTAGTAACCCCTTCCAAAAAAAAACCTTTGCAAACTCCAATCTAACCATATCAATTTCCCCATCAGTTTAAAAACAGCAGACGCAACTGTCTGCTACCAAGATCTTTGCATACCCTCCAATTGTATTTTCTCATTTCTTCTGGAAATGAGTGTAACATCCTTATTTAAACAAATGTATACAAAATCCATAGTTGAATGTAAGAGCTTTATGTTCTTATGACACCTAAATTGATTGCAACTATACAAGAAAGAGTTCTTGGGTGGGAGTGCAATAGCAAAAAATAAAAATAAAAAAGACAACTGAAAACACCTGCTCAGTACACTGAAGCAGTGAAAAGGAGGTGGAAATAAGTATTAGGAATTATTGGGAAATAAATTGAAAAATAAAAATAGAAAGTGTCATAATGCCTTGATATAGATGTGTGATAATATCATGCATACTAAGAATGTGATTTCTGCTCTCCCCATCTCAGGGAAAATATCACAAAGCTGTGAAAGGTCCAAAATTGAAATGAAATAATAAAATGTTTCTCTAAGAATGAAATGCTAAAGTTAGAGGCAAAGAGAGCAGTGATTTGAGTGTTGGATCAGAGTCTGGAATATTGTGTTATTATGCCAGGTTGAAAAACAGGTAACATATTGGCCATCATTCATACTTCACAAGTCATATGTTAGGCCACATCACTTTATATTATTTTTCATTCAAGAATAGTAACATGGTAAAATAATTCCTATGGTGGCACAGCAGGTTAAACTGCTGAGCTGCTGAACTTACTGACCAAAAGGTTGGCTGTTCGAATTTGGGGAGCGGGGTAAGCTCCCGCAGTTAGCCCCAGCTTCTACCAACCTGGCAGTTCAAAATATGCAAATATGAATAGGTGTTGCCTTGGGGGGAGGAAGAGGTAACAGCACTCCATGCAGTCATGCTGGCCACATGAACTCGGAGTTGTCTAGGATAACGCTGGCTCTTTGGTATAGAAATGTAGATGAGCACCACCACCCCACCACCCCAGAGTCGGACACAACTAGACTTAATGTCAGGGAAAACCTTTACCTTTTACCTAACATGGGTAAAAATCATCCTAATATGCTCAGTGTCTTTCTTCCCACTCTTTTATGCTGGTCTTCCTTGCTTTTTATCTCACTACTCATTCAGCCTATACTAACTTAACCTGCATGGCTAACACCCCAATTACATTTCTCTTCTTCTCTCCCAATCTCTCCTTCTCATTTGTCTAATTTTCCTTTCCCTCTGCTAACTGTCCATCCCATTTTCACCTAGGACCACAAGTTTCTCATTCCCTCTCTTTTAGGATTCCACATTCTAAAAAAGAAAGGGGTGGGGATGAGAAAGTAGAGGATTTAGATGGCAATGTCTGCATATTATGTAAATTATTTGCTTATTATGCAAAGCATGTGGAAGTTTTTGTAAAGGCTGACCTTCATACACATAGAACTCATTTCCCATTCTATATGTTTTATAAATAGAAAAACACATGGATTACAGAAATACAATTGCATGCAGTGCAGAGAGTATACAACCTGCAGTCCAAGGTGTCATCTACATCTCAAATGACCCCTTCTCTTTACTACCAGTAACTGTGGGGAATAACCAACAAAAAATGGGGGAAATGGTTTTCCTCCTTCAACTCCTACCCCCATAAAATGGACTAGCCTTCACTGTTTAGGCCCTGTTTTGGAGACCACACGGATTATGGAATAGTACCCAAATAAGCACACTTATTTACACAATTATATTACTGTAAACAATGAAATAGTATCTTTATTTTTAAAAACAAGAATCTCCCATGCTGAAATATTTCACCTGAAGATGTTTTCAAATTGAAAAAAGCAACAAGGAAAATAAGAAAGCAGTTGTCATCTACAACATGAAGCATTTCAAATACAGGTTGAGCACCCCTTATGCAGAATGCCACAATCTGAAATACTTCAGAATCCACAACTGTCCACTGGATGACTGAGATACTAACATCTTTGCTTTCTGATGGTTCATCAATGGAAAGAAACTGTTTTCATGCTCAAAATTATTAAAAATGTTGTATGAAATTAACTTCAGGTTATGTGCATAAAGTATACACAAAGCATAAGGAGATTTTGTGTTTAGATTTAGGTCCCATCTTCAATGTATCTCATTATGTACTTATATACAAATACAGCTATTCCAAAGCTTGAAAGAAAATGCAAAATCTAAAACACTTCTTGTCCCATGCATTGTGGATAAAGGATACTTAACCTGTATAGGACACAATCATCAATTGACAAAATCATCACCTAAAAAAGAAAGCCTGAACAAAACTGAACTACCGTATATACTCGAATATAAGCCGACCATAATATAAGTTGAGGCACCTAATTTTTCCACAAAAAACCGGGAAAACATATTGACTCGACTATAAGCCGAGGGTGGGAAATGCAACGGCTACCAGTAAAATAAAAATAGATACCAATAAAATCCCATTAATTGAGGCATCAGTAAGTTAAATGATTTTGAATGTTTATAAAAACTTTCATTTAAGATAAGACTGTCAAACTCTGACTAAACCATTATTCTAACCTCCTTCAATGTAAATGTGCTTATGTAGCCTTCCAATATTAATAAAGAGGGTAAAATAATACATGTAATAATAATAGAGTAAAATAATAGAAATGTCATAATAAAAATAATAATAGAGTAAAATAATAAATGTAGTAATAACAATAATAGAGTAAAAGAATAAATGTGATAATAGTAGAATAATAAATGTAATGATAACAATAATAAATATAGAAAAATAATAAATGAAATAATACTACTAATAATAATAACAACAGAGTAAAATAATAAATAACTTTGACTTGAGTATAAGATGAAGAGGGCTTTTTCAGCCTTAAAAAGGGCTGAAAACCCTGGCTTATACTTGAGTATATACAGTAATTTTGATATGAGAACTGTAATGCCATTCATGTTTTTAACTAATTTTATGAGGTATTCATACAACATTCAGTCTGTCCCAACTCTATATTTATATACCTGTGTAGTACTTCTTATCAGATCTTGCAGAAAGGAACTAATTTTAGCTGTCTTAGTTAATAACTGACATGGCTGTTTTGGATTAATGCTTGACATTCAGGATAGAAATGGGTTTTCTACTTCTGGTTTATGAAGAAGTTGGAGCCAGATCCTGTAAGGATTTTATGATCATTTTACTGTGAGAGAGGGTGGGAGATGTACAAACAGGAAGAGAGACTCATAATATATTTAGTCCATTGGTCACACATTGCCCATCTCTGTACCAGACTCTACTGGCTCTCTCCTCCTCATCTGAATATATTGATATTTCCTTGTCTGTCTCACCCATCCTGTCTACTGATGTCAGCTGTCAGTTAAGAGAACTTACAAGTCCACTTTCCTAATAATAATATAGTGTTTCCAGACATGAAAGCCTTCGACAACACAGCTAATAATATTGTTTGGTACCACCAGGCTCAGAATTTCTCAGTCGCAAAAGGGCAGTGTTAACTGTTGTGATGGGTTTCTAATAAGCAGGAATTTGTTTGTAGACTTAAACATTAGGATTTCTGATGGAAATGGACTTCTTTTTTAAATTTTAAAATTAAATGATCCCTTTTTTAAAAATGTGTGTAAAACAAAACAAGAGTAAGAGAAGGAAATTCAAATTTGTTCCTGAAGTTGTGATTTAAATTATTTTTAAAACACAAAACTGCATATCTTTAGTTTATTTTTATAAAATCAATGTTGACCAGTGGTTCGCAAGAACTAAAATATGGTCCACGGCCTCACCGTTACTACACCGTTGCAACGAGAGCAACTGGTCTCATAAAACACTCTTAGAGTGCCGAGGCTTATTAAATATGGTTTTCTGTGGGCGAGCAGATGGCAACTACTGGATGGCATATGTTCTGTATCAGAAACTAGAGCTGATGTGGTCTACCCAATGCAATTTTCTGAATCAGCGCCCCAAATAACAAAACCAAATCTAAAGTTGACCAAAACCTGATTCGTAATGTTGGAGAGTGGTCCCTGATCAAAGTGGTCCCTGGTCAAAAAAGGTTGGTAACCACTGATGTTGACAAAATGTCGTGTTGGTTTGCTCAAATTTGTCAGGCAGATAGAAGCAAGGCTGCAAAGTGTAAATATTCAGGAATTTGCCGTAAAACACATTTTGTTATTTCAATGGTTGTCTGAATTGAAGGAAACAATTAGAGAAATTATTCTGTTGACCTCTTTCCTTTGAGAAATGTCAGTATGGTTTAAAGGTCTTATCTCTCTCTCTTTCTCTCTCTCTTTCTCTCTTGTAATTTTATCACAAAGGGAAAATACAACTGAATCACACTCTGTCATTTGATCTGGATGAGACCTCACAAATTGTCTCTTCAAGAGAGGAATGCCATGCACTGTCAGGAAGATCTCCTGTACATCAGAATGCATTGTAGTCAGGTTTGCCTAGTTATTTTCCTGTGTGAAATGAAAAAAGGAAATGGAAAGAAAGTGCACCACCATTTCTGCAAGGAATTTTTTCACAGAAAATAAATGAACAAAGACTAATGGGAAAAGCAACCCAATTCTTCATGCTTTGCCCTGAAAACCTCTGCGTAAATAGCTTTTCCTGTGGAATATTTTTTGATCTAGGACATTGGTGCAAGTTTATACACACTGTATGTTCATACATTCCCCCTCATCACCCCCCCCCCCAATGCAAATTCAGCTTTCAGAGCTCTTTATTCATTCATTCGTCCATCCATATCTCACCTTTCTCCCACAAATGGGACTTAGGTGCTTACAATAAAAATAGCACAAATACCCAGGAGTGGAAGCACTTGCTCAACTGACATAGTTTTACCCAGTAAACTATTTTCAATTAAATGAAAAGAAAGTTCCCTGGTGGAATATCTGTAACGTGCCTTCATGTAGGATGCTGAAAATTCAACACCAGAGCAACCTAGACAGATGGTAATATTTAAAAGACTTTGACTTGATGCATTTTTATTGAATGTATGACGATGTATCTTTATTGTGTTGTGAACCAACTCAAGCCATAAGGAGAAGCAGGTAATAAAGATTGTTGTTGTGTTGTTGTTGTTGTTGTTGTTGCTGGGAAAGAAGAGCCCACCACCCTTTTGATACCACTGTCAAGCAACTTTTATTTTGAAGATGTCTCTCCTACCTAGACCTCACTACCTCTGAGGATGCTTGCCATAGATGCAGGCGAAATGTCAGGAGAGAATGCCTCTAGACCATGGCCATATAGCCCGAAAAAACCTACAACAACCCACTGTCTCTCATGTTCAAATGAAATTTATTCTCCTTTTTACACTTTTATGTGACAACCCTGCACATATTTGTTAAAACATCCATTGTATTATATACCTGAAACCACAAATACTAGTGAACCTGGTGACCATGTAGTCTCAAGTAGCAAAATTCTTTAAAAATCAAAAAGTGGACAAGACCAAAAGGAATACACAACCTCCTTTTCACCAACAGTATGTCATCTAGTAAGTGCACTTTTATTCTAACTGTACACACCTTGTTTTTTCAGCTGTTCCTTGTAGGGTGTATTTTTCTTGATTATATTTGTGATCTTCTCTGAATTGGTTCCAAGTTGTCTACATTGTTATTCATCATTATTAATACATGTACCTCCCAAATGTCCATGTGTTCATACGTAGCTCTCAACTTCTTCTCTCTTCTTACAAGATCCTCCTGAGTTAGGTCAGGCTGACAGAGGGAAATTGGCTCAAAGTTACCCAGTGGGGACCAGAACCTGGATCTCCAAAGTCTCAATCCAACACTTACTACTATACCACACTGGCTCTTCTTTCATGACGTAGTGTCCAGAAGTGACTCAAAACTCCAGCTGAGATTAGCTAGTGTGAAATGAAATGAAATCGTGACTTCTTAAGATGTGGAAACCATTTTTCTATAATACAATGTTAAGATCCCACTTGCTTTTTTGGGATCACAGTGGGAAGAAATTTAATAGACATGTACCTCCCAGAATTAAATTCTCAACCAAAAGTAGAATACAAACAGAAAGTGGTGGTCATGACCTTTACAGTCCTACACAACTTCGGTTCAAACTATTTCAAAAGCAATATTTTCTTATATGACCCTTGCCGAGCTTTAAGAAGATCTACACGTGGGGGCTTTCTCTTGGTTTCACCGCCATCGCAGTCATTCCTGGTAAGAACACAGAAGAGAGTCTTCTTGGTAGATACTCCCAAGCAACTCCCTGCTGTTTCGACTGGCAGATAAAGATCCTTGAATTTACAGAGGTAGAGTTTTAATGGGCAAGGGAGTGTTGTGTTTCTATTTTATTGTATTTTAACATAGTTTTTAAAACTGCTTTAAACTTGTATTTTTAATTTGCATTTTCTAAGTTAGAAGTTTGGTTTAACTGTGCTTTAACTTTTGTACTGAGCATTATTTTTAGTTGTTTGGTATTTTTAAAGGGTTGTGGATTCCATACCAATTACATTACATAACTGAATAAAACAAACCCTGTATACTCTAGAAAGAAACAAGTTGTTGCTTTGTCTCTGAATTTCATTTTCTACCCAGTCTAGTTGATGGTGCTGTCAACTAACCTGCAACATTATTAGCATTTGACAAAGTACTGTGTTGTCAAATGTTTGGTTGAAACAAATCACAGTCGCAGCATTCCTTCAATCCACCAAGCTAATAAATCTAAGTAAGAGGTCAATTTTCTGGATTTATTTTTGAAGACTTCGATTAATCACTACATTATTAGATATTTTATAAACTATATTATAAACTAATAAACAGAAACAAACTAAAGCAGTCGATAGTTCCCAGTCGATAGACAGCCAGTGTTCTAGGACAGCCGCACCAGGAGCTCCAGCTTATCTTGCTCTTTGTTGATTGCTGCATGTATTTTAAAGTTCTATGCCTTTGCAGTTAGATGGCTTTCCTTACTTTGCAGTTATTGGGTCAATTACTTGTCAATTATTATTAGGTTCCCTAGTCCCGCCCCCTTTTTGGGCTTTGGAGGGAAGTGAGCCATTTTGTTAGTTAGTCTAAGCTAGGTTAGCCAATGTATAGGATGTGTGTAACTTCCCCTGTACAAAGGCTTCAACATTTAAGAATCACCAGGAAAGAACAGCTTTAAGAATCTCCAGGGAAAGAACGGCAGGGAAGCATTCCCACAGCTTTAAGCAATCCAGGGGAGAACAGCTTTAAGAACTCCACGAAAACAGCCTTAAAGACTAAAGAACTCCCGCTGGAGAACATCCACTGCCTTACTGGTAGGTCCACTCGGTGTCCGAGAAGCAGTTCAGCCCGGTAGCGGAGCATGCATCAGCGAGGGTTGGATTTTAGTCAGCCTGGGAGAAGTTAAAAAGGGGAATTTTCCTTTAAAGAAAAGTTATTGAAGATAGTGCCTGTCCCCTCTGGACAAGATTGAGAGAACCAATAGACTATCAAGAAAGCCTTGAAGTTCCTGTTTGATTTCATTAATAAAAGACTTTGTTGTGTTTCTCAAGCCATCTGAAGATTCTTTTGTAAAGGAAGCCCCTTCATAAAGATCAAGTAGACAGAACATACTGTAAAGAACAAAAATAACTTTCTGGCCTTGCATCGCACATTTTAGTGCAAATATTAAGACACAAATAGTGTTCAATTCAGCAAGTATTGCAGAATGTCATGCCGGGCTTCCCACTGGGCAAAGGTTACACATCCTATTTTAAAGCCAACTAAATACAGGCCCGGCGGCGGCAGAACAGCCAGTATTATTGTACTTTTTATTTTAAAACTAATTTTAAAATCAATTTACTGTGTTCTTATATGTAATTACTGTATGTATTATTTATATGTAATGGCATCGAATTGTGCCGGATGTAAGCCACCCTGAGCGCCCCCCCCCCCCCCGGGTTGAGCAGGGCAGGATAAAAAATGTTTTAAATAAATAAATAAATAAATAATCCTATGTTCTTCCTCTTAAAAAGTGAGATAACATGTGCTCATCTTTGGCCTTGCCTCCAGTCCTTCAAATGCCACTTTACTCTGTTATGATTTTAATTTCATTCAACAATAACCCATGTTGGACTTCCGGTGGAGGCTCAATGGCGGCAGCAGCGAGCTTCTAACGCTCCGTGAGCCAAGTGAAGACTCGGGCCCTCCCCAGCTGGGTTGGGGGTCGCGGAGACCCCACAAGCCGACGGAATCGAGGCCGGCTTGAAAGCTAAGACCCGAGGAGGTTCTGCGGGGGCGGGAAAGCGCGGCCCCCCCTCAAGGGAGACCGCGGGTCCCGCCTGGCAGCCACCCGGGTTAGCACCCAAGGGAGAGGCAAGGTTCGAAAGAACCACCCATGCCACCTGCCTCCACTCTCTAACAAAGATATAAGGTGAACGATAAAGAGAAAATAAAATAAATGAAAGATTCACAGAAAGCGGGACCCACAGTGTGCACTTTCACCGTTGGACAGAAGACTGAGCAAAGAATGCATGATTGAGAAATAAATGAGGCAAAGCAAAGCCAGAGAAACTTAAGAAGAAGGAAAAGAGAAACAGAAGGAAACATAAGGGAAGGTAAGCCCACCCCTATTCCCTCCCCTCCGCCAAATTCAATCTTAATCCCCCCACCCTTAAGAAGACAAACAAACAAAAAACAGGGTCGGTACCTTTAAGGGCCGAAGAGGACGGGTGGAAGGGAGAAGAGGAGCGTGCACGCGTCAGGGACGCCAGGGACGTCAGACGTCAGAGAGGCGGAGCCACGCAAAGATAGAAAGGGGTGGAGCCTCAATTAAAGGAAAAGAAGAGCAACGTGCAAAGGAAAGACAAACGAGGGAAAGGGACGGAGAAAAAGTAAGGGCGGAAGAACAAAGAACGAAGAACAGTGAACCCAGAAGCACAGCCAAATAAAAAATCAAAGAGAATTAAAGAGAAGAAACAAAACAAACAAAATAACAAAAAATAAACAAATAGATATATAGATATATAAGATACCCCCAATATACACATTAAAAATACATTAAAAATACAAAAAATATAAAATACAAAATACAAAATATATATGAGACACCAAATATACACAAAAATAGGGGAAAAAATTATACAAAAATAAACAAACAACAAGCGACAGAAAATGGCTGATAATAAAGGGGATAAAAAGTCTGCAGCATCTAAACAGAATAAAATAACGACCCCAATGGCATTAACGTCCACAACTCCACCCTCTACACCAATCCCAGCGAGAAGACATTCAATACAGTCCGAACCCTCATTACTAGATCTGATGCAGGAAATGACGAAGATACAAGAACACATCGAGAAAAAAATAGAAGATAACCAATTGAAGACACAGCAGAACATGGAAAGACTCTTTCAAAAAGAGATGGGAAAACTAAGGCAGGAAATGAAGGAAGACCTAGCAGTGATTAAAAAAGAAATGAATGCCATCCAGGAAGACATAAAAGATGTTAGGAGAGACAACGCCACACTAAAGAAAAACCACGGCAAAGTAGAACACAAAATAAAGACACTAGAGGCAGCAAACGAGAAATTGGAGAGGCAACAGGAAGTATGGGCCAGCAAAGAAACAGAATTCCAACTTAGATTTAGAAATATTGAAGAAAATGAAGAAGACTCCTTGAGAAACATAGTGACTGGAATTGCCGCAGAGATCGTTAATATGACTAAGGAGGAAATGAGCAAAGAAATTGACACACTCCAGCGAGTGAATTCCAACTACGCTAGGAAAAACAAAGTCCCCAGGGACATTGTGGTCAACTTCTGCAGAAAAAGTCTGCATGATGAGATTATTAAGATGAAAGCAAAAACTCAGCCCACATACAAAGGAAAGAAAGTAATAATACTTAAGGAATTCTCTACAACATCAATGAATAAAAGGAAAAAATATTACTTTCTTACCGATGAACTAAAAAAACACAAAATTAAATTTAGATGGGAGAAGCTAGAGGGGATCTCGGTGACATATAACGAAAGCAAATTTTGGTTGACGTCAGAGGACAAAGCCAAGGAATTCCATAAAATACTCCAAAAAGACCTGGAAAAGGGACAAACCACGTCTAAAGAAGAAGTACCTAACGCTACTAGAAGCGAGACAAGGAGAGAAGAAAGGAAGGAAAAAGCGTGGGGAAAAAAAGAGAAAAAAAGACCTAGACCAGACTCCACGGAAGATGACGAGGGAGAAAACGGAATGGGAACCGCTGGACAGGAGAATTCAAGGGAACAAGATGATGAAGAAACTAGTGATATATGTTAACAATGTAAACGGTATGAACTCTCCGAATAAAAGGAAACTAATCTTTAATGCACTTAAAAAGGGGAACTTTGATTTCATTGCGCTCCAAGAAACGCATATTTCACGGAAACACAGTTTCTATCTTACACAGACACAATTGGGTGATGAGTTTCATTCGCTAGCTCCACAAAAAAAGAAGGGTGTGGTAATCTATGTCAAAAACACAATTAATGCCTCCTTTGCGTTTAAGGATGAGGAAGGCAGAATGATAGGGATCAAAACCAAAATAAATGAAAAAGAAACTCTCATCTGCAACATATACGCCCCCACTGGTCCGAAAACAAAATTTATAAAAGAATTGAGAAAGAAATTACTAGAACAATCTTATGAAAATTTAATTCTAGTTGGCGACTTCAATGGGGTCTTAGACTGTAAGCTAGATAAAACAAACACAAACAGGAAAGATCCAAATGGAGGGAAATTACCGACAAGCTTCCTTCGTCTAAAAAAAGAACTATTCCTGATGGATGTTTGGAGAGAAAGAAACCCAACGGAAAAGGACTTCACATTCTACTCTGCTAGACATGATACATGGTCCAGAATAGACATGGTCTGGGCAACCAACTCTATACTAACCACAATAAACAAGATCAAAATACTTCCCAGAACCAATACGGACCACTGTCCGGTGCTAGTGGAGCTACAAGGGGAAAGACAACAGAGAAAATGGAAACTGAATGAATTCTTGTTAAAATCAGACAAAGATATAGAGAATAATAAAAATCATCTCAAAGAATTCTTCAGGTTCAACATCGACAAAGAAACCAGAATCGAGACAGTCTGGGATGCCTGCAAGGCAGTGATGAGAGGGCACTTCATCCAACAGGGAGTGGCCCGGAATAAGAAAAGAAATGAAGAACAGTCAAAACTTAAGAAGAGAATAGAAGAACTGGAAGCAACATTAAAAAAAAGACCGGGAAACAAGAAGATTAAACTGGAACTAGATCTGACAAAGAAACAAATGAAATCGACTCAACTAGAACAAATAGCCAGAAATATCAAATATACAAAGGCAAATTACTTTGCCAACTCAAATAAACCGGGGAAACTTCTAGCTAAAAAACTGAAGAAAAGAAGACAACAACACTGTATAACAAAGATAACGAAAGAGGGGAACAGTTACCACACAGAAGAGGAGATAAGGAAACAATTCATGTCATTCTACAAAGAATTATATAAAAAAGACGAAATAAAAATGGAAGAAATAGTATGTTTCTTATCAGAACATAAGTTGGAAAAAATAAAGGAAACACAAAGAGAGAGCCTGAATAAACAGATAGATGATGAAGAGATAAAAAGATCAATCAAAAATCTCCCCAACAACAAGGCACCTGGTCCGGACGGACTAACAACGATATTTTACAAGACTTTTCAGGAAGAGCTTACTCCACATCTGAGAGAATTATTTAATAATATTCTACACCATGCGAAAATTCCAGAGTCATGGCAAGAGGCAGTTATTATATTAATTCACAAAGAAGGGACTGAGGTAGACAACGTAAAAAACTATAGACCGATATCGCTACTTAATATTGACTATAAGATCTTTTCCAGCATAATAGCAAATAGAATGAAATTTTTTCTAAGCGACGTCATTAATGAAGACCAGACAGGCTTCCTGCCGAACAGGCAGATGAGGGAAAACCTCAGAACAATACTCAACATAATAGAATACTATGAAGTGAACTCACAAAAAGAAATAGGCCTGCTATTCGTCGATGCTGAGAAGGCATTCGACTGCGTCAATTGGAACTTTATGTTGCAGATCATCAAGGAAAGAGATATGGGATTCTACTTCACTAATGCGGTAAACGCCATATATTCTAAACAGAGTGCAAAAATCAGAATAAATGGACACGACACAGAAAAAATCGATATTATGAGGGGCACCAGACAGGGATGCCCACTGTCCCCTCTACTCTTCGTCATGACGCTTGAAATACTTTTAGAGGAAATAAGAAGAGACGAAAATTTAAAAGGCACAACAATAAGGAATACAGAATACAAGCTAAAGGCGTTCGCGGACGATATCGTCTGTATAGTAGAAAACCCACTAGAGACCATACAGAAATGGACGCACAAAATCGAAAAGTATGGAAGAGTAGCAGGACTAAGAATTAACAAAAACAAGACAAAAATTCTAACCAAAAACATGAACAAAACCAAGAGGGAGAAACTACAGGAAATTTCACAATACGAAGTCTCTAATAAAGTAAAATATTTGGGAATACAATTGACAGCCAGCAATTCGCAGTTGGTAAAACATAATTTTGAAACAACATGGAAAGACATCCAGAAAAAGCTTGAGAGTTGGAACCAATTAAGACTTAGCCTTCTAGGCAGAATTGCAGTTGTTAAGATGAGTGTCTTACCAAAAATGATTTTTTTATTTCAATCAATTCCTATCCTCAGAACTATGCACTGTTTCACTCAGTGGAAAAAGACATTCAAAAATTCGTGTGGGGAGGCAAAAAGGCAAGGGTTAAATTCAAAATAGTGACAGACGCAGTGGAAAGAGGTGGACTAGGTTTACCAAACCTACAACTATACTACGACGCCTGTGCCTTATCCTGGGTTAGGGACTGGGCAACCCTCACAAAAAGAAAATTGTTAAATTTGGAAGGGTTTGACATCAGGAGGGGTTGGCACTCCTACCTATGGCTTGGCAAGGCAAAAATCGAAAAGAACTTCACCAACCACTTCGTCAGGGCTGCCCTTCTGAAAACATGGGAGAAGTACAAGGGGAACTTTTACGACAAAACACCATTCTGGTTCTCCCCCACTGAAGCTCACCACAAAAGAGAAGTTCCAAGTGAAAACTGGTGTACTTATAAAGAGCTCCTAGAGAAGGAAGAAGGTCAATGGAATTTAAAACCCCTAGAACAATTAAGAAAAACTGGAATGAACATCTCGTGGTTCCACTACATACAAGTTAAAGAAAGTTTTAAAGAAGACAAAAAAAAGGGATTTGCCCCACAGGATACGTTCTGGGATAGGATAATGAAAAAGGACAAGAAACTAATAAAAATATTGTACCAGAAGCTGCTCGAGTGGAATACGGAGACAGAGCTAATTAAAGATAACATGATAAAATGGGCTATAGACTTCGGGCACTCCATCTTGCTCAGAGAGTGGGAGAGCATCTGGAAGGAAAAAACCAAATATGCAAAGTCAGCCAATATAACCGAAAACTGGAAGAAAATGTTTTTCCGATGGCATATTACTCCGCAACAACTTGCCAAATTCCAAAAGGGAACAAACAACAACTGCTGGAAATGTGGTAATCAATTAGGCACTTACTTCCACGTTTGGTGGCAGTGTAAAAGAGTAAAGAATTTCTGGCTTGAGGTACACAAGCAAGTACAAAGAATATTACAGACCAAATTTGACTGCAAGCCGGAGTACTACCTTCTCCATCTGCTGGACTTCAAGCTCGATAAAAATAAAGACAAGCTATTCTACCACCTGACTGCTGCTGCGAGAATGTTGATCGCAAGCATGTGGAAAAAGAAAGAACTACCCTCAATAGAAACCTGGTTGCTTAAAGTAAGAGATTTGATGGAAAACGACACCCTGGCAAATTTAGTATATGACAAGAGCAAGAAAAACAAGACAGACTGGCATCTGTTAAGAATATTTCTAAAAGAAAGGAAAAACATACTTCTACCAGAACAGTGAAGTGAAAGTGAGAAAGAAGATAAGTATTATAAAATTGAAACCTCAGGAATTTGGCCTTCCCGCAATCTTGATTGGAAGTCAACTTTGTTTTTTAAAAATGGATTCACCTATCACCACCCCACCCAGACCTCCCATCCCTATTCCCATTCACCCCCCCCCCGCTCCCTAACCTCCCTCTCCTCAGTAGCAAGCAATGTTTGTTGTATAATGAAAAACTGCCAATAAAGATATTAAAAAAAAAACAAAACAATAACCCATGTTTTCTTGGGAAAAAATGAATTAAAAATTTAAAAAATATATTTGGCTTTGCATATTCCCCAGAATTTCTCAGAGATAGCAGAAAATTTTAGAGTATAGACATATCACATTTAATAAAACCTCTGACGAAGGCTCTTTTGTTGGAGATTTTATTAATTCTGGTATGCCTATGCCTTGTCTAGCTGGAAGTGTTATTTTGTTGGTCTGTTACACCACAGGCACTGGGGAAATGGTAAAATGGTGTTGCAGCCATGTGCCTGCAATAAAAAAGTAGAATAAAGGACACATGTATGCTCTGAGTGATTTGAAAGTATGTGCCTACGTACAACAGGCAAGGTAAACAGCTGCCTTCAGAATCACTTTCTGAGAATAAGAGAACAAAAGAAGAAAGAAAAGGGGAAAATAGATTATTCTGCCTCACAGCAATCCTGGCATGTTGAATAATCCATAGATTTTACTAAGAAAATTGAAATCATAATAAAAGTGAAGACTATTGAAAGAAAAGAAATCACATCAGGATGCACTTTGGAAGAAACTTTCAGTTTGTTTCTAGGAGAGTCAAAATGTTTTTGTTTTCTTATTCAAGGATTACCAACCTAATGGTTTTATTTCACATGTGCAATAAAAAGTTTGCTGAAGCATGTTGAACTGCTCTTCTGTTTTGTAGTTTGAACATATCCCTATTTTATCCATGTTACTTCTACCTATGATACCAAAGTTTCCATTAAGGAGGTAAAACAGAGAAACACACCAGCTTTATTAATTGAAGTCTACCTGTACAATTGGTCCATGAGGTCACGAAGAGTCGGAAACGACTAGACGAATGAACAACAACAACCTGTACAACACGGCCCCTGATATCTGCAGAGGATCTACAGGCTTTGTATGGCAACATGAAGTCATGGTTCGGGGCCCTTCTTCATGATCGTTCCCCGCCTCTGGAACTCCCTCCCAAATGAACTGCCCCTTCCCACTTCTCCTTTAAGAAGCTGTTAAAAACTTACTTGTGTACTCAAGCATAAGCAGAGGAGGAGGATTAGCACTCTTGTCTAAATTTGACTCAGCTCATGGAGACTTACCTTCGTCCGGATGGCCTATTGTTAACAGTTTGAAATGTTTTAAATGGGTTAATTACTTCTGACCATTATTAGAGCCATTAGAAAATGTTTCCAATTATTTTATCTGCATATTTAAATTTCTCACTTGTTATTTTGAGTTGCTTTATAAGTATATCCTGATGTTGTTTATTTGACTGTTCATTATTTGAAGTACTTTATTATGTGATGTTTTTAGACATTGAGTGTTTGCCAATCTTTTGTTGTTCACAGCCCTGAGTCCCTTTTGGGAGATAGGGCGGTATAGAAATAAAATTTTATTATTATTTATTATTAAGGTTAAAAGAGAACCCTACTGAAATGGAGAACTTCCAGACTAAGTATACACAGAGTCACACTGGATGACCTATAAAATGCCTAAAGAGGACATATGTTGGGTGTGCATAAATGAAACTGTGGATAATAATGTAGCTAGTATGGTACTCTAAAATGCAAGTCACCAGGCTGTTAAAATTAATTTAAGGTAGCAATGTATTTTCTCAACTCCTTCTTATCAATCTTGCTATCACTATTAACCCTCCAGAAACGACAGCCTAGTTGCTCTGCTTTCCATCTGTGCGTAAAGCTTCATGCCTCATTTAAAATTCAAATTTTCTAGTGTCATCTTACAACTTTAATTGTTCAATCACCATTTTTGTAAGGTTGATTGTTTGTTTTTAACTTGACAGCAGGGTTTGTCTTGCCAATACACATTATTACTCTTCAGTACTCGCCAATCAGTCTGCCAGCACTCAAACCTGAAGCCCATACTTCTTTTAAGGCCTCTTGAAATGCTGCACAAATTGGGATACCACGTTCTCACTGAACTTGCCTTAGTAATTGTTTACTTACATACCAAACAAACAATCCTAACTGAACACTATTTGAAATAGTTGGTAACTGCATTCTCAGAAATTAGAGAAGATGGTTTGAGCATCCAACTTCAAAAATTAAAAACCAACTGGAAGGCCCAAATAATCTTCATTGCATTAATGTGCTTGCGTAACATTAATTGCAAGCAATAAAATAAAATAAAATAACCAATAACATTGACAAACATTGGGCTTGGAAGGCTGAGTGGGAAATCACACCTTCCCTGACAGTTTCTCAGGCATCACTGAGAAGTAAGAATGTACCGTCCGTAATGCAAAACACACTGTTCTGCTCTTTCACACAATGGACTCAATTGATAGCATCAAATGAGCAAAGTGGCATGAAATACTTGAGCTCACTTAACTCTGAAATGTATCACAAGTAAAACATTTGGACAATTATCTCACAGAACTGGATCAGAAACACTACTTATCTCTCACTCTTCTTCATGGCCAACTCCAACTTCTTTACTAGGCTATGTATATCCCATCAAAAACCAAAGTGGTGCAAGCACACAACATGTGCAAGTACACAACTTATCTGTTATTTCAAGAGGATGGTTCAATTTTGCATGCACATTCTAAAACGTCTGGGTTCAAATTCTTCATCATCTCATGGACTACTGCCTTGGGCTGATTATACACTGCCCTACATCCCAGGAGTTGATTCCAGATTATTTGTTTTGAACTGGATTATATGAGTTTACACTGCCTGATAATCCAGGATAAAAAGACAATCTGGGATTAGATCCTGGGATATAGGGAAGTGTAGAAGGAGCCTCAGACAATTGACAGTCAATAAAATTATCTGAGCCAAGTCTATATTCCCATCTACTCCAATATGTGTTCATTCCTGAACATGAAGACATTTGCCTATTCCTGAAATGCATAGTGAAGAAACATGGCTGAATTTGCAGAATGTGTTGGTTTAGAAGTATTTGGATAACCATAACTGAAATTCAGATGGGGATTTGTCCCCCCCCCTACATTATTGTGCAAAGGACCATGTTAATTGATGAAAATAAACAAATTGTAAGATGGAAACAATAGGAGGTGAGTGGGCATTGGGAGGAAATAAATTAAGAAAGTAAATAACGAGCTCATTATCAGAATATATCTAACAACAAAATATGGGCATAAGACCACCTAACTGGGATTTGATTCGTCTGAGAATATTCCCCTTTACGAGGAGGCTTAGAAAAATTATGTAATAAGATTGCAGAAAGTCTTCTCCGACATTCAAAGGACTTCCAAATGAAAGCAAGCAGTTGTAAAATAGTTTTGCTTTACCTCCTAGGGTTTCTTATAACAGTGTGAAGCAACTTTAATTAGGATGAACACTCTGAGAAGAAATGTGCGATCAGTTTCAGCCATTTCCTCACCTTGTTTTGCACAAAGAAGCCCTAAAACGTTAAATCCTCCCTTTATTTCCAATTATTGCTGTAGTTAGGAGGTCAAAGAACAGCACGCCTGATGGTCCAACCAGGTCAGAGAACAGCATGGCTAACGGCTCAACCAGAAGAAGTCTATTTGGTCAAAGTTTGGCCCCAGCAATTGGGAAAAACAAATGAATTGAAATACATTAAGAGTCACCAGTGCCCAGTTGCTCCCGAATCACAAAATCCATATGAGCTTAAATAGGTAAACATGTAAAGAAACAGGGGGACATATGCTGACAATAAGAAGGCAAGGCATATTGTCTAAATATAAAGTCTGAGTATGCCCTTTAAAAAGTCCAAAATTCTTCTACTACGTCATCACCTTCAGAGCAAGATACAATAGGATACTACAAAGTAGAAGGATCCAAATACTACAAAATGAAAAGTTTTTAGTTAACTAATATCTATAAAACATCTGGCAAGACAGACTCGCCATTTTTAGTTAGAACTCATGATATGTTATTACTATGAGATGCTTTTCCAATGCATTTTAATGGAAGTAGGAGAAGGAAAGCAAACACATCTTGTCCCTTTCCTTTCATATAAAATTTCTCCTTGAGAGCTCATCCAATAGACCAGATTAATAGTAGCCTCTAAAGAGGATGAAAAGGGTAGATACCTTAATTGTCTTGAATTGGTCAATACAAGGTTACTGATTCAAATTGCTTTTAAAGAGAATTAAATCTATTCTCTGTCAACCACTATTAACCATAACAGATACAGGATAATTCTCCCTTATCCAGAAATCTGAAATCTGTAATGCTCCAAAATCCATTCCTTCCTCACTATGTATATATAAAAACAGGTATTCCAAAATCCAGAAAATATCTGAAATCTATAAAACCTCTGGTCCCACACATTTTGGATAAGGGACACTTAAACTGTAAATGAAAACCCCATATACAATGGTAGCATATCCGTGAATGTCAAGCGCTAGGATCAGGTAACAGCACAGGCTTCACTGATTTCCTGTTCTGCATTTCTGATCATATATGACTGGCCACTATTAAAAATAAATAGAAATCAATAGACCATGAGCGAGGCACTTTTTAAGCTTTTTACATTTGAACCACCTCATCAAATCACTTGTGGTGAACATTAAGGCTGCATTCCTATAAGCATGTTCCTGGAACTGAAAGCGATTTCTCCGATTCATGAAGAATGCCAATATATAGATCATGGCAACATAATAATAGTAATTATTATTATTATTATTATTATTATTTTATTCTATATCCCACCACCATCTCCCCAAAGGGACTCGGGCAGCTTACACATGACACAAGATGCCTAAAAACAGAACTTAAAAGCACAGTATAAAATACAATTGAATAAAACATAAAGGCATATAAAACAACTTATGATTCAATTAAAACAGCATTCATCAACCAATGTCAAGCTACTGTAAACGTGGCCAGGCTATAAACAATAGGACAAGGGAATGGGATAAGTGAAGCTGTAATCATGGAACGAGGGTATGGGATGAAGTGCAAGGCTGCGTAACTATTGCGTAGAACAACTAGGAACTAGGTTTTCTCAAAAGCTTATTTGAACAGCCAGGTCTTCAGGTCCCTACGAAAGGAGGACAGTGTGGGGGCCTGCCCAATCTCCCTGGGGAGGGCACTCCAAAGTTGGGGAGCCACCACCGAGAAGGCCCTCGACCACACATACCACGCTTGTGACGGTGGCAGGACTGAGAGGAGGGCCTCTCCAGCAGACCTTTGAGCTCGTGCCAGTTCACGGGGAGGGGGGTGGGGTGTGGTCACAAAGATAGGCAGGACTTGACAACCAGGAAATGTGAGGGCAGCATCAATTATGTTTTGTATTCTCAGAAGTCCATGGGGATGTCCTATGTTCCAGTATACAATGGGAACGCCATCAAACTGTAAGCAGCTTGGTTGGCTGGCAGGTCAGCTCATTTATTCTTCACCACATTAAAGCTACTTGACTTTGGATGTTTTCTACCCACCCAATCTGTGTTCCTCTTTAGAAGATTGCTTCATTAGCTGTATCATGCTGCTGATACTGATTCCTGCATTGTAACGAACTTTGGGCGTGGGGGAGCAGACTTCAATAGCAGACTGGTCCCATATACCTATCATTTTCAATTTTAAGCATCATCTTGAGGGCCTTGAGATCTATGTTGATTCTTTATCCTGAAGGAGGGGTGAATCAGCTTTGTGATGCACATAACTGATTTGGGTTAACACAGATCACTTAACATACCCTTGAACCACATTAACAAAAGTCACAGGTTGTTCTGAATTTTCCCCCAAGAATCCAAAGAAACCACAACTTTGGGCCAGAGTGAGCAGCTGAGCCAATTTTCAAGATGTTTACACAGCCACCATGCATTCCCTAGGCTCAGGCGGCCCAAGGACAATAGATGGCACTCACTGTCCCTCTCTTGTTCTCATAGTAGCAATGATCATTGGGCACAACATAGATAATGTCTTCCATTCGTCACCTGGTGTGACATGTGCTGGGAAATAAGGGCAAATGGACAAGGAGGAAAAAGAGGGAGCAAATCCTTCTCTCTCTCCTCCCACTTTGCTTGGGCGCTTCAGTTGATGTTGCAATAAGCGGATTTCAGCCAGGTCCAATGCAAAAGACACAATAACATTGCACATAGGCAAGAGGGAAAAGAACAGAAAACTTTTGTCAGCAGAGTTAAACATAAATTTGCAGTGTTGCATGCAAAATCAAACAGTGCAACAAACTTACATAGACCTTGTAAGTAATACAGAATAAGGCTTCTTCATCTTCAAATGAGAAAGCAGTACAAATAGCTGAGCAAAATGCCTGTGCTCCTCAGAGTTCAATCTATTGCAGCACAGAGCATAAAAACATAAAGCATGAGCATTGGCTCCTCAGAGCAAAGCTAAACTGTATTCTAAAACACGTACAGTTATACCCCACCGGGTGTGGTCCAAACTTACTTGCTGACTTACAGTAGCAGCTGCACACAATGACCAGCAGTATAAGGTTTTGTGTAACACACACACACACACACACACATGCGATCCTGTTATGATTTACTGTAACAGATGTCATTCCAGGTAATGAGTGAAAGGCACCAGCCAATGGCTACAATGATAACAAGAACAGGAGAGGGATGCTCTATCTACTGACTCCACTGTAGCCCGGGGACTAGTGGTATGAATTCCCTCCCACGTCCACAGCAGCCCAGAGGCTCTCAGTCGAAGCCATCCTTGGGTCGATCCAGAATTTGACACTCCAGATCAGTCCCAGAAAACGTGTCAATATGGAACTGTCCAATAGACAACCAAGTCTTGATCATCTCAGGGGGCACATAGCTCTGCCTTACCTTCACATGGAAAAGGAACTATACAGTGGCTTTCACACAAGTGGATTCTGACATCTGTCACTCCAGTGCCACGTAGCAGACAGGCTGAGTGATAGGTTTCCCTAGGTTGGCAGGCATGATGACTGAGGAATAGGTTGCCATAGGACCAGGACCCATGATTTGAGACAAGGCTATTCCACTGAAATAAAGTTGCAGTCTTTTCTATTGCAAGAAAATGTAGTCTGTGATCATTTCTGCTATATGTGTGTGGCTTCATATTTGGAAGAAAAGATCACAGACTGCATATGAGCATTACTAATTCAGTGAAACTTATGTCTTAATATACAAGTTTAGGATTGTGGTACAAGAAAATGTATATTAGATGCAATCTCATTTCTCTGTGTGTGTATCATTTATGCCAGTGATATCAAAGCTATTATGGCAGGCAAAAGAAAAACAGCTATTCACAAAGGGCTAGCAAGAGATGCTTTACACAAACACACACACACACACTTACCTTGCAACCAAGTTTCCTAAATGAATGTTTCTGCAATAACATCGTGAAGGTGCCACTCTACAATTCCAATTAGAAAAACACATGTCCAAAATAGCCTATCTCTATCAGTGCCCACAGCTGTAGCTATCATTAAAAATAATTACCTTATCTCGTGTTTTTTGATGGCATAAATTTAGGTTATATTCCATTTTATCTATTTTCTGTCTCACTTTTCGAACAGACACACTTCAGGCAGCTCATAGCAATTAGTAACACAGCTACAGCACAGTTAGACCTTACAGCTCAGGAATGATTCGTTTGCATTAAACAAGGCCAGGAAGAAAAATGCCTGATACATCTGATACATGCACAGCTCAATTAATGAATCCTCTTGCTACTGAAGCTTTTTTTTACAGAGTCTTCTGGGCACACGTGGCTAGGATCATGCTCTTCCCACTCACACAGGTGTAACACTCCTCAACAGAAGAGATAAGCCTCCCAATGTTGCCAGCCCAAGGGATCCAGCCTGCCAGTCTTGAAACCTCCTGTGCCTGACCAGTCATATTTTGTGCTCCGAGCACTATTTTCCTCCTCTTGCTGGAAGCTTCTTAGCAGATATATATCAGGAAGAATGATTGAAAGCAAAGATTGCAAACACTGCTGAAGGAAAAGCAGGCTAAAGAAGCACAAAGCGTGCTCATGTTGAAATTGCCCAAAGAAACACTTGGCCCCAGTGGTAACATCAACGACAGGCCCAATCTCCCTAAAAGAAGAACTTTTACAACAAGTGACGTTGGGGCTTTGCAGTAAACAAGGCTTCTGGTTCTTCATTGCTTTTGTTTATCACAAAAACACCCACACAAACTGGAAAAAAACACAATTCTACTGTAAAAGGGGTGCCAAAGCCAACTGCAGCCCTTATGGCAAAAAAAGGATATAGTTTCCAGAAGGACATATTGAGCAAAATAGTAAGAAAAATCAGCAGACTCTGTCCCAAACCTGTCAAAAAGGTTTGTGCTATAGATTTGCCTACCACAACAAAAATCACAAGACGTGTGGAAGATATTGAAAGGAAAAGTCTTGTTCTCATTGCCCTTTTTCTCCTCCTTATTGATACTGACTTTTCCCAAAACTGGGATTCAAGACATAATCTTTGGGCTGGCACCATTGACAGCAAAGTATGGTTGCTTACCTGTAACCGTTGTTCTCCGAGTGGTCATCTGTGAAATCCACACATCCCTGCCCACCTTCCCCGCTATCTGTCATGCTTCAGTTTCTCTGCCACAGCCCCGCCTATGCCCTATATGATATCGGGGGAAGATGGGGAGGGCCATAATCTTAAAGCTTGAACTTGTCAGACGATTCCGAGCTGCTGTGCATGCACATCAATTACTACCATATGTGTGCATTTCACAGAGACCACGAAGGAGAAGTGAAATTTCTCATGCCTCTGAGGTTCTGTCAGAACATGGCACATTACTCTAACTTTGATCATAGCTTTATGGCGAGGAGAACCATTTTTGGAGCCATAGATCACCACATTTAGATGCTGAAAAATTAAAGGCAGGAAGCGAGAAAGACAAGGCATATATCCCTGGATGTATTTGTCTTGATACACCCCTATATTTTAAATTACTTATAATGTATATTGGTTTATAGATGTAAAAAAAGGTTCTAAAAGGAAATGTTTTCCTATTTTTGTGCAGAATGTTGAGATTTTAATGCAAAGAGCACGCAATCCAACACAATTAGACATATAACCTACTTGTTCATCCTATTTTAAGGACATAAAGTACACGGAAATATATTAGGTTCAGCCACACTTTTAAACATTATCATTTAATTCTTACCATTTGATACTGTATGCCAACAGTCGGAAGGATAATCCACTGTGTCTCAGGATTATGGCATCACCCACAAATCTTCACATATTGTAAGTAGCATTCTCATATTACAGATTACCAGAAGAATTATGGTACAAGGAGGCTGATATCGTGATATAGTTATACCAAAAAATAATTTTCCTTATTATTATTATTATTATTATTATGTTTATTTATACCCTGTTTTTTTTCTCCACCAGGAGACTCAAAGTCGTTTACATTAAAAGCATTTCCATACAACTGAACATTGAAAATCTACAAATATACAAACATTAAAAAAGAATTAAATATCATTGGTATTATAAATATCATTGGTATTATAAAATTCAGTTAAAATCCTTAAAACATATTCAAAACTAACTAAGCAGAAGTAATATCTGTACACCATACCCTCTTTAAGTACAGTGCAAGGGCACTATTAAATTTGACTACACGAGACATTCTCACTAAAGTGAAGCTGACTAAACTGAGGCTGTCATACTTTGGACATGCCATGAAACTCACTGGAAAAAACACTATTGCACTTGGTAAAGTAGAAGGCAGTAGGGAAAAAGCACACTACATATAGGTTGATTGATTCAATCAAGGAAGAGCCGGAGCAAGAAGGCTGATGACTAGGCATCTTGGGAGATCTCTCATTTGTAGGGTCACCATTTTTTGAAGTTAACCTGATGGCAAATAACAACAACAGACATCGAGTCCATAATTTTTGTGGGATAACTGCCTAACCTACAAGGCAGACTACACTACCATAAATACTCCTGGAAGAATTCTTAACTTTTTTTGCTCATTTGCTACACAAGGTCGGGATACCATCTAATGTTCAAGAATGTCTAGTGTCTGGCAGCAGCTCTACAAAGACCACTCATAATGTGTGTGAACAGGGAAGTCACTCCAAGCTGCAAGACATAAGGACAGAAAAAGCAGCAGCCTCTGGTGCAGTACTTCGGAAAGCACTCTCTTATACTTAAATAATGGGCCAGGGACCAACCTTTGATTTGTACAACAACCAATTTCCAAACTGCTTGAACAACTTCAACCAGAACATCAGGACTTCCTATGTACTAGAGAACTCAATCTCTCTCTGGCACTTTTACAGTCTGGGGATTAATGTGGTTATTCCACTTCACAGAGCTAGTCAGGTATAGCCGGGCAGACACTCTTACTGATGTTTTTACAGAAGTGAAGCATGAAGCAATTGAGACCAAACTACTTCAACTGTACAAAGAGAGGCATATGGCAAAACCGGCATACTTGCTGACTACTGATCCATTTTATACTTGCAAAGCAAGAATGCATACTAACAGTCTTTTAAAGGCTTGTGCCTTACTTTAAAAAGATTGCTAATTCTGCTCTCTAAATGTAAAGTAGGATGCAATGATCAGATTTAATCTGGGAGGATCAGATATATCATTATGTATGTATGTTTACATGGCATTGGATCACCAGGAGCCCCCGGTGGCGCAGTGGGTTAAACCCCCGTGCCTTCAGGACTGAAGACCGACAGGTCACAGGTTCGAATCTGGGGAGAGGCAGATGAGCTCCCTCTATTAGCTCCCGCTCCTCATGTGGGGACATGAGAGAAGCCTCCCACAAGGATGATAAAAACATCAAAACATCCTGACGTCCTCTGGGCAACGTCCTTGCAGACGGCCAACTCTCTCACACCAGAAGCGACTTGCAGTTTCTCAAGTCGCTCCTGACACAACAAAAAAATGAATCATTGCCTATATAAGTCATTATTATTATTATTATTATTATTAATTATTTATTTAGGACATTTGTATCAAGTCCTATCTCGACCTCTGCAGAGGGACTCAGTGCGGCTAACAACTGGCACACCATGGTGCCCACAACAAAAAGCATAAATATACAATTCCAATGAAAACAACATAAAACAGTATAAAAACATTCAGTCAATCCCCGATTTAAGTCATCATCCTAAAAGCAGTCCGTCAAGTCCATTAAAGCTGTCACTTTGCCAGCAGGTCAGCCAAGGCCTGATCCCATAGCCAGGATTTCATTTGTTTTCGAAAGGTCAGGAGGGATGGAGTGGATCTAATTTCGCTTGGGAGGGAGTTCCACAGCTGAGGGGCCACCACAGAAAAGGCCCTGTCCCTTGTCCCCACCAAACGCGATTGTGATGATGGGGGGGAGGGGACAACGAGCAGGGCCTCCTTTGATGATCTTAGGTGGATCGTAGTCGGAGATTTGTTCGGACAAGTAAACTGGGCCAGAACCGTTCAGGGCTTTATAGGCCAAAGCCAGCACTTTGAATTATGCTCAGAAGCTAATAGGCAGCCAGTGGAGATGGCGTAACAAGGGCGTTGCATGCTCCCTGTACCCCGTTTTTAGTCCCCTATGGGGTGGAGAAAGGCGGGGTATAAATAGGGTAAATAAAGAAAATAATAAATATCATTGCTCAGTCACAAATATTTGAGTGATTTAGAGACATAACTTAAACTACAGATACAAGTGACAAGAGATGGCCTTGCTTCTTTTTTTCCCCCCTGTCTGTCCACAACTAACATATGAGCTCAGGATAAGCAGAAGAGAATGTAACTTCCCTCTCTGTCTCTGTAGAAAGATGGGATAATTAAAAGATAACTAATCTGTGCAAAGTGATCCTTTCCATCCATGTGGCTTCATTTCATGTTGAACTATCAACTTGAATCAAACTAGTCCAATACCTTTTCCCAAAGCTTGGCAATGAACCCATACTAGGTGGTCCATTAATTGACAGCTTTCTACTTTCTGCCCGCATTATGCTTATAGAAGAATGTTTCCACATTCAGTATCTTTGCTGGAGCTAGCTAATTTAAAACCTATCCTAGTCCTTTGCCAGTTCTTCTGCCAATTCCTCAGGCAGCGCCATGCGGATCAAAGAAATAACAACAAATCAATGTCTAATCTAGGCATCAATTAAACATTAACATAAACAGTCCTCGTATACTTTCCTGGTTCAAATTCATGTTCTATCTTTTGTAAATTATATCCTTGGTTACCGTGACGTAGAATAAACCTCAATTTGTTTAACACAGGGGAATATGCAGCAGCCCATAATATGATGTGTCATATTATATGTACAACTCCAGTCATTACCAGCCACCATCATCAATGGCTATCCTAGCTCAGGACGATGTGCTAATCAGTTATTGTTAAACAGAGGTAGTAACTGCTATAGTAGTGTAATCATAGAATCATTGAATTGGAAGAGATCTCGTGGGCCATCCAGTCCAACCCCCTGCCAAGAAGCAGGAAAATTGCATTCAAAGCACCCTCCAGCAGATGACCATCCAGCCTCTATTTAAAAGCCTCCAAAGAAGGAGCCTCCACCACATTCTGGTGCAGAGAGTTCCACTGCTCTCACAGTGAGGAAGTTCTTCCTAATGTTCAGGTAGATTCTCCTTTCCTGTAATTTGAAACAATTGTTCCACATCCTAGTCCCCAGGGCAGCAGAGAACAAGCTTGCTCCCTCCTTCCTATGACTTTCCCTCACAAATTTATACATGGTCATTATGTTTCCTCTCAACCTTCTCTTCTACAAGCTAAACATGCCCACTAGCTGATTAATCAATCTATGTGACCAACTCTTTAAGCCACTCCTCATAGGGCTTGTTCTCCAAGCCTTTCATCATTTTGGACACATTCCAATTTGTCAACATCTCCCTTAAATTGTGGTGCCCAGAACTGGACACAGTATTCTAGGTGTGGTCTGACCAAGGCAGAATAGAGGGGTAGCATGACTTCCCTGGATCCAGACACTAGACTCCTATTGATGCAGGCCAAAATCCCATTGGTTTTTTTAAGTTGCCGCATCACACTGTTGACTCATGTTTAACTTCATGTCCACGAGGACTCCAAAATCTTTTCCACACATACTGCTGTCGAGCCAGGTGTTCTCCATTCTATATCTTTGCATTTCAAAGCTACAGTAATCCTTACTAGCAGCAGAACAGTAATACTATTCTCTCATTAGTAACTAATCAAAATCTATATATAAGATCACATGAAAAGCATAAACAAGCAGTGCATACCATATTATCTCAAGCTTAATCTTTTCACCAAAACAGTAACCTGAGTAACCTAAAAGTCTGGATGCATCAAAAGATCTCAGGAAGAGTGCTTGTAACCTGCACACTACAGTTACTATTGGCTGTAGAACTTACATATTCTCTAGTTTGGGACATTGTAAGAGCGACTGAAAATAAATGATTGAGTCCAACTGGAAATCAATGAATGCTACATAGACAGTCATCTCTCCATATAAACAGATTCTGCATCCCCAGATTCAACTAGCCACACCTTGAAAATATTCACACACACACACACACACACACACACACACAAACTCCAAAAAAGCAAATGTTGGTTTTATCATTTTATATCAGGGACACAATGTTAATACATTGTTGCATATAGTGGAACTTGAACATTCACAGAGTTTGGTATTCCAAGGGGATCCTTGAACCAAACCCTGGTGTACATTCATAAAAATATATTCCATTTCCACCTTTTCTTAGTGCAGCTGAGGGCCCTTCCAGACAGGCCTTATGTCCCAGGATCTGATTCCAGGTTTTCTGTATATTCCTGATTATCTGGCAATGCTGACTCATATAATCCATTTTAGAGCAGGAAACCTGGGATCAGATCCTGGGATATAGGGCCTGTCTGGAAGGGCTCTTAGTTGAAGCCTTCACAATTTCATATAGGGATGATGAAGAGGTGGTAAAAAAATAAGCATTCCTAATTTATGGTGCTATTTTTCACCTATCTATGAAAGACTTCTTAAGCCACACATGAGGCTAACTCTGACTTGTAAAACTTACTTAAGAGCAAGAAGGTGAGCAATTAGCAGGTGCCTGCCTGGAATTGCAAGGGTCAGGTAACAAGGCGTAAGTGAGACAAGGCCTCACTTCTCTATGCAGTTTATAAACCAAGGAGGGCAGTTTTGATTAACATCAGAATAATATTTTAGACCTAATAAGAAAAATGTGACCCAATTCATCAAGCCATTTTGTAGCAAATTGGCCCCAATGGGCCAATTTACAAGCGGGACACTTAGCCAAGACAAAAAAGTATTTTAACCTCATTAATAAAAATATTCTTTGCTACCAGTTTTGTTTAACTTCAGAAATCATCCTTTGCCTAGTGGGGAAAAGATATCCTATAATCTGATTTTTTTAAGGTTAACTATGCATGTCAACATGGGGTTATCATTTCTGCCTGTTCCCAATATCATGTAGAGTTTGCTCCTAAGTAAATATCAAAATTCATTACATAGAAAGATATTTCAGAGGTTATATTTCACATGGAGAAAGGATGTTATTCATTACAAGTAACAATAATTGAGAGTTTGCACGGCTACTTCCTACACATGAGTAGCTACTAGACTTGTAAATTCTGCCAATAGTCATTATACAATCCCTAGTAAATATAAGCAAAGGGGAATAATTCTTTAAAATGCACTATACAAGACGGTAAATGTGACTGGAAAATAAAAGGTATAGAAATCAAATAAATAAATTACATTAATATGCTGCAAATATTGTTATAACTAATGCCTTTGAAAACTTTATGAAATTCATGGAGCCATCATAGGTTGTCATATGTTGACAGCAACCTGAAGGCACATGCACACACACAATGTTTACAGAGGTACCACAACACTCATTCTGACAACATAACCATATTTCTTATTCAAGGTGCTGGCTTTAGCCTATAAAGACCAAAACAGTTCGGGTCCAGCCTACTTGAGGGAACGTATCTCCTCCTATCAGCCAACACGAGCCCTGAGATCATCAGGAGAGGTCCTCTTCTCAGTCTCACCACCGTCACAAGTATGGTTGGTGGGAACAAGAGAGGGCATTTTCGGTGGAGGCCCTGCAGCTCTAGAACTTCCTCCCCAAAGAGGTGCATTTGGCCCCCTCGTTATTGGCCTTTCGCTCCCAGGTGAAATCTAGCACACAATAGCAGCTATCTCAACCAGAGAAGACTCATATGGCCAAAGAACTTGGAGCTCTGAGATGTTTAGTTTAATGTTTTAACTTGCTAGGACAACCTTCTCTCACACCAGAAGTGACTTGCAATTTCTCAAGTCGTTCCTGACACACACAATAAAGAAAACCTGAACTCAACCAAAATTAACTGCTGCCTATTCTCATGATGTTCAAGAACTTTGAGTGAGTGTTGCAAGTTTTATAAGGGCAAACTGGCTTTGCCTCCCTTCACGTAAAGTTAGAAGATCTCGTGGCTTTGGGGCAGTCTGGACAGATCAACTCCAATTTGGAGCAGTCCATGGCACCGGGACTGTGGCGCAGCTGGCTGGGAGTCAGCTGCATTAAGATTACTACTGACCAAAACATCATGAGTTTGAAGCCAGCCCGGGTCGGAGTGAGCTTCCGACCAAAATTGTGTAGCTTGTTGTCGACCTTTGCAGCCCAAAATACAGTTGCATCTGTCAAGTAGGAAATTTAGATACCACTTATGTAGGAAGGCTAATTTAACTGATTTATGATGCCATAAAAATCTCCAGGAAGTATGCAAAGAATGAGGAAGTACTTCATCAGTGACACAAACGGACGGTGAAGCGACAGCTCCCCTGGTGGCCAGAAGCTGGAATGTTAAATAGCCTCTGGGTGTCTGTCTATATATGTTGTGTGTCCATGGCATTGAATGTTTGCCATGTATATGTACATTGTAATCCTCCCTGAGTCCCCTGCAGGGTGAGAAGGGTGGAATATAAATACTGTTAATAAATAAATAAATAAATGGTCCAGATGGGACACTTGTGCCATCACCTTTTCCCTGTGCTCCTCGGTGTAGGAAAAGGGGATGGATTACGTCCTGTTGCTGCTTCACGCTGGATTTTGAAAGCAGTGTAGACGTGTCCAAAGTAATCTGCAATCTTCAAGGGGAGCTAAGGTTGCATTTCTTTCACACACCCCAACCCCCACAAACACAGCATGTCCTTTTTTTACAGGAGAAACCCCTTACCCTAATTTCCAGAAATTTTGCATCTCAAGTTAAACATCAACCCTGTATTGATGTCTACCATATTTCTCCCATACAGTTGAAAGAAATATACGTTTCAAAGCCAGACTTATTAAAACAAATGCCTAAATAAAATTTAGACTTTGAAACAGAGGCTGAAATATTGCAGACGATGCATGGATTGAGCATCCTAGACTGTCCAACACTGTCTGAGGTCAAGAGAGATATGACGCCAGCTAAGCAAAGATAATCTGACTGGGTTTTTCCTGCTGAGTCTGCTGCCTCAAGCACTATCTCCTATAAAAGGATGGGATTCAACTTTGTGACCCACTTCTATATGCAACAGAGAAAAGAAATGCCCTTGCAAAAGAATAAAGACATGCCAGAATTGTAGAAAGGAGCCTTTAGGGTCGTAAAGTCCAAGACAAAATGAAATACCATCAAAATAAGTCACATGGCTTAAAATAAGAAGGAAAACAAGGGGAAGTGGGGGGAAATCTTGAAACTCAACAAAGATTTTCTCCTCAAAGAACAACAGAAGAATTTTCAAGTGATATCAGCAGGGCATCAGTTGAAAAAGAACTGAGAAAGAACAGTCCTAGGAATTTGTCCTTGGAGCATATGGAGTCTGATTAGGCAGGGGAGTTCCCATCGGATTCCTGAGCTTTGGAAGGTTCCTCAAAAAAGATATTGCATACACACATAACCTTTATACATGATGCACAACAGCTATGTTTATTTCTTTGTCCTTTTCACTATATACCTGCGGCAACTGAAGTTGAAACAAGCCAAAGACTGCATACACGTAAGAGAGAAAATGTGAGAATGGGCATGGACGTATATACAGACATATGTAATTGGTTTACTGTAAACTGTATACCAGACAGGTTATGAAGATTCAACTTGTAGTTCTGAGATGTGATGCAAACAATATTTTATTATAAATGCATACGCTGATATTTTTCACTGAACCTTCCATGAAAGAATCTATTATATGAAAAGTGGATCCTTTTCCTATTGGCTACTCTGTGCTTCTTCAAAATCCAGTGCAGAAAGCAGCAATGAACATTAGTTTGGACAAGGATGAAGAGAAGGGAAAGCATGAAATCCACAAGCATGTGGACAATTTCAACAGAAAGGAGGAAACCATGAAAATGAACAAAATCTGGCTACCAATATTAAAAAACTCTAAAATTACAACAGCAAAACAACAGAGGGAAAACAATCAGAGACATCTAATCACCTCTCAACAAAAGATTGCCCCAGGCACTGTCAGGCCATCAAATGCTAATCAAGGTGGTCAGTTGAAACATTCACACCTAGCTCCAGCAGACAAGAGTTCTTTGTCCCACCCTGGTCTTTCCACAGATACATAAACCTATTTTCCTAGTTCCAACAGACCTCACTACCTCTGAGGATGCTTGCCACAGATGCAGGCGAAACATCAGGAGATAATGTCTCTAGAACATGGCCATATAGCCCAAAACTTCCTCACTTGAATTCTTACATCCCTTCCCAAAAGCACAATAATTTTCTAATGTGGTGTGTTGTGGCTATGCAATTATTTATAAATCTATATAAATAAAAATGTAATGTTCGTTTGTGGGATTAACATAACTCAAAAACCACTGGACGAATTGACACCAAATTTGGACACAATACACGTATTAGGCCAACGAGTGACCAACACGGAAAAACACAACAGAAGAGACTTATCTCCTATAAAAGGCAAAAAAAAAAATACATTACAACACATGCGGAAAACCACGCACACACAAAGCATATATACACAGACTGGGCCACAGGAATGCGTGTCAGATGATGGCTAGTAAGCTATATAATATAATATGGATTGCACTCCGTCAATAGCATATGCAAGCATAACTGCAAATTGTGCTTATGTATGCCTTCTGGTGGTGATGGGGTGTTGTAGAGGTTGGCATTCTCTTCCTCCCTCTGCAACAACCAAACCTTCCCCAGGAGTCATTGGGCAGCAATACTATGACCCTTTATCCCAGGACTGATCCAAAGGGGCAAATGTTGGCTTGGCCTAGGGATAATGTTGACTGCCAGCCCATTCTCTTCCCATTGCAGCGGACAGTGATCTCGACATGACTGGTATCCATCATTCTCTGTCTGGAGTGGCATTAGCCAGGGCACCAGAGTGATACAGGACAAAAGAGGAATTACCACCCTTTCTCTCTCTTTATTTGACTGTCTCCTCACCCTGGCTGTCATTATTCAAGCAATTGTCACTAGCCATGTCATGTCCGCTGGCTGCTATGATGACCAGAACAGAAGGGGGATTGCAAGTGTCATCCTGTGTTCCCAGGCTGCCCAAGACCAGGGAATACTTGATGGCCATGTAAACAGTTGTTGCTGGTTCCATCTCAGAACTCTCCCATGGACCCCAAACTACGCTTTGTTCCAGAATCTTCTATTAATGGGGTTCAAGTCCACATTAAACAGCTCCATGCATTATTTAGCCACCCCAGTACTGGTTCATCCCCTTTTCAAGATAACAGGTTAGTGTAGATGTTCCTATTGTCTCCTTGAGATGACCACCCTCCATGGACATTCAGTGGCTAGCAGAGACAAGGATTTTTGCACTTTATCCATCAGCCCTGTCTTCACAAGCAATGTGCACTAGCCAGACTGCCCAAGCTCAGAAACTGTTTACTATATCACGCTATTGGTTATTTGCTATATGGTTGCTTTTCATACTGTGTTATGATATTGTCTGTTTGATATTGTTTTATGAATTTTACTAGCCATCCCCTGCCACATTGTTGCTGTGGCCCAGTCTGTGTATATGTGTTTTGTGTGTGTGTATATGTACATATGTGTGTATATATTTGTGTATATGTGTATATATGTGTGTTTGTATATATATGGAGGTTTGTGCATGTGTTATAATGTATTTTTGGCTTTTTAAGTCTCTTCTGCTGTGTTTTTCAGTGTTTTTATGAGTGATGGTCACTCGCTGGCCTGATAGGTGTCAATTCGTCCAGTGGTTTTTGAGTTATATTAATCCCACAAACGAATATTACATATTTATTTATATATATATAAAGTTATATTTTAACTATGTTGATCGAGCTTGTCCCCATGTAAGCCGCCCCAAGTCGAGGACATGGAGGTGGGATACAAAAATAATGTTATTATTGTATTATTAATTATTACATTATCCACTGAAAGCTCCAGAGAATCCCATAAGACCTCAGAAGATGATGTCATCAGCCTTTTCCAAACTCATGAAGCTTCCCTATGGGACTTTTTCATTCTATTCAGCTTCTCTGATTCTCTGGCCCAACCACCACCATCACCCCACTCCCATGGTCACTGAACATGTCTTCTCTGAAGTACCATGGAGGGAGAAAGATCACAGTGAAACACTAACTCCTGGGGGTGGCGAAAGAGACACCATATTGTCTATGAATGTAAAAGTCTGGTTGGGGGGGGGGGTTATAAAATTTTATAAAACTCTTTCATCATCCGATAATTTGTTTTTTTATTTTAGTATTTAAAACATAACGGGGTATTTGGAGAAAAAAATCTTTAGCTCAGTGTCTCTCAATTTTATGCAGATGCTAAACAAATTAAAATATTGGTTACTAAAATAAAATTAGGCATGGGACAACGTTTTTGAATCTTGATCTCTTCTGTCAACAGTCACTGTCACTAGAGAAAACATGTTCAGATTTACTAAAGTGCTACATGTTTCTGCCAGCTGGCATAACTGGAAGTTAATTAGACATATGCACATAAAAAGCCAAATTCACATTCTGAGGCTACAAAACCACAAAAATGGTTAATGTTAAACAATAGCACTTGAAACTGGAGAAAACATTTTGCTGAGCATTATGTTCTTTTTAGCTCTTGCTATGAGAGTTTTATTGCCTGTTTTCTTTCTTCTTCTTTTTTTTCTTTTTCTTTTGACAGCCCTCAGCCCTCCACAAACTTATATGGCCTAAATATTAGACAAATGGAATGCTAGGAATCTCTGATAACCATACTCTGTCTAGGGCTCATTGCAGTTATAAACTAAATGATATGACCTTTGAGCTTTCCAAAGGAAACTCTGAAACAGCAGCATTGTAAAAACGATTGCACTGAGAGTTATTTAATGTGCAGTTTTACACTACAGTACTCGATATGGCAAAAAGGCCAGGAAAAAAACCACACAAGGAAAATATTTATAAAACTCAACCTTATTCATACACAGAATTATATAATAACCATAAGTCTAACATACTTTATGAATACATTTATATGTTCTCAGGATTGTAGTCTGTTCTACAAATTCCTGTGTATTTCTGCTCTTAAAGAATTAAATCTTATATCTATATATTTGAGTATTAATATATAGTCTCAACATTATATTTTATTGACACCGTGTAATAGCATCATTGCCAGTCATTCAGGCTGTACTCCTGAGTTGCAGGCTAAAGAAGTAGCCTAGATCTGTCCATGTCTCTAGTCCTACTCATTAGTTAAGCAACACTATCACAGTGGCTATAGGTTATGGATACAAAAACAACATTTATTCTTGTTTGTTGAATCATTCAGACTGAGTCTCTCTTATCCTAAATGTTTGTGACCAGGTGTATTTCAGATTTTTGAAACCCTGTATTTGCATCTACATAGCAAAAGAGGGATGAGGAGATAGGGGGATAGTCACACATCCAGCACCCACTGTGTAGGGGGAAAGAGGGGAAGCGGGGAGAACTAGATTTACACAAAGCTCCTATAAGTAGCGAACATCCCAGATGCTTCCATGGCTATCAGCACAATTCCCGCCCTTTTAGCAGAGCAGCCAGAAAGGGAGAGGAAAATCTTTTCTACCTGTTTCCATGAGTCTTTTCCATTTTCTATAGCAGGCATGGGCAAACTTCAGCCCTCCAGGTGTTTTGGGCTTCAACTCCCAGAAATCCCAGTGAGCTTACTGGCTGTTAGGAATTGTGGGAGTTGAAATTCAAAACACATGGAGGGCCAAAGTTTGCCCATGCCTGCTCTATGGGCTGGATATAGACAGCTGCCAGTGAGATTGCTCTGTATCACACATATGGCCATTTCCAGAGCATCTCTGTGATGCCTCTGTCTGAATGAATGGGGAATATGGAAGCACCTGGGAATTTGCTTTGTAAATGGGCCTTTTGTAAGTAGTGTTCTCTCATTCTACCATCTCCTTTCTTTCCCCCATTAGGACTCAAAAAGGGAAAAACTGTGTGCAACTAGCCCCCTTTCCCAAAAGTCCAAAGTAGCAAAAAGCTTCAATTTTTGGAAGATAAGAGAGATCCAATCTATATCCTATGGCTTTATGTACCAACATGCAAATTACTACTTGGTATAGCAAACATGATGCTTTAAAATTGTTTTGCTCAGTCAAAATAAGTTGGAAACACATCTTCAGTAAGTTGGATATGTATCTCTATTCTACTGATCTTATCTTAATGGCTTATACATTTTTCACTTATCCTGGCAATACTTTATCCTTAATATGTGTTAGGACACTAAATAATATCCTAGTTAAATATATCATGGTAATAAGAGTATTAAACAGTAGCTTTTTTAAAAAAACTCATACAACATTATATTCTTACAACTAGGAACACCACTGTAAAACTCAGCTATTGCATGTGTAATCATGTTCAGACATTATTTTTTTTTACAAACCTTAAACATCGGTTATTCCGTTTGAGACAAGGTTCACCTTTATTGTAATGCTTAAGTAGGGCTGATTGGGGTAAATTGTAGGGGCGATAATGAAACATGATGTATATACTCAGCTTGATCAGTTTATCAGTTTTATCATGTCTTATCATATGTATTTACTGTATTATTATAAGTGTCTTATTTTAACTTTCTACGTGGAGTGTGATCAGGTCTTGTCAGGCCTTGTTGTTCTGTTTCTTATTGTGATATGGCCTAAGGGCTAATCAATAAAAATTACTACTACCTTTATTGTAATGGTTTTCCACTTTTATGCTAAATGATGCTCACGGTGGCTGACAACAAAGTCAGAAAATAAAATATATAGCAGTAATCAAAATATAAAAACAAGTATGTAAAATAAATATAACAACAGTACCTGGATTATTTTCCAACCATACACCTAGTCTGAGAATCTAATTTGCAAGTGACTTCTATATCTTGTTACACCTGACCTATTTTTGTATAATGTGAATTACATTAGCTATGGAGAAGGGAAGGAAGGAGAACAGTGAATATTCTAGTAGCAACTGAGGCAGCAGCACAACTGATGCTATGAAGGTGTACACTTGACTACCCGCTTGAAAAAGTGATGGCCAGAATCCCAAGAAAGCAGCAAATATAAATATAATTAACTATTTTAAGGAAATACCTGGCTGAAAAGGAGCAAGATTGCATTTCATTTTGGGATAGCATTTGGGAACTCCATTAGACTGGGCAGGATAAATTGATACCATCACAGCAGGACACAGCAGCTATGCTGGCGTACAAGAAAAACCTGGTGTGCCTATACATTTTCACTACTGTTAATTGCCTTAAGCAAGTTTAACCCATTTAAAATGAACCAAGTTTCAGTGGTCTCAACTGATCATGGTCTGAACTGATTTTAAAAAGAGTACAGTACAACCTGATCCACCAACTCAATATCCACTGTTTAACATATCCAAATAAAACCTCCTCAAAGGTGTTTATGGGTCTCTCTAGCATGATTATGTGGTAGTCTTCCAACAGAAGCATACCACAGAATAACACTGGAGGACCTAGAGACCACAGAATAAAGTGTGTGTGGGTCTCCCTAAGTCTTCCAATATTAATCTAAGATGTATTTCCAGTCCATGCATAGACAAAATATAAGGTTTGTTATTATGGTTTCAGGTATCCATGGGGGGTTCTTGGAACGTGTCTCTCATGGATATTTTAGGTATACTGAACACATAAATATGCCTAATGACTGTCTGATGGATTGAATTAATTTTTATCCTGCCTCTCTCCTTATAGTGGATCCAAGGTAGTAAATGCGATGTCTAGTTAGAAATATATAAATAAAGAGTAAATGTGTATTTCTTTTAACTTTATAACATAGTCTCTCTCTCTCTTGTTCATGATCAGTTAAGGACAAGTTTAGTTGTATTGACTACTATATCTGTTGGAGGTGCCTTGAATCTGATTCTCCTGCTTCTTGGCACGAGGTTGGACTGGATGGTCCATGAGGTCTCTTCCAACTCTATAGTTCTATGATTTCTTCTGTGACATTTTAAACATCAACAGATTGATTGCTAAGGTTGGATTACATACAGTTTAGGAACTGAGCTCGTGCACTTTTTGAGAAACTAGATATCTCAATTTTAGCATGTCTGAATCAAATATACATAATTATCTGAAGAATATGCAATTCTCTTTACAACTGAAAAAAGAGGTGTTTTATGTTCCATCTCTAGCATGAAAATTTTGCATGCCAGTGCAGGGTGGTAGCAAGGCAACAAAACATTCCAAAAACTAGCAAAACATGACAACATAAAATGTTTGACCATTGAAGAAGTCTGCATTACTAGGATTCCAGCAGCCAAGGATTCTGCATTTTTTGAATTCTCCAATCAAAGTGAATTGGGGAAATCTTTGGGAGAAGAAAGAGTCTTGTTTGGAAAATAAAGAGAAACAGTGTTTGTCCTACACCATTTCTTAATTTCTCTTGCCAATTCTCCCCAAATGGCATTTGCATAAAAATGATCAGCCAGACCCAAACACTTCTTTAATATGACTGATCATTAATATTAAAATGCCTTGACAGACTGCTGCTTGATTTCATGTGTGATATGAACCATAGCCTGGGGAAATGATAAATATTATATTCTTCCTATATAAATTTACTGAATAGAGCAAACTGCAGCTTGAGCAATCAGAAAGTATAACTTTGTGGATTAGGTAAACCTTCCCCCTTCCCTTCCTATTTTACAATCCAAAACTTCTTCAATCCCCTTCTCCACAATTTAACAAGCCAATATCTCCATTAAATCAGCTTGAGTTTGGCCTTCAATACAATTTTACATGCCCATTAATTCAAGATTAGCCCCATCTTACTTCCCCATTGTGTATTTTGTCCCCCAACAATTCTATCTGTAACTTTTTATATACTTCCAATAGTCTTCTGAATCAGATCTTCTTTCATATCATCTCTAAGGACCTTACAAATTGGGATATAATCCATTTATATCAGTATGCATCCCACATTTTTTTAGGACTGGATGCATACTGTATTGAGACGGGATACATACTCTTCCCATCACATCTGATTATTAGTATTCTTATGATTTAAAAATACTGCACTTTAATTCATTACACCACCGAAGACTGGCTTCAAGCAATCCATTCAAAACACCCCCTACATCACTCTATGATCTTTTAAAAAGTACCGTTGCTGATGGGATGCATACAGATTTTCCTATCACACACAAAAACGGTGCTCCAGCAGCAGAAAAATCCGTAGTATTTCAAAAAACACAATTGCAATTCTGCAAATAATCCGTTTCTGTGACACTTTGCAGATGGCTTCCGACAGAAACCGCCTTGAGTTGCTGATAGGCTGAGAAAGGCGGTATACAAATACAGTAAATAAATAAATCAATACTGATGGGATGGAGTAAACGTCATGTGATAGGACCCATTCGAAATAATTCTCAAACAGTCTCAGAAATGAGCATTTCCTAATGTGATAAGGTCCTATAGCTGTTCATTTATTTGGGAATGCTTGATTTCTGAGCAAATTAATCTCCACCAGCAGCTCCTGCAGAAAATTTTGCATAGGTTTCTTCCATCCAGAAATCACACAGTAAAAAAGTCATAAACTGAAGTCCCCACTGTTTATAATAATAATCATCATCATCATCATCATCATCATCATCAACAACAACGACAACAACTTTATTTTTATACCCCGCCTCCATCTCCCCGAAGGGACTCAGGGCAGCTTACAAAAGGCCAAGCCCAATAACAGAGTTAAAACATAGCACATTAGAGTGCATCACAACAATTTTCCTCACCAGCCTCTAGTTATAAGCAATATTATCAGCTCCGGAAAGGTAATTTATTGTGTTTCCCATGATATAATTTCTCCTTAGCGAGTTTAATTCCATCATATAATTAAATAAAACAAATCCATCCATGAAAATACACTAATTTCTATCCCATATTAAATTCCTGTAAAGATATCAACCATCAGTCTTTAAGTCCTAATGTCATAGATTAAATTTCATTTACTCAATTTTTGTTTGCAAAAGATGGCAGTTCAATAAGGATTTCTGTTCCACCACTTCAAGAAGAATTCTTCATGTTTACAATTCTAAGGTTTTATTCAAAACAAATTAAGAAAGCTAGTGGCAGATGTGGTGTGGATGTAGCTCCCTTGGTCCTTTACATATGTTCTGCATTCAATCATGATGGGTGACTCCCTTACTCTCTTTTATTCATACAGTTTCACTGGCCAGAATCCATCTGCTCAGGGCTTTTGCTGGAAAGGCTCTCCTCTTTGTAGAGCACTAACAAGAAGTGTCGGTCCACTATACTTCCTACCCAGAGGTCAATAGCTGCTAGTCACAATGGTTACATGCTGGAGAATGACAGCAAGGCTGAACTATTTTTCTCATAAGTGCTGCTGGGGGACATCTGGTTGAGAGGTCAACCGCTGTGAGAAACAGAGAAACTACATTTGTCTGATTTAGTAGATTTTTTCTTATGCTTGGTGAAACACATGCATACAATGGACAAACATTATTTATTTATTTATTTATTTATTTATTTATTTAAAACCTTTATCTTCTGCCCTTCTCAGGGCGGAGCACACGATATATATAGCAAACATTCAATGTCGGGACATAAAACCATAAATATATACAAATATTTAAATCACTCATATACACTCTAAAATCAGTTGCTTAAAAACCATCTGAGGACACCATTCTATTATTGCTCATTGCCCTGCCCCAAAGGCTTGGTCCCACAGCCAGGTCTTCACCATCCTTCTGAAGGACAGGAGGGAGGAGGCTGATCTAATATTGCCAGGAAGGGAATTCCATAGCTGGGGGTCAATCACTGAGAAGGCCCTGTCTCTTTATTGCTGTTTTTCCAAAAAGACACAAGGTTACGCTTAACACATCTAAACTAAAACAAGAAAATAAGAAGTTATTATTAAAACTGTTTAAAACATTATACATCCAGTTTCAAATTATCCCCCAGTCATACCACTAAAGAACCTCTTTGTCAGACTACTCGTCTAGGGATTTGGTTAGGTAAAACACCTTGTTCCTCCAATGCTCTGGTATGTACAAAATTTATGTTGGAAGCTATTCAGTGACAAGCTCATCAAAGGCACAGATAACATAAAGTAAACCTTAGTATTACGACATACAGTACAAAGTACCAAAAGAAGCCAGAAACAAAGTGCAAGCTCTACCTGCGAAGGAACTTCCATATGTAAAGATGAAGATGAAAGTGAAAAGATATACTGCTAATCTTTTTTTTTTTTAATGCGGACAGTCTACAAAGTTAGTTGAACAATGCCAGTGCTGAAGTATTAACCCCAGTCTATAGAATTTTACTGTTTCATTGCAATGTAAAACAGTTTGGGTGTGGATATGACTCTTGTTTCTTTCCACTACCTTATATTTCTTCTTCCAGACGAGTCACAAGGAAGATACTATGCACCTCTGCTTCCACTTTAAAATAAATCCAGTTTCATCTGAACCTGGACTGTAGTAACATTTTATAAGAAAAGCCAGAAGAGACTTGTGCGAGTAATGCTAAACTACATCCAAACAAAATCATTGTCATGCTAACAGCCAGTCACCAGAAACCATCCTAGCAAGGCTGACTAGAACTGAGGACTTCAAATAAGAAACTAAACTCCCCTTTTAATCAATATTTGTAATCGACTGATCCTTTCCGCCACGCAGCGCTCTTCAGAACTTTGTAGAGATGTCAATGATACTCTTCAAGCATTGCACTGACTATGTGTCAAAGATGCCAGATTCCGGTGGCCACGCCAAGTGCCACATGGCGAGGGCCATGTGGTTGGCTTATGCTGCCACTGCCAAGCCTTCACAGTTCAAACAAGAAAGGACAGCTAGGCTAAAGGCACAGTTATACCAACAGACCTTAGCTCCATCTACCTTAGCGCCATCAGTGACTGCTTCAAATAATTTGGCAGCTTTGAAGGGCTCAAAATCTTCTAGAGCAGTGTTTCTCAACCTTCCTAATGCCGTGACCCCTTAATACAGTTCCTCATGTTGTGGTGACCCCCAACCATAAAATTATTTTCATTGCTACTTCATAATTGTAATTTTGCTACTGTTATGAATTGTAATTGTAATTGTAAATATCTGATATGCAGGATGTATTTTCATTCACTGGACCAAATACCTGATACACCCAAATTTGAATACTGGTGGGGCTGGAGGGATTTATTTTGTCATTTGGGAGTTGTAGTTGCTGGAATTTATAGCTAACCTACAATCAAAGAGCATTCTGAACTCCACCAACAATGAACTGAACCAAACTTGGCACACAGAACTCCTGTGACCAACAGAAAGGTCTGGTGGGCACTGGCCTTGAGTTTTGGAGTTACAGTTCACGTATATCCAGAGAGCACTGTGGACTGAAACAATGATAGATCTGGACCAAAGTTGGCACAATTACTCAATATGCTTAAATGTGAACAGTAGTGGAGTTTGGGAGAAATAGTCCTTGACATTTGGGAGTTGAAGTTGCTGGGATTTATAGTTCACCTACTATCAAAGAGCATTCTGAACCCCACCAATGATAAAATTGAGCCAAACTTCCCACACAGAACCCCATGCCTTGAAGGAACTAGCTGAGCCTCCCTCACCCACACATGCGCACCACTCTGTCATTCATCCAGCATACCTGCTCTCCCCTCCCCACTTGGAGTCTCAGAAACAACCTTCCCCTTGGCTGAGAGGCTGCTCAGAAGCCAGCCAATCACAGCAGAGGAGGGCTTTTGGTGGAAGGATTCGCTGTCTGATTCCAAAACGGAAGAGAAGGACAGGCGGAGAGATCTTCAGCCTTTTCTGCCAAAGGCGTTCCTAAGACCATCAGAAATATATGTTTTCTGATGGTCTTTGGCGACCACTCTGAAACCTTCTCGCGACTCCCAAGAGCCTGACCCCCAGGTTGTGAAACACTGTTCTAGAGCCTCCAAGTCTTCTTGCTCACCACCCCAACCGGTGCAGCAGTCAACTCGCCTGCCACCATTCAGACCTCTGTCAAGTTCGATGGCCTTGGCATGATCGACATGGTAATCACAGCAACTCTGCCCTCTACCTCCTCTATGCACATCACATTCAAGCGTGCACATGAGTAGTCCAAACAAGTCCACGTGGAAAGGTCAATGCAGCCTCTCTTGTTCCCGATCCCCCCGATCCCGGGAAAATTGCTCGAGATCAACCTGACTTCACTGAGTCAACCCACACCCAAGAGGAGGAGACAGCAAGAAACTTCCTCCTCTTCATCTAAAAGAGACCAAGCCTCTTCCTCAGAGGCCTCGTCGTTGATCGTTGCCTTCCCTCCAACCAGCCCATCCGGATCACTCATCACTCGATTTGGTAGTAGACCCAGTGTCTAAAGGTGAGATCCAAGACTCTCCATCCTGATCGACTCAAACAGTCATGTGGGCCCTGACCCAACCTCCACAACAACCAGATCCACAGCCCCAGGGGCTCAGCAAAAACTGTTCCTGGAGCCGATGACTACCCTAGAGAGGGGCAGGCAAATGACATGTGCATTCACAGAGACCACGAAGAAAAAAAAAATTACTATTATCATTATTAAAGAAAATATTGCTTAGTAAATCCAGGAAATCATCTCCCTTGTCCTGCAAAGAGATAGTGTTTTTACATAAGTACAATACTCCAGTCCTCTCAAGAGCCCATTTTTCTTTAACATTTCCTAAACACTTAACATGTGATGAATATGTTTGAGATAGAAAAGCAGAACAGAAGGGGAAATAACCTCTCCCCATAAAGCAGTCGTTGCCCAACACTGGCACTGTGACAGGCAAATTAATTGAGTCCAATAAAAATTCAAAATGCTGGCATTTTTCTCAGAAAGGCTCTGCGGGAGAGTGATCTTGGTAAAGCTTGCATGCCACTGTGGATTAAGTATGGTCTTGCCAAGCATGACAGGGGGTAGACCCTTCTTTTGCTGCCAGGAACTAGCAATTCTTCTCCCAAGCATCACTGAAAGGAAGTTCTCATTCCCCAGACAGATGCATTTGTCTCTCTTCCAACAAACCATTTTAGGAATGTATCATTCTATGCATCTGGCCACTCAATTCTACTGTGCACTTGAGTCTTATAGTTTCAGTTTTTACACACCTATGAAGCAATGTCTGTGAAGAGTCACAACTCTAGCAAAACAAGAAATCTTGCAAAATTCCAACCAGTTTAGTACTTACATCCATTAGGTCACTAAAAGTGTATTAAAGAGGTCACGCTTATTGCCTATGCCTAGCTGTCTTGAAAAAATACGTGAAAGTTCAGCTTGAGCATGAAAATGCATAAGTACTCCTCGAAAGGCACACCAACCTTTTCAATACTCAACGCATATACTGCACTGGTAATTTATTTCACATTTCTTTTCCTAGCCCCATTTCACTTTAGAAATAGGGTGTGTGTGTTTGTGTGTCAAACTTCAAATTGAAAGCTGCACCACACAAATGTATGCCATCATTCATAACGGTTTCTTATTCATTAAGTCAGACATCATATTGCCATGCTTCACACTGTCTGCCAAGGCCAGATAACTTTGCAAAAATGGGAAAGACCAATGGGTTCTGTTGCACTGGAGAATTTTAAAGAGAAGAAAAAATCTTGCCTTGGAGATTTTAAAAAGTTTTAAGGAGAGAGAGGACCATCTCTCAAAGATGATTTAGCTGTGGATTACTGTGCTGGCAGAGGATTAGAATGGATGGTCCATAGCATCCCTTCAGTGAAATGGAATGTACGAGGGTTGAATGAAAAGTAATACCTCCTCAACAGATGGCAGTACTGGTATGTGACAGTTACTGGCTTGTTCAGTATACTCTCCTCTACAGTTCCATTTTGCATTGAACGGTTGTGTTGTTAAAGTGCGAAGTATGGAACCCTGCGCAGACGGTCAGTCAATGCGACTTAAGCAACATGCCGTCATTGAATTCTTGACAGCAGAAGGTATCACCCCAAAGGAGATTCATCAGAGAATGCAAGCTATTTGTGGTGATTGTGTTGATGTGAGTACTGTGCGTCGTTGGGCGAGTAAGTTTAAAGATGTTGAGGTGGGAACATCTGACTTGCATGATAAACAAAGAATTGGACGTCCTGCGACAGCAACCATCGAGTTTCACAAGTAAACAGATTGATTCAGGATGATCATCGTATCACTCAGAGAGAAATTTCAAGCATAATCGGCATTTCACAAGAACGTGTAGGTCATCTTATTGCTTTGCTTGGCTATTGGAAGATCTGTGCATGATGGGTACCCAGGATGCTGACGCCTGAAATTAAATGCGTACAAGCTTGAAACTTCAGAGACTGGATCTCACCACCGTACGGCACCCTCCATACAGTTAAGATTTAGCGTCGTCTGACTTCCACCTGTTCCTGATTATGACAGAAGATTTGCAGGGACATCATTATGCTTCTGATGAAGACGTTGAGAGAACTGTGAGACACTGGTGGTGTAAACAGAGTGTCGACTTCTTCCATGACGGCTTCAGAAAACATACTCATCGTTGGCAGAAATGTATCCAATTGTCTAGTGATTATGTGGAAAAGTGTACAGTGGTAGTTAAAGAGGACATTCTATGGATTCTTTCTGAATTTGATTTATTTTAATATTCCCATCCAAACCCAAATAACGAAGGTGGAGGCATTTCTTTTCATTCAACCCTTGTACGTAGAACTGTCCTTTCATGAAGGTGGGGAGACACCTTCTTCCTAGGGCAGGAAGTGCAGCATGAAGGACAACTCCACAACAGGTATCAAAGCCAGTCATCTTCTCCTCCTCTTCTCTCTCTCCAGTGGTGGAGGTGACGGTAGATGTCACCATTGGCTTATATTCCTTCCTTGCTAGGAAGGTGGCCATGGTGGCTGTTGGGTGAGTGGACTTATTAGCAAAATGCCCTCCTCATAAATGTATAGCAGAGTAACTTATTAGCAGCAACATGACCCAGTACCAGTAGCCCAAAGTGAAAAAAAGAACAAAAAGACACAGACCTATGTTATCTCTCCCATAGGAGGTTTTTCTTTGCAGTAAAATAATATGGTTGCACTATTTAACAAGGTTTCCATAACACAAATAAACAAATACATAATTGCTTTACACACAGCAGCCTGAACTGGAGCTTTTTCACACGAGGCTTCTCTCACACAGAGGTTTACCTCACACTTCTCAGGACGACACTCGCTTTGGCCCACTAACTCTAACAGGCTTCGGCCTCCTAACTATTTTAGTACTTAACTCACACTTTTGTTATCAAAAATACTCAGCTTATTTTAAAAATTTCTGACAGTGGCTTCTCTTTCTCATATGGTTGGTGAGTGTCTTCATTTCTACTAAGAATTATAGCAGGAGAAGTGGATGGCTAGGAAGTTGTATCTTCATAAGCAAGAGCAATTAATGTGATTGAGGTGTACAATTTGGTTCTTTTCATTTAGAAAGGCTTCCATCTACAGTTATTCTGAAGCACAGAATGGTAAAAATTTCCAATAAATGTCATTTTTAGCATCTGATTCCCTTAATGCATTTAGTAATTTAGCATTCTCTCACACTCTCGGAAACAGTCATAGGACAAATGTTTCAGGGGACGCTATTGTCCCTTCAATATCAATTAAGCTGCTGCCAGAGAACAAATCATATCTTAATATACTGTAAACACACCAATACAGATGGAGAAGAACAAGGTGAAATTCTATTACATAGAATAATATAATAACACCTGGTATTCTACCTAAAAGAATCCCAAACCTTGTGTGACTGTGGAGCAGAACAGACAACTCTGCATCTGTATGCTTGTCCACTGTGCACTACCACATGTACAGAGGAGGAATTGTTGGAGGCTACAGACAATGCCATTGCCTGTTTTTGGTCAAAAGATATTTAGCAGCCTTCACACCTTCTATTTCTATCAGTTTTATACTAATTTATGCAATGCTTTTGATACGAAATAAATAAAATATAATAAAACAGCAGCAACACTGGATCCTGAAATTGCAACACAGTCCAATAGGTTAATCATTGTACCCTTAACATTTAAAATCTCATCATTCTTAATTTTGTGTGTGTGAATGTGAATGCATGTGCATATTTTAAGAACTCACTTGAAAACTGAAAGGCATTCCAGTTTCAAGACAGATTCCACGTAAAATGAAGCATACAATATTCTGTCTGTGGAAGTCAATTTATGCTGAATTTGTAATTTATCATACAAACTCGAGAGATACAAATGAATGTCACAGAACTATTTCTTCAAATCATAACTGCTGGAGTCTTTCATACATCTTTTTTTTAAGTACTGAGTTCCACAAAAAAAAAAACCCTTGAATCAATCTTTTTCCTATGGAAAGTGTTACAAGACTCATGAGAAAATATATTAAAAGCCTCTGTCACAGAATGAAAATCCCTTTCAGATCACTGAACTTTTGAATAATCACATTAAAGAGACATTTCTATTCTTTAAAAAAAACACCACCAAGACAGACTATCAAAGATAAGAAACTTGCAATGCTCAAAAGGACAGAAGAAACACACTAGTCAAGATAGACAAAGTTAGTTAGAAGTCTAAAGATTGGAAATAAAACAAAATCTTGGCAATCAACTGGATTTGCAGCCCAGTATTTAACTAAGTTAGATGGCCCTTTCCCCCATTAAGGCTTAAATTAGTGGAGCTTGAACTAACTCTCATAAGAACAACTTCCTCAAAATAAGAACAGAAGTTGAGTATCCCTTGTCCGGAACACTTAGGATTGGAAGTTTTTCAGATTTCTAATAATAATATGGTTGCACTATTTTGCATTTGTGTTTGCATTTATTTATTTATAGTATTTCTATCCCGCCTTTCTCAAGCCCGAAGGCGACTCAAGGCAGCAATTTGATGCCATAACAATCCACAATATACAATTAAAACATTTAAAACAGCAGTATAAAATCAATATAAAATCAATACAATACAAAAACCATTAAAAACATATAATAACCAATGTCTTCCTGTTAATCTCACTTTCCAATAGCATCGTCTAACCGTTACATGTTTCAAACTTACATAATTCCGTGTTTGTCTATTGCACTACACTTCCAAAGGCTTGTTCAAAGAGCCAGATTTTTAATTTTTTTTTCGGAAGGTCAGGAGGGAGTTGTCCGATCTAATATCCCTAGGGAGAGAGTTCCACAGCCAAGGGACCACTACTGAGAAGGCCCTGTCCCTCATCCCCGCTAAACGCGCTTGCGAAGAAGGTGGGATCGAGAGCAGGGCCTCCCCAGACGATCTTAAATTCCTAGATGGTTCATAGGGCGATATATATTTGGACAGGTAAACTGGGCCAGAACCATTTAGGGCTTTATAGGCTAAAGCCGGTTTTGTATTCCTGCATACAGATAGTGAATGTGGGATGGATGGGAGTTATTATACATCCAGTTCTTACTGAATATTTCTTAAGGAGCTGTCACTCGACCAAGGTCAGAAAATTAATAGGTGAAAGCAAATGGGGAATGGGATCCTAGGTTCTGCTGCTGAACTTACACAAATCCCTGTAAAAAAGTAGGCCTCATGGAAGGCAAAGTCCAAATGCATCTACAGGGAATGTTGCAAAGCTTGGGTTGCTCAGTCAATCTACACCATTCTCATCACAAATGCCCTCCATGGCACAAGGTTCTCCATCCACTCATTGAACTAGAACAGTGGTTTTCAACCTGTGAGTCCCCAGATGTTTTGGCCTTCAATTCCCAGAAATCCTAACAGGTGGTAACTGGCCAAAACATCTTGGGACCCACAGGTTGCGAACCACTGATCTAGACATCTACAGCAGCACATACCAACACCCAAAATTGCCACCAACATTGTCTAAATTCACAAGATCCTGTCTTAAGGTACGGTACTTACACTGACCTGTGGCTAAGTCAACCAAAGTTTTCTAGGTTGGTTGACAAAAATTTCTAGACTTGTACATGAGTATGTAGGGTACTTTTTTCTGAGCAAAATGTACTTTGAAAACAAAAATGTCCTGAAATATCCCCAATTTTCCCCTCGAGTTTTAGTAATGGTTACTTATTTATATAAACAAAAATGTAATGTTTGTTTGTGGGATTAACATAACTCAAAAACCACTGGACGAATTGACACCAAATTTGGACAGAATATGCCTATCAGGCCAATGAGTGATCATCACTCAAAAAATTGATTTTGTCAATTGGGAGTTGTAGTTGCTGGGATTTATAGTTCACCTACAATCTGAACTCCGCTAACAATGGAACTGAACCAAACTTGGCACACAGGACTTCCAAGAACCACAGAAAAAAGTAGAAGGGTTTGGTGGGCATTGACCTTGAGTTTTGGAGTTATAGTTTACCTACACCCAGAGAGCACTGTAGACTCAAACAATGATGGATCTGGACGAAACTTGACATGAATACTCCATATGCCCAAATATGAGCACAGATGGAGTTTGGGGGGGGGGGGGGAATAGACCTTGACACTTGGGAGTTGTAGTTGCTGGGATTTATAGTTCATCTACAATCAAAGAGCATTCTGAACCCCACCAATGATAGAATTGAACCAAACTTTCCACACAGAACCCCCATGACCACCAGAAAAATACTATTTACCCACAAGCATAAAGAAATTACATATATTAGAAACCAACACTTTCTCATTATTTTATTTTCCAAATCACCACACTGGGCCACAGTAACGCATAGCAGGGGATGGCTAGTTATTTCATAAATTTGTTAACAAGGAAATATTTATTGTGATACACACAGGCAATTCTGAATGCCCTCACTGCCTCGCAAAACAATGTCTTACATCTAATATTTTTACTCATAATGCATTGCTTCCAAGCTTTGTATTCCCACATAATAAGGGCATCTCTTAAACAGGGATGAAGCAACTGCTGGACAGGCCTCTATACACAACTATATATTATGGGGGGGGGGGAGGGATTGCTGACCCAAACGTGAATTTAAGAATAGGACTTAGTGAAATAACACGTAGCTGTATCCTCAGTCATATGTTCATATTCAAAAAGATGCTACAACTGATAACTCAAAAAGTCAAGATAACGTACAGTTCACTGGGAAAAAGATAAAACATTGGAACAGCTCCAGATGCTTGCATACAACATGAAAAGTAATTTATAAATTATAAGCCATCCAAATCTTTTCTACAGAGAAAACCCTTCAAGTCTTTCCCTTTAACCGCTCTAGATCTGAGAGCAAGAGACTACCACCTGGTGAGATTCAAAGTCAATATACTACCTATTTTCCAAGGTCTCAAAGGATGGATTGATGCCTTTCTGTACTCATTTAAAGTAACAGCCTTTAGATCTCAACACACACTTGGCTATGCCTCTATTCAGGCAGCTGAACACACATCCAAGCCACACTTCCGTGTAAATCACCTTCAACTTTTAAATTTTTGATTTATTTACTTTGTGCCTCTTCCTTCCTCAAGGAATTGCTAAGTGCATAAAATACAATAAAAATATTCCAAACAAAGAGCAGCGGAAGACAAATACACTTGCTGACTCCCTGAAAGCTCATACAAATACATCTCTGACAGCTTAACAGTGGAAATATGTGAGTTTATTTATTATTTATTTATTTGTGATATTTCTATCCCGCCTTTCTCAGCCCAAAGGCAACTTAAGGCGGCTTACAAATTGGCAGCGATTCGATGCCATAGTAGTCATAAAATACAATTTAAAACATTTAAAACAACATTATAAAATCCATTTAAAAAAACATTGAAAAACATATAATCACTAATGTCTTCCTGTTAATTTCATTTTCCAGTAGCATCGTCTAAGGCAGTAGTTCTCAACCTGAGGGTCGCGACCCTCAGGGGGGTCGCTTGTCCATTTTGGAGCGGTCGCGAGGCCATCTCCTTTGGCCCTGCCCCCCTCCTCAAAATGGCTCCCCACGGGGCCCAGGGCCTGCCTCGGAGCCTGGGACACCTGACTCACGCCCCCGAGCTGGGCGACCCAGGTCTATGGAAGTCAGAGCTGAATTGTTTGAAGGTACTGCAGATCCCATCATCCATTGTCCAACCTCCCCAAAACATACTGCAGCGCCAACGGGCTGTCTGCAAGGAAGTTGCCATGGGGACATCCAGATGTTGTGATGTTTTACCATCCTTGTGGGAGGCTTCTCTCATGTCCCCACATGGGGAGTCAGAGCTGTTAGAAGAAGCTCATCCGCACTCTCCTCGGATTCATACCTGTGACCTGTAGATCTTTAGTCCTGCCGGGACAAGGGTTTAACCCATATGTGACAAACTGAACCATGCTCGCTGCAAGTAGGAGCAACTAAACAGTATGTATTAGCACACGGCACATACAGTACATGACAAGGCAGAGTTCTGACAGATTCCTGGCTTGTTTTGTGTGAAAACAGTGATACAAGGCAGTAAAGCATGGCCAGCTGATCTACAGAGGGAAGGTCGGAGCAATTCTAAATGTGAAAAGCCAGGGGATGAGGAACATATCAAATAGCAAAAGAAAAAGAACATGGCTCCTCCTGTCATCAATAGGTCACTGACTAGCAGATAACACACGAGGTGGGAGAGCATAGCGTACATACCTTCATAAGGTATACCTAGGGGGAAAATATCCATAACACAAAAAGTCACTTCAAGATGGAAAAAAGTACAATGTGCCTATAAAGCTACTTCTAAACCATACTAACCTGATAGTTAGAAAATCTACATAAATCCAGCCAGATTCATATATTGAATAACATATTCATATTTAACGAATACTTTCTTTATTCTGACAATCCATGACTAGTTTTACAAAAGCATTATATTGTGTTGTCGGTGGCTTTCGTGGCCAGAATCACTGGGTTGCTGTGAGTTTTTTGAGCTGTATGGCCATGTTCCAGTAGCCATGGAACATGGCCATACAGACCAAAAAACTCACAGCAACCCATTATATTGTATTTGGAAACATCCATTTATTAATAGATAGGCAATATATGGCATGGCAGCTGTCATCTACAACAACATTAAAAAGTGCTGATTTTGGTAGAAAGTTCACTCTGCATTTATCCTGATCTCTTTAAAGTACAATATGTGCATATTTTTGGAATATTCTTTTGGGAAGATTAGCAAAGCCATGTGGGTTGATTTTTTCCAATCAAAATAATACTTCAAATTAAAATTAAAATTAAATCAATTTTAGCAGAAATGTTCCATTAAGCTAAGTTTGTCTTTATTGTTTTAATTTCCTTTTAATTACTGTATTTCAATATTAATATCAAGTCAATACAAAGTTGATGGTATGGTATAGGATGGGTATTGTGTTAGTTAGGCCTATTTTTAATAGTAACTTTCAAGCAACCAGAAACTACATTTTTCCAGCATCTACCAATCCACATGGATGCCAATTAACTAAGAGGACAGGGTTGTGGTGCAGCTAGTTTGGAGTCAGCTGCATTAAAATCACTATTGACCAAAAGATCATGAGTTCGAAGTCAGCCCGGGTCGGAATGTGCTTCCGGCCATTCATTTAGCTTGCTGTCAACCTTTGCAGCCCGATAAGACAGTTGCATCTGTCAAGTAGGACGTTTAGGTACGGCTTATGCGGGGAGGCTAATTTAACTAATTTACGATGCCATAAAAACTCTCCAGCAGAGTGCAAGAATTAGAAAGTACTCAATTGGTGTCACAAGTGGACGGTGAAGCAACAGCTCCTCCGGTGGCCGGAATTAAAAAACCATACCCTCATCAAGCTGGAAAGTTAAATAGCCTCTATCTATAAATCTGTCTATATATGTTGTGTGTCTATGGAATTGAACGTTTGCCATGTATATGTGCATTGTGATCCGCCCTGAGCCTCCTGCGGGGTGAGAAGAGTGGAATATAAATACTGTAAATAATAAATAAATAAATATTATGCTTTAATCTGACCTCACCTATTTCACCAGAAAATGCATACAAAAATGGTTTTCACAAATAATACAGAAGCCCTAAATTTCATAATAAGATAAAACTAAGCAGAAAAGTATCTGTTTCATCTGTTAAGAATGGAACTATTCTAATTACCTGGAATAAGACAGAAGGTCTTACCAGAAGGTAAACCACAGGTGCGGGGGAGGAGGTTAGTAAACTCGTCATCTATACATCCTTTCTTTTGTCACAGCCTGACAAGGCCATTGTTTTCCTGTGCAATCATATTATTTACCGAAATAAAGAAAACTTTGCATTTGACATCTAATTTGGGCAGACAGATATAGATCCAGACATCAATAAGTTGAAATCAATTTTAAGGAAGCATTACAGGTGAGGATGATTGTGAAAAGCATGCCTGTTCACACACTCACTACTATAGTGGCCATAGCTAGACAAGAAAACACTGTCATTTGGTCACTGTCATTTCTTCATTAACTCTTCCTAAGAGCCTAACATGCGGGGGCCCTGGTGGTGCAGCAGGTTAAACCGCAGAGCAGCTGAACTTGCTGACCGAAAAGTTGATGGTTCAAATACAGGGAGTGCGGTGAGCTCCTGCTGCCAACCTAGCAGTTTGAAAACATGCAAATATGAGTAGGTCAATAGGTACCGCTTCTGCAGGAAGGTAACAGTGCTCCATGCAGTCATGCTGGCCACATGACCTTGGAGGCGTCTACGTATAAAGCCAGCTCTTTGGCTCAAAAATGGAAATGAACACCGCCCCACAGAGTTTGACACGACGAGACTTAATGTCAGAGGAAACCTTTACCGGAGCCTAAAGAGGTACAGCATTTTCAGCCAGCAACCAAGGCAAGACATCTTTAGAAACGTGTATAGTAATTCCAGACAGCATTACAACTATACTGTTCTGTACACCACACTTTCTGATAACCTTAAAAATCAAAAATTTCCCACAGATTTCAGTCCATGAATAACTTCTTTGGAGTAAACTGAAAGTCAGCTTGTGTAGAAATGACTAGTAGAATTGTGTAGGTGTGGAAATGTCACTATTGTTAAAATTACTGCAACCAGCCCAATGTCTTTCTATAGCACTATAGAGAGCTAGTCTTAAACTAGCCTAAGAAGCAGAATAGAGTCAAGCATATTTCCTCAGAGTAAGTACAGCAGCAATAGGTTTTGCTGCATAGACTTGCAAATCAAATTTATTTATTTATTTATGATATTTATAGCCTGTCTTTCTCAGCCATACGGCGACTCAAGGCGGGTTACAGGCTGGCACAATTCAATGCCATACATTCACAAAAGAGCAATTAAAAACAAACAACATAACATTATAAAAACATATATAAAAGCCAATAAAACATGTAATCTACGGTGTCATCCTGTTAATTTGCCACCAGTTCAAGTGCCTCTTGTTGGAACAACATTATTCTGTTTTTCAGGTAGATGAAGGATAAATAATATCATCCTCTTCCATGAAAAAAGCTGATAACTTGGCATGCAGACGTATAAGTGACCAAATGACAGCGAAGGAATACACACCCCTTCTCAGCGAATCTATTCTCTTGCCTTTTCTATCTGTTGGAGCTGAATGAGGTTTTTTTATACACTTTTGCCTCCCTTTCACCACAATATAATTTGGAATGGGATGAGTAGGGGTGATGCATACTTTTGCTGCACTTTACACAGACTTTCTAATTTCTTAGAGGTATGTGGAGTCATGGATGGGTTAGCTGATGATTGCTTGATTAGTTCCGTAAGAATTGGCAATAGTGGGAGTATTTTAATTGCTGTTGTATTTTGGAATTGAAAGTCCAGGTCTAGAATGAGTGCTGACAGAGCCCTAATTTCTAGGCCCAATGATTTTGTCATTCTAAGGTTTCAGATCTTCCATAGTTCAATGGTAGCATTATCCACTAACTCAGGGATCTGTATCAAAGCCAGCAGTGAGAGAGGACTAAGAACCAATGCAGCTGAATGATAACCAGCTTTTGATTATTAAAGTAGGCTTTCCATTGGGTTCAGACAGGAGGATATTAGTCTGTAGTGCTGGAATACTCAAAGCAGGAATATTTTGAACTGCCAGTGGAAAATGTTCCTTGCTATGGAGTTGGATGTAGAACCTCAATATGTATCGAGACCCCCTACAATGCCAGAATCACCTGCTGTTCAGGAAGAGGCTATGATACTATGGTAGACTGACAGTGTTTAATTTGAGGACCATGAATGATGCTCCCAGTATCAACATAGTGAATGAGATGGACTTGTAATATACATTCCACATGGAGATCCGTAGTTGTGTCTGTCTGAATAGGTGTAACAATGTTGAGGAAAGAAGATGAGCTCTTGGAGGTCTTCTTCATGTTTGTTCTAAGTAACCTTAGACTGATAAAATCACTTCAATAAGGTAGGCCACCTCTACATTAGCCTGTTCAACCAAGTCAAGGTGTGCATTTATACCTGTGTAAAGCAACTAGAATGGAAATGGTCAAAGTATTTACCAACAGAGGATTTCCTATGAACTGGAGAAAATAACACGTTTGATTATAGGAAAGTTCCCTTGTGGAGTGTGTAGGTGAATGCCCATTGTGTCATGGATTGTCTTCAATACAAACTAGTACCTAAGCTGAGTCAACAGAGTGATTGCTTTCAGGCATTTGTTGTACTGGCTGAATTTCAAGCCCAAACAAATCTTCTAGAGTTCTATCTTGCACCATCAACATTGTGATTCAGTATCAGTATGACAATTCAAGTAGGTGGAGTTAAATCCAGTGTCAATACCGGTTCTGATGGTTTTTGTCCCATATTAAGTACACTTCTTGCATTTCACTCACTTTCTGGAGGCACTCTGTTCAGGTACAAGACTTCTCCAGACATGTGACATCAGTGACTATGATACTGTTAGCCACTTTGAATTCCATTATTTATCTGCCCACATTAAAGAAAGTCAGTTAGTCAAACCAGAGTTTTATAAAACACTAGCCGTACCCTGCCACGCGTTGCTGTGGCCCAGTGTGTTTTATGTGCTTTGTGTGTATATGTGTGTGTGTGTATGTACGTGTCTTTGCATATATATGTGTGGTTTTGCGCATGCATTGTAATGCATTTTATTTTTTGGCTTTTTAAGTCTCTTCTGCTGTGTCTTTCAATATTTTTATGAGTGATGGTCACTTGTTGGCTTGATACATGCATCGTGTCCAAATTTGGTGTCAATTCATCTGGTGCTTTTGGGGTTATCTTAATCCCACAAATGAACATTACATTTTTAATTATATAGATAGATGCTAACTGTAAGCACTGAAGGGTTTATGAAGGATCGTGCTTGAGCTTGTTTGGAGGTTCTAGCAGGAGAGGGCAGCTATCGTTTACCTGGGATCGAAAACTGGAGACCTCAGGACATTCCTTCTATTCTTGGGACGTAGTCTTCTTCCACCAAGCACGCAGCTTCAGGAAGGACGAACATAGAGCAGTGAGGGAGGAAGGGGACACCTGGCTAGACAGCCAGATCAGCCGAATCAACCCTGGCGATCAATGGGGTGACAGATGGTGCAGCCAGATTGCCCTCACATCCAGGATCATGCTTTATGTTCCAGAATCCAATAATATGAATAAAATACACTGTACCAGAAAAAGTAACAAGCATGTTTTGAATCTACTGTCAAAAAACTTGCTGCTTGAAAAGTAATGCAGCTTTCACAAAATGATAATTGGCTTGCTGTGAGTTTTTCAAGCTGTATGGCCACGTACTGGAACATGGCCACACCACAGCAATCCAGTGATCACGATCATGAAAGCCTTCAACAACAAAATAATTATTAATTAATATCATCACACTTAGTGTAAGCATAATGTACCAAGTTCTTTAAGATACTAAGTTGCTCCATTAGTAAATTGCTCACTTACTAAGTCAACTTCATAGTTTGCAAACTATTTCTATTGCTCAAAAATAAGTTTGTTTACACACATAAGTATTTATAGACCAAATGTATAGGAAGTCATATGAGGTCAGGTGAAACTCTGATTCAATACCCACTTAGTCAGAAAGCTCACTGGGCAAATTTGGGCCAATCATTGTCCATCTAATCTATTCTAGGACTGCTGTGAAGATAACATGGGGAGCGGACAAGACACCCTGAATTCCTTCGAGGAGTAGCGGAATAAAATGTGAAAATGAAATATTTTCACTGACAGTCATAGAAACCTTTGGGAAATTTAACAAAAAAAGAGTTGACAAGTTAAAAATGTCTCAAATGATGAATTAGATAGCATTCATCCCAAGCAAAGTGTTCATGGTTGAAAAGATAAAGTTCTCTGTTTTCTCTGTGAGCTGCAGGTATTGTTTCGATTGCCATAACAGTAAACCACAGAAACCTAACCTGAAAGGGTTAGTGCTTTCCTTCTCTTTGTTGTGCCCCATAACGTCTCTAATCATCTGAATACTATTTTAGGAATGTTTTACAAAACATGTCAGATGATTATTAATCTCCACAGCATTCCTCTGTTCACTCTAACTACCATGACTGTATTAACAGTTTATTTTGTACACAGCGGTCATTTTAATGCAGAAGGGTAAAAAAATGGCCTAAAGGCACCAGATCTTGTTTGATCTTGGAAGATAAGCAGGGTCAGCTCTGATCAATATTTGGATGGGAGACCACCAATAAATAGCAGGTGCTGTAGACTATATTTCAGAGGAAGTAACTGGCAAAACAACCTCTGAGTATTCCTTGCCTAAGAAAAATCTATAACGTTCATAGGGTTGTCATAAGATGGCAGGTAACTTGAAGGCATATAAACATGCACACAATCTACTATACAAAGAAGACTTTTAGGGTGCACTCTTACCGTAGAAGTAAAGCAGTTTGACACCACTTTAACTGCCATGGCTTAATGCTATGGAGTCATGGAAGCTGTAGTTTTACAAGATCTTTAACTTTCTCTGCCCAAGAGTGATGGCATCTCACCAAACTACAACTCCCAGGATTCTATATCACAGAGCCATGGCAGTTAAAGTGGTGTCAAACCACATTAGTTATACATTGTAGATGCACCCTTATAGTTATGCCTGCAAAGGCTGTCCAGTCCTTCCCAATACTCATATAAAGGCAACAGGAACTAGTTATTTAAGAATGTTAGTCATGAACTTTGCTCATTATATCAAATTTTCTGGTGTAACAGTATATTACTTCTAACTTATCAAATTCTTCCAATATCTTAAGTAAGTGTATCATAAGATAGTCCAAAGGTTAAATCAAGATGCAGAAAGGCCTAGAATTATCTAGAGATGCTGCTTCTCAAAGTAAATTCACTTCGGCTTGATTAATTCTAACTAATTTAGTTAAATGTGTCATTTGGGTATATTATTGCAGAAAATATCAAGAAACACGCATAACCTTTTTACAAAACGAAAGCTATTTGAGTTACATCCCAGCGGTACTAGAAGGATTTTGTTACTTGTTTTACATCATGTCATTTGTATAGTAAAATCTCCAATGTGAGCCAACCCAATACTAAAGAGTAATGTATTATGTACTGCAGAATTACGTTTTTTTCCCTTTAACAATTATGTATGACTGTAAATCAGTATTAAATGGCATGTTTGCTTTCAACAAGGAAGTTTCATACCATAAATATTTCAAATCAAAAACAGGACACTCCCTCTACAGGACTATGTTCTATGGATACCAAGAGTTATAAAACTACTTTACTCTTATTTAAAAAATACCATTGAGTTATATGGCATATATAGTTCCTCTTTCCCACCATTCATTGCATCCTAGCTGCCCCCCTACTAAGATAGTAGGACAGGAAAGTGCTGGGAGACCCTTCAAACTTCTATATAGAACAGAAGTCAAATTAATTAATGTGATTTCATGTTTTAAATGTATGCAATTATTGGATTTTATTATGTATTTTATTATGTGTACATTGAAGACATTGAGTTGCTGCTGGCTGGAAGCCGTCCTGAGTCCCGTTCCCCCCCCCCCCCCATCCCTCCGGGGTTGAGAAGGGCGGGGTACAAATATCTGAAATAAAATAAATTAATTGATAGCTCCCTATGCCAACAAGTGAGCAATGTAGAAAGAATAGTCCATTTATCTCCTAGTCTTGGACACGTACTTGAGAATAACTAACATAGGTCTAACAGTTGCTCACAGCTTTAAAAAAAACCAACCAATGCAGATCATCCAAGTTACTAGTTCAATATTATGCAGGTTTGTGGTCATGTTTACAACTTATAGTGATTCTAAAGGCATGTTTACCCACATTTAATGCTCAATTAATTTCACATAGTGGTTCCCAACCTATGGTCCATGGACCACCAGTGGTCTCCAAGAACAAAAATATGGTTCACGGCCTCACCAATACTACACCATTGCCTCAAAACAACGTGGTCTTGCTAAACCCTCTTTCAATGGCAAGACAATGGCAATGTCAGGAGGGGAGAGGCTGACTACTCACAAAAGATTATTACTACCAAATCAGTTCTAGATTATTAAATATGGTTTTCTGTGGGCAAGCAGATGGTGACTACTGGATGGCGTATGTTCTGTATCAGAAACTAGAGCTGATGTGGTCTATCCAATGCAATTTTCTGAATCAGCGTACCAAATAATCAAACCGAATCTAAAGTTGACCAAAAATGATTGGTACTAATGTTGGAGGGATCCCTGGTCAAAAAAAGGTTGGGAACCACTGATTTAACGCAATCTATTACCCAACAAATGTTGTGGTAAAGAGCCTTTTCCATCAATTATTGATTCAACCAGCCCACTTAAGGGTTAACACCTGACTGACAACAAAAACTAGCAACAAGACACCTTGGTATGTATATACTGTGACTGAGAGCCATGATTTCTAACAAATATTTTGGATTTTACCATAGCAATGACATTCTTCTAATTACATCACATTAGAGATGACAAACAAATAGCCAGCAAAAGCATCCAGATCAACTTTTTATTGTAACATGTTCAGTCTGAGGTCCATCAAAAACCACAGTTAGGTGCAAAATAGTGCTAAGTGGGGTGAAGTGAAGCAGGAGGAACCCGATAGAAAATGATGTCTCATATGATGAAGTCGATTACTTAGAGTAGCCCATGAACTAAGCGTAATAATGACCTGTAGACCTACAATAGGTTTATTTATTTATTTATTTATTATTTACTTTGCTTATATACCGCTGTATCTCAAGCCCGAAGGCAACTCACAGCGGTTCACAAACAGTAAAAACAGTAGAAACAGCAGTGGTTCCATACAACATATAACAATTGACTTAACACATTATCCATAAATTACCAATAAGCAATTACAATGCACAATTATTACAAAAAACAACCGTACCCAATCTTCTCATCATCCAAGCGTAGTCCAGATTCGTCGTCCATTGTTCCATTCCTATGTTCCATTACCAGATTGTACTAAATTACTCAAATGCCTGCACAAACATCCAGGTCTTCACCTTTTTGCGGAATACCATTAGAGATGGTGCTAGTCTAATGTCCGTAGGAAGGGCGTTCCACAGCCGAGGAGCCACCACCGAGAAGGCCCTATCTCTCGTCGCCGCCAGCCGAGCTTGAGAAGCAGGCGGGATCGAGAGCAGGGTCTCCCCGGAAGATCTCAAAGTCCTGGTGGGTTCATAGGCAGAGATGCGGTCAGATAGGTAGCCTGGGCCGGAACCGTTTAGGGCTTTAAAGGCCAACGCCAGCACTTTGAATTCAGCCCGGTAGCAGATCGGTAGCCAGTGGAGTTGGCGCAACAGGGGGGTTGTATGCTCCCTGCGCTCCGCTTCTGTTAAAATCATGGCTGCCGAGCGTTGGACTAGTTGGAGCTTCCGAGCTGTCTTCAAAGGCAACCCCACGTAGAGAGCGTTGCAGTAGTCTAAACGGGATGTAACCAGAGCATGGACTACCGTGGCCAAGTCAGACTTCCCAAGGTACGGGCGCAGCTGGCGCACAAGCTTTAGCTGTGCAAATGCTCCCCTGGTCACCGCCGAAACCTGGGGTTCCAGGCTCAGCGATGAGTCCAGGGTCACACCCAAGCTGCGAACCTGCATCTTCAGGGGGAGTGCGGCCCCATCCAACACAGGCTGTAACCCTATGCCCTGTTCGGCCTTGCGACTGACCAGGAGTACCTCTGTCTTGTCTGGATTCAATTTCAATTTGTTCGCCCCCATCCAGACCGTCACAGCGGCCAAGCACAAGGTTACTACTGAGCAGATATTTAAAAACCTAATTAGAGTCAGGGCAGAATTATGTTGCTTTTATCAGGAATACTTGCCAATCCATTGCAGATGGCCCAGTGATCTACTATCTTTTGTTCATAACAGCTTTATTATATCCATGTTTATGGCCTCAGACAGTCCTTAAAATGAGTCAGCATTCCAGCTTTCAAGATATTATCAACTCTTGTTGGGTTTTATAAATTTTTTAGCTTTCTAAATCACCATCACATGAGGCCTCGAGTGCCAAAATATTGTGCACTCGAGGAGTCAAGACATTAAATTAAAATATCTCTTTTTCTTTTAGACCTGTTCCATATAAACATAGGAATTAGGTTATGGTTTAAGTTGTGCCACATGAATTGTAAATTTCATTGTTCACTATCAAATAAAACCTACTGTATATACCCACAGACCTTAACCCAGTGCCCCTCCCTCAGTTTTAAAACAGTTCTAAACCACTGAGACAATGAAAAGTGATGGAGCCTATCCCATGATGCAGGAAGACTTCTCTGTGCCCATCACGATTTAGTAATCAAATGTCACAGTCCCAAAAAAAAGGGGGGGGGGGAGAAGACAATCTGAGATTGTCTTCTGGACTCAGGAACTGGGATACTCCGTTTTGAAAGTACAAAAACGCATGGGATAAGAGCTGTCAGAATCACCTGAACTGAATCGAAGTTGTCATATTTGCAAATGGGCTGTTTTGCGGTTAGTGAGTCCCGTAATTTTGCCATAATGCAGTTGCTCAATCCTTTTTGGTATTTTTTTGACATTTACAATAGAGAAATGTTGCTATTTTAGTAGATTACTATTTTTCTTTAATAACGCAAATTTATTTATTTATTTATTTGCTACATTTATATCCCACCCTTCTCACCCCAACATGGGGACTCAAAACGGCCTCACAGAACGGCAGCAATTTGATGCCACACACATACATAAATGCAACAAAATAACATATGCATTAAAACAAAACAAAAAACAATAATATTAAAACTATTATTATAATCATGTTATCCTGAGTCAAATCCAAGGCCATTCCAGAAGTCACTTCAAAATTCCGTATACTCATATTGCACTAACTTGCTAGCCAAAAGCTTGGTCCCATAACCAGGTTTTTACATTCTTCCTGACTGTCAGGAGGGAGGGGGTTGCTCTGATTCCACAGCCGAGGGGCCAATTGCCAATTACACCTGTGAAGAAGGCAGGATCAAGAGCAGGGCCTCCTCAGAAGATCTTAACCTCCGAGGTGGATCATAGAGGGAGATAAAGTTCACACAGCTAAGCTGGACCGGAACCTTTTAGGACAAATCTGGATAGCATGAGTGTGATCCCTCTCAATGTTGAAGTAATTTTAAAAGGGTGGGGGACAATTCACTTGTTCGTGGGATAAGGATTAAAATTATTAGTAACGGAGAAACCAGCAAATTAAGACAACATGTGATAAGCAATGAATAATGGAATATAATGATTTGCAGTGCTACAGGGCTAAATACCACAATTACATGACACTAACTGCCCCCCTACTGCATACAAACACATGTACACATGGGATAAGGTCCATAGACTTCCATCCTCTTTTTTGGCCAGCCCCACACTCGAACTCCCCTTCTGGTTCCTATTCCAGTACTAGTGGCGTGCTCTTCTCTTCTAGGTCCCAGGCAGCAAGATGGACACAGTGGGTCTGAAAGCTGGAGAGAAGGATCACATTCCATAGTAATGTATGTAGGATGGATATGGAGCAACCAACCCACCACCTGAGAGCCAGAGATGTGGGGCCTCCAAGTGCCAGTTGTGGAGGGAACAGTGGTAGTGGACATGGCACAAGCAATGGATAAGATAGGAAATGGACTGGGCAAAGGAGGGGAATGATCTTGCACTAACATCCTCTGATTTCTCTCCTGCAGCGAGGAAAAGCCAAAGAGCTGCCACTGCCACCATTTTTCTGCCCAGATATTCCAAAAAAAGGCCACAAGCAGTGACATAGTGGAGCGAGGTACTCATACTAACCCATGTATAAGGGCCCTTCCACACAGCCATATAAACCAAACTATCAAGGCAGAAAATCCCACAATATCTGCTTTGAACTGGGATATCTGAGTCCACACTGCCACATATTCCAGTTCAAAGCATATAATGTGGGATTTTTTCCAGCTGTGTGGAAGCGGCCTAAGTCGACTAAGGTTTTGGTGGTCAATTTTCTATCAAAACATGTCTGATCCACACACAAGTATATATAGTACATACTACTAATTTCAATAAGGGAATGATACAACAAAAGATATCCTCTTTAGCATGCCTCTCACAGAACATGATGATAACCAAAAGAAACATTTTCCTAGTAGTGTAATTTTCTTAGTAGTGTAACATAAATGATAACAAAGTTTAACCAACAATGAATACCAAAAATAAGAGGTTTGCTCCCACATTTACAAAAATGTCTCAATACAATGTTACAGTGACTGACAGTAATCACTCAGCTGTACTAAGCCTTCTTCCACACAGCTATAAAAATCCACACTGAACTGGATCATATGGCAGTGTAGACTCAGATAACCCAGTTCAAAGCAGATATTGTGGGATATCTGCCTTGATATTCTGGGTTATATGGCTGTGTGGAAGGGTTCTGTAATGAAAAAAACGGTATAGGTTTGTCACTGATCTATAAACTGGCAAGAGTGCTGCCACTCGTAATTATTAATGGAGTACACAAATTGTAAACACCAAAATAAACGTATGGCAGATAAAAACGAGACCTACAGTTCAATCTGCTTAGCATTCCATTTGTTTGTTTGTTATGCAATAGCTCTGCCAAATACCGAAGTAGCAGAATGTTGATGTAAATGTTCTGATCACAATTTCTTGTTTGATCATCCATCGTTTTCAAAGTGAAGAGTAGAATGCAAAATATAATGTAAATACATTATGTTCCCGGCACATGTGGCATTTGAAGTGAGGCATCCTTAAAACTTTGCTTGTATTATTATAACCTCTCATATGCACTTATATAATAACAACTCTGAAATATTTCAGGAACTCAACCTGTGTGAAATGCTTCAAAGCTCCACTTCCTTCAAGGGGATATATTTAGGCATATACTTAATTTTCTTACAGAAGTAGAAGGCATTTAAAGTGCTTAACATTGGATCTCACTCTATATTTTAACAATAAAACTGAGCAACCTTTTACTTCACCCAAGAGAAGCCTTGGTGCAGTGCAGCAATTATTATTTTAATAGTAATGTTAACCAATATCATCACATTAGCACTTAACCCTGGAATTTTAACTGTTCACTACAGTCCATTAAAAATACTGTAGAGGAGAACAAGAAGTTGTATTCAATATCGTATTTTGCAAGTGATTTCATACTGCATTATGGAAAAGAAGAGAATAAAAGGGTACTTCCTAAGATGGAAGCATACAAGTAGAGTCAAAAGCTACAGCAGTGTTTCTCAACCTTCACAATGCTGTGACTCCTGAATACAGTTCCTCATGTTGTGGCGACCCCCAACCATAAAATTATTTTCATTTCTATGTCATAACTGTAATTTTACGACTGTTAGGAACCATAATGTAAATATCTAATATACAGAATGTATTTTCATCAACTGGATCAAATTTGACACAAATACCCAATACGACCAAATTTGAATACTGGTGGGTTGGGGGGGGGGTTAATTTTGTCATTTGGGAATTGTAGTTCCTGGGATTTATAGTTCACCTACAATCAAAGAGCATTCTAAATTCCACTAAAGATGGAATTGAACCAAACTTGGCACACAGAACCATGACCAACAGAAAATACTGGAAGGGTTTGGTGGGCATTGACCTTGAGCTTTGTAGTTGTAGTTTACCTATGTCCAGAGAGCACCGTGGACTCATACAATGATAGATCTGGACCAAACTTGGGACAAATACTTAATATGCTCAAATGTGAACACTGGTGGAGTTTGGGGAAAATAGTCCTTGACATTTGGGAGTTTTAGTTCCTACAATTTATAGTTCACCTACAATCAAAGAGCAATCTGAATCTCACCAACAATAGAATTCGACCAAACTTCCCACACAGAATCTCCATAACCAACAGAAAATACTGTGCCTTCTGATGGTCTTTGGAGACCCCTCTGACACCCCCTCGCAACCCACCAAGGGTCCCGACTCCCAAGTTGAGAAACACTGAGCTACAGGATAGGATTCACACATTCAAGAGAAGGTACTCAGAGCCCTTCCAGATAGGCCATATATCCCAGGATCAGATCCCAGGTTTTCTGCTTTCAACTGGATTATATGAGTCCCCACTGCCAGATAATCTGGGATAAACAGAAAACCTGGGATGAGATCCTGGGAGGGATCTGGAAGGGCCCTATGATTTTTTATTGTACCACAAGTGATGCTAATAATTCTACAGAAATGCATGTGCTAACAGATACCTTACACTCTAATTTTAGGCATTTACAACCGTACAGTATGATATTGCCAGAGAATAAAATAGTCCGGCTTCACAAGATACTCCTAACCTTCCCCTCATGATGATGATGATGGAAAGTCACCCTGTCACAAACCATTTAAATTGTATGGCTATGCATAGATCTGCTTGACATGGAGCATTTGAAACCCACTTATCTACTCTCATTTCTTCAGCCCCCTTGACAGGTAACGTGACCTTTTGATGTGAACCAGTCATATTTACTAAATAAACCTTTTCTAAAAATTGCCATTCAGCCTCCAATTTGTCAGATACCAGGACCATATTCCTCCTTACAACTAAAACCAACCATCTACTCCAAATATATTAATTGGCAGTTATGTGGTAAAGAAGGCTATACATTTCAGCAAGAACACCTGAGCTATCTATTTCTTAAACTACTGTATTATTTGCATAACATTCCACTTACACCAAAGCATTTCTGTCACACAGTGAAGTATGACAAATGAGATGTCACTATCTCAGGAATCTCTAAACTTGCCAGTGAGGGTCTGAACAAGACCATTTCAAAATCCGTATTTTGCAGGAAGTATACATTCAAAAGAGCATGAAGAATGGGAGGGAATGATTACTTCGGGATAGCAGTTACCTTTGATTTTTCTAAGATACAAATCTTTATATATAGGATCTCAGCCTGTGTACATTTGTGCTCGCAAAACTCAAAAAGTAGTCGGTCGATTGACCTGACATTTCGGCATAATGTCATATTTCAGTATGCACATGTTTTTATAGTAAAATGAAATTTAAAAGCCATGTTGCATTTGACTACACGCGTGTATTTGGAGGAAAACTAGCAGTCTGGGAATAGACAATGTGGAATCTGTGATGCCCAAAGCAACCACTCACAGCCTAGCTTTTATTTTTACCTCAGCAGTACAAGAAATAACTATCTATCACAGAGCAGCTTTCATTTCACCTCAGCAGTAGAAGAAATAACAACCAATCACAGTGCAGCTTTCCTTTTTCCTCAGCAGTATAACAACCAATCACAGAGAAGCTGACATTATACCTCGGCAGTGTAAGAAATTATTGATTGATTGCTATTGGCATACCACCCATTCCAACCGACATGGTGTTTGAGTACTAACAACTTCCATTTCCAATGCACCTTGCGTTCGCTATTACTATAAAAAAAACTGCAGGGGTAATTTTTGCAAGTGTGTGGTTTGAATTTAGAAAATGATTGCTTCTCTCATGGGCACTTATACGCCGCATGCTCAGGAGTCGGTAAACCGTCAGATCTTTACGATTATGCAGAAAACGGACAAACCAAAAATATAGTCAATCCAGTAGCTTTACAATAAAAATGATTTCTGTTGAAAAAAACTCTTTTTCTTTCCTTTCCTTTCCTTTGCTTTCATGCCACATAGACACAGCAATGCAAGGCAAGGTATTGTATTGAATGGTGTGTTTTCTATGAATCTATGTTTGCAACAGTACTTTTATGGCCTCCACCCCCCTTTTTTTCAAATGAGTTCTTTTGTTGCTTGATGCTTGTCTACTATTGTTATGTTGTTTTATGCTTTTTAAATTGTATTTTGTTATTGCTTTGCTTTTAACGGTATGTTCCCTGGGCTTGGCCCCATGTAAGCCGCCCGAGTCCCTTCGGGGAGATGGAGGCGGGGTAGAAAAACAAAGTTCTTCTTCTTCTTTTTTATTTGCTATCTCATTCATTTCATATCAGACTGAGCCACAGTGAAGCATGGTCGGGTTTAGTTAGTATATAAACACAAGTGTAGAATAGGAAAAGTTAAACAAGTTAAACTTCAGAAGAGGTAGGAAGATCCAAAAATGGCAGTATGATAATACCTTTAGCAGATGAAGCACATTTTGGGTCAGAATTTTATGATAAATAGCATCATATGGCTTCAGTCCATCCTGTGGAACCAAAAACTCTAGGTGAAAGAAGCACATTTTTCTGCCAGAAGACATAAACTCTGAATACCATTGTATTTTTTTAATTTAACTGAAAATTCTTCTCTCCTACCAGGAATTGAACCAATTTCCTCCTACACAATCCAACCTTTCCTCTCCCACCTCTTTTGCTGTTCACATATGCTCATGCAGAGGATCCCAGAGGCACTTGCTGTTAACCTTCTTGCCAAAATCCATGAAACTGCAGAGAAAGTCAAGCCAAGAGTAGGGATCTTATATGAACAACAGGGGAATACATTACAGCATATGATCAGGATAAAATAAAAAGATGCCAGAAGGATACTCTGAGGAACGATATAAAAGAAATGAAAGGAGGACAGATTCCTTCAAGGAAGAAGCTTTTGATGAAGAAATCACTATTGTGGCAAGTGAAGAAACTCTCAAATTGCTTGGAAGAAATAAATCACCAGCAACCGCTGGCATACCGATAGAGTTGTTTTGAACTATGCTGACAGAATCCATCCAAATTCTAACAAAAGTCTTAGAACAAATAAAGGAAACAAAACAATAGTCTTCTGACTGGGAATGTTCAATATACAGTATGTTCCAGCTCCCAAGAAAGGGTCCATCAAAGATAGTTGTAATCATGCAAGGGATGCTCAGGAGTTTGCATTAATTACTTTTATTAGATACTAGCCATCCCCTGCCATGTGTTGCTGTGGCCCAGTCTGTGTATATGTGTTTTGTGTGTGTATATATTTGTGTATATATACACAATGTGTGTATTTGTGTATATCTGTGGTTTTGTGCATTTGTTGTAATTTATTTTGGCTTTTTAAGTCTCTTCTGCTATGTTTTTCAATGTTTTTATGAGTGATGGTCACTCGTTGGCCTGATAGGTCTATTGTGTCCAAATTTGGTGTCAATTCGTCCAGTGGTTTTTGAGTTATGTTGATCCCACAAACCAACATTACATTTTTATTTATATAGCTGGAGCAAGAAATGCCAGATGCCCAAGACAGCTTCACAAAAGGAAGAGGTTCTATTTATATTGCAAATATATAGCAGCGAATGGAATGCACCAAGAAATATCAGAAGTAAATCAACCCGGAATTAGATATTACCTTCAAAAGTAGAGATACATCATTAAAAAGCAAAGTCAGAATCATCCTGGCCATAGTATTTTTGATTTTTATGTATGGCTGCATAGTGAAGAAAATGGATAAGAAGAAAATAACCTCTTTTGAAATGTGGTGCCGGAGAAAAGCAGATATTATGGATGGCAAAAGACCAATACGCGAATCCAAAAGAACAGTAAATCAAGCTTGAATGTTCATTAGAAACCCGTAAGACTCACCTGAGGCTAATGAGAGGACACGACTTTCTGAAGGAGTGTAGTCTTAGTGTGGAATAAAGGACTCCTAAACCTAGTGATTTCAATAACTCAAGCACAGTTCATGGTATATCACATATATGCTGCAAATGCAAGCTCTATACTCAGAAATAATATTGATTAGAAAATAGCCATGGGTGCGACAACTTTCAAAAGTAACTTCAAGAAGCATACCAAGACAGTTGCTGCCAGACCAGCTCCCAGAGCTGATCTAGGTGTCATGAAAAGAAGCAAATTGTAATTTATTGTACTGTTATTTTACTGTGTGGATGGTAAGAATGGATTGTGCGAATCACTCCTCCCGATAGCAGAATAACTTGATGGGCTTTCAATATTAGAATTGTGCTTCTTGACTGGAGGAAATTCAAGTTGTTGCACCATGTCAGGTAGCAGATTAAAAAGATTTGATATTTTGCAGAGGAACAAACATGCCCTTCTTTTCATGCACCACCCCACAGCACCCATTGAATTCTATTAGATGTATAACATGGGAAACTGTCTTCCCATGTTACACATCAGAGCACTACTTTGCCTCTGTTGTTGTTATATGTATTCAAAACAACTCCAACTCAAGGTGATTCTAAGGCCCCTTCCACAACGTTGTAAAAAAATCCCACATTATCTGCTTTGAGTCCCCGGTGGCGCAATGGGTTAAATCCTTGTGCCAGCAGGACTGAAGACCGACAGGTTGTAGGTTCGAATGAGGGGAGAGCGTGGATGAGCTCCCTCTATCAGCACCAGCTCCCCATGCGGGGACATGAGAGAAGCCTCCCACAAGGATGGTAAAACATCAAAACATCCGGGCGTCCCCTGGGCAACGTCCTTGCAGACGGCCAATTATCTCACACCAGAAGCAACAAGTTGCTTCTGACACGAAAAAAAACTGCTTTGAACTGGATTATATCAAAGCAGATATAGTGGATTAACTGCCTTGATATTCTAGGTTATATGGCTGTGTGGAAGGGCATTTAGGTACCCTATCATGGTGTTTCCTTGGAAAGATTTATTTGGAGTGGGTTTGCCATTGTCTTTGTATGGTTGGCCAAGATCATCCAACACGTTTTCTTACCCAAGTGGGGATTTGAACCCTGGTCTCCTGCATTCCTAATCCAACCACTCAAAACACTACGCCTAGCTCAATATCAGCTACACGAACTATCAACAACAGTCCAGGACTTCACATAGGTACATTTCTTGCTTCAATATGAAAATACCAAGCACAGAACCTGAGAACTTCTGCTCGTCCACTACACAACAGCTCTTCTGCAATGTTGACTTGAGACAAAGTCTTTCTCCACAAAAGGAAGATCCCACCTACATAAACTCTTTTAAGGCCACTTGTACATTGTCATATAATCTAGATTATCAAAGATTTGTTGTTGTTTATTCATTCAGTCACTCCCAACTCTTTGTGACCTCATGGACCAGCCCACTCCAGAGCTCCCTGTCGTCCGTCACCACCCTCAGCTCCTTCAAGGTCAAGCCAATCACTTCAAGGATTCTATACATCCATCTTGGCCTTGGTCGTCCCCTCTTTCTTTTTCCTTCCTTTTTACCCAGCATCATTATCTTCTCAAGCTTTCCTCATTATGTGGCCAAAGTACTTCATCTTTGCCTCTAATATCCTTTCCTCCAGTGATCAGCCAAGCATTACTTCCTGGATAATCCAGGTTATCTGCTTTGAACTGGATTGTATGAGTCTACACTGCCATATAACGTAGAGCAGAACAAACAACTCCGCATCTGTATGCTTGTCCACTATGCCCTGTCTCATGTACGGAGGAAGAATTGTTGGAGGCTACAGACAATGCCATTGCTGTTGCCTGTTTTTGATCAAAAGATATTTAGCTGTCTGCGCTCCTTCTATTTTTATCAGTTTTATACTAATTGATGCAATGCTTTTGATATGAAATAAATAATAACCACGAAATGCAGAGCCAACCTTAAGAAATGGGGCTACAAAGTGGACTCCACAACATGTTAGTGTGGAGAAGAACAAACCACAGACCCCCTACTACAATGTAGTCTGAGTTCTGACATATGCACACTAGAGGACCTTCTTACAGCAACACCAGAGGCACTCCAAGTGGCCAGCTTCTGGTCAAAGAAAATTTAGTACAATGCCAAGCTCTTAACTTTTTAAATGGTTTTTGTATGCATTATAACTGTATTCTCAATTCGCTTCTGACATAATAAATAAATCCGGATTTTATATGGTAATATGTTGTTGTTTATTCGTTCAGTCGTTTCCGACTCTTCGTGACCTCATGGACCAGCCCACGCCAGAGCTCCCTGTTGCCTGTCACCACCCCCAGCTCCTTCAAGGTCAAGCCAGTCACTTATGGAAGTATAGATGGGTCTAAATTGACATGTGAGGAGTAAACTCTCTGCATGCAAAGCAAGCAGGGTTCTACCACCTGAGTACTCAGGGCCCTTCCACTCAGCCCTATATCCCAGAATATCAAGGCGGAAAATCCCACATTATCTGCATTGAACTGGAATATATGGCAGTGTGGACTCAGATAACCCAGTTCAAAGCAGATATTGTGGGTTATTCTGCCTTAATATTCTATGATATAGGGCTACGTCGAAGGGCCCGCACCTTCCTTCTTGTACTATCATGCTGGATTCTGACAGTATACCTATGAAGCACATTTATTTGGACAGAAATGCCATTGAAACAAATGAACATGAGACTACATCTCATGTTCATGCCTCCATCAGCTCTTACTTCCAAGTAAAAATGCAGAAGATCATTGCAGCTCCATGGGTACATGTGACCATGCATTGATACTGCCCATGTACGGTTTTGGAAGATTCAAAATATAAGTTTAATTCACTGAAACCTAATTTCAATCAAATCTGCAGAAGATCATGTCATGATGCCCATCTATATAAAGAAGAATGTAATGTTCATTTGTGGGATTAACATAACTCAAAATCCACTGGACGAATTTACACCAAATTTGGACACAATACACATATCAGGCCACCGAGTGACCATCACTTATAAAAAACTAAAAAACACAGCATGTGCCAAACCACACACACACACACACAAACATATACATACACACACACACACGCAAATATACATATACACAAATACATACACACACAAAACACATAAACAGACTGGGCCACAGCAACGTGTGGCAGGGGATCGCTAATCTTTTATAAAAGTGGACCATGCATTACATGAAACCAAGGATCAAATAACAGGTCATGCATTACCTGGCTTTCCCCTTTTGTGCTCAGAAGTCTGCCTCACAGCTGAGACCCATACATTAGTTATGGATTATCTCAAGTACCAAGTGCAACGTACCTCTTTATGTTTGTTTTGTAACAGTGAGTAAAGAGATTGACAAGCATTAATGGAGTTACTCCAAACACTGTCTCCTGCATTGTTTAACAAGGACTTCACTTCATTAGTGCTTGTGAAAGAAATTACAGTCATGCTGAGGACTGAGAGTTTTCTCAGGTCTTCTCTCACTTTAGAAATTAGGAAATTAATCACAATTGAAAAACAGGAGCATTTCCAAAACCAAGACAGAACACATAAACAGCCATTGATTTTTCTTAATATACAAAAAGGTGGGATTGATATAGGAATATTAGCTACGTTTTCATGATCACACGACATCAATCAATATTATTGAAACACGGAACGCAATATGTAACATGATAGGACATGTATGCCAATGTACACTACATGTTATGCAAGGAAAAATTAAAAGTTTTTGCAAATGTGGTCTATTTACAAACATAATTTAAAATGTGCAATCAACTGAAAACAGACGCAACACTGGCAAAAGTATGTAGCACAACGATCCAACCCTTTGAAACCTTGATACAATCAAAGTTTGCAATCTGTTTAGGGAGTACTTTATATATACAAAAAACACTTGACAAAACTGAACAACAAAGTTACACCAACAGTTTAAATGCAATTACAGTCCCAATAACATGTTTATGATGTTCTGACGCTTGGCACGAGGCATGTCAAACTTTCAGTGTGCAAGGAGCATTGCTCTGCAACTAACAGGAGACATTGCAGCTACCTTTTCTTATTTCAGTGAGGAAATTTAAGCCAAGGACTTTATGAATAATTCAGCACAGTTTGTGGCATAAATTTATAATGCCTCTTATTGGTTGGAGATAACTGACTTTCATTCAGCTTAATAAAGCCCAGCGCCACCAAATCCTGAAAGGTGAACAAAATAAAACGGTGTGCGTTTATGGTAAAGAATGTGCTAGGAAAATTTTTTTCTTTAACTGTTAAGATGGGATCTCAACATTATTTGAGATATAATAATAATAATAATAATAATAATAATAATAATAATAATAATTTCATATATACAAGTTAAATATCCCTTATGCTGAAGGAGTAGAAGTATTTTGGATCCTTGCAGATTTTGGAAAACCTGGACCAAATTGAAAATCAAGTATATCCAAAAGTAGGAATAAGTTATGAAAGTCCTATCACAAAACAAGTCTGACATGGTGGTTGTCAAAGTGGTCCAGCATTTTTGTGTTCACAACCTACAAACTATCTGCAGACTCACTAAGAAAATCCAACAAATGCTACATTTAGCAAAGGACAAGAGGGATCCTCTCACTTTTGCAGGAGTCTACTGTGCATGAGTCTTCATAGGGACCACCAAACACAACATTGTCCAAACACAAATCGAGAAACATGAAAGGCACTGCAGTCTAAGTGAACTAGAGAAGTCAGCCATAGCAGAGCACCTGATGAACCAACCTGGACATAGCATATTGTTTGAGAATGCAGAAATACTGGACCACTCTAACAACCACCATGTCAGACTACACAGAGAAGCCATTGCAATTCACAAGCATGTGGACAATTGCAACAGAACGGAGGAAACCATGAAAATGAACAAAATCTGGCTATCAGTATGTTTAAAAACTCTAAAATCAGGACAGTAAATAAAGAGCAACATAAACAAAAAACAGCGGAATTCCAGACAATCAATCAGAGCCAGCTTTCACCGTCCAACAAAGGATTCCCCCAGGCAGTAAATAACCATACTTGGAAGCTTCAGTACCATTAAATGCTAATCAAGGTGACCAACTGCAACATTCACATTTGCCTTAAGCAGACAATAGTTCTTTCTTCCACCATGGACATTCCACAGATATATAAACCCCACTTGCCCAGTTTCTAAAACACCTCACAACCTCTGAGGATACCTGCCATAAATGTGGGTGAAATGTCAGGAGATAATGCTTCTGGAACATGGCCATACAACCTGGAAAATTCACAGAAACCCAGTGATTCCGCCATGAAAGCCTTCCACAACGAACTTTTCTACCGTTTCCCAGCTATTTATTTTTAATTTGTCTCAGAGGATTAGGAAAAATAGGGGAGAATCTACAATCTTGAGCAGGGGTCCTCAAACTTTTTTAACAGAGGGCCAGGTCACAGTCACTCAAACTGTTGGAGGGCTGGATTATAATTTGAAAAAACCATGAATGAATTCCTATGCACATTGCACTCGTTGTATTTGTAGTGCAAAAACACTTCAAAACAATACAATAATTAAAATGAAGAACAATTTTAACAAATTGTTAATACAAACTTATTAGTATTTCAATGGGAAGTGTGGGCCTGCTTTGGGCTGATGAGGTAGGATTATTGTTGTTGTTGCTGTGTGCTTTCAAGTCTTTTCAGACTTAGGTTGACCCTGAGCCAGGGCCAGGTAAATCTTGGAGGACCGTATCCGGCCCCTGGGCCTTAGTTTGAGGACCCCTGATCTAGAGGAAGAGATGAAAGAACTCAGTTGAGGCCTACTTCCAAAAGCTCAAACATGAGGCCTGAGACCACTTCCTTCACCTTCCTAACAAACCTAAACAACTCCACCTTGCATAGATAGATAGATAGATAGATAGATAGATAGATAGATAGATAGATAGACAGATAGATAGATAAGATGTGGGATGGAGAAAAAGCGAAAGATCAGGGGCCTCGAACAAGGCAATGTACAGTAGTCTGTTTGTTTCCACAATCCAAAGTTTCAGGAGAAAGAAAAAATTCATGCCGACTGCATGCCAGACCTGCAGTTCCAAAAACAGACTTCAGTAAACTGCTTGTGTATTTATCTTTGCCGAGTCCAGCTTCTTCCTGAGAAAGACGGTTCCAAAAAAAAAAAAGTTCTGGACTAGGAAATGAAAATACGATTTGAGCAGAAATTATCGCTTTTTTAAAAGCAGAATCCCTAGTGCTTATGGATCTCCAGCTGTTTTGAAAGAGAGAAACACAAGCCTAATGCAAAGTCTTCGGAGGCTCCTTCTAGTTTTAAAACTGATGGGATTTCTTTCTGTCTGTGCACATTTTAAAAGTTGTGACTGAAGTTTGGATTAGAGACAAGTTGGAAATTTATGAATTGGGGGTGGGACTCAATATACTATGGGCATTAAATAAAGGAGAGGAAGGATACTAGTTGCCACTTCCTTTGCAAATACTCCTTGGTTTTTTTTTTCCATCTCCAGCCTCCTCAGAGCCCTTCCACATAGCCCTATATCCCAGAATATCAAGGCAGAAAATCCCACATTATCTGAGTGTGGACTCAGATAACCCAGTTCAAAGCAGATACTGTAGGATTTTCTGCCTTGATATTCTGGGATATGGGGCTGTGCAGAAGGGCCCTGGGTTATCTGAGTCCACACTCAGTTACTGTGGGATTTCCTGTCTTGATATTCTGGGATATAGGGCTGTGCGGAAGGGCCCTGGGTTATCTGAGTCTGCACTCAGTTAATGTGGGATTTCCTGCCTTGATATTCTGGGATATAGGGCTGTGCGGAACGGCCCACAGTGTGAACTGCATTGCATGGGAACTCTACACTGACATATACAGTTCATAGAGTGTAGATCCAGCCCTGGTGACAACAGAAACACTACCATGCCTGGACTCTATCTAGGAAAGCAGACCTTCAAAGGCTGGATCTACACTGCCAGATAATCCAATTTCTAAGGGCCCTTCCACACAGCCATATAATCTAGTTCAATGTGGACGTTATACAGTTGTGTAGAAGGGGCACTAGAATATTAAAGCAGAAAATAATAATAATAATAATAATAACAACCTCACAATATCTGCTTTGAACTGGGTTATCAGAGTCCACCCTGTCATATAATCCAGTTCAATGTGGATTTTATACAGCTGTGTGGAAGGGGCTTTAGTACAGCTGGAGTGGTTACTGTCAGTCAATGTAAGAGTGTACTGAAACATTTTTGTAAACGTGGAAGTCAACTTGTTCGTTAAACTTTGTTATTGTTTATGTTACACTACTAGGAAAATCACACTACTAAGAAAAGGCTTCTTTTGGTTTTCATCATGGTCTGTGAGAGGCATGCCAAAATAATATCTTTTATTGTATCATTCCTATATATTGTAGATAATGTATAGTTTTATTCAGCTGTGTGGAAAGGACCTGAGGACCCTTCCACACAGGGTCCTTCCACACAGTCATATAACCCAGAATATCAAAGCAGCAAATCCTACAATATCTGCTTTAAACTGAGTTATTTGAGTCCACACTGCCATATATTCCAGTTCAAAGCAGATAATGTGGGATTTTATTCAGATTTTATTCACATCCCAGGATCTGATCCCAGGTTTTCTGCTTTGAAACTGGATTATATGAGTCCACGTAGCCAGATCATCAGGGGTCCTCAAACTAAGGTCTGCAACCGAAAGGTTGCAGGTTCGATTCCGAGGAGTGGTGTGAGCTTCCGCTGTCAGCCCAAGCTTCTGCCAACCTAGCAGTTTGAAAATATGCAAATGTGAGTAGATCAATAGGTACCACTTCGGAGGGAAGGTAACGGCACTCCATGCAGTCATGCCGGTCACATGCCCTTGGAGGTGTCTACGGACAACGCCGGCTCTTCAGCTTAGAAATGGAGATGAGCACCAACCCCCAGAGTTGGACACGACTAGACTTAATGTCAGGAGAAAACCTTTACCTTTTATGCTATCCAAAGCTAATATAATTATATATGTGGCTGGAGTTACACTTAAAAATGTACCTGTTCCAACTTACAAATACATTTAACTTAAGAACAAACCTACAGAACCTATTTTGTTCATAACTTGGGCATTGCCTGTAGTTATTTTAAGAGAAGAATGTCTGGGAAAATTGTATCGTTTTGTATTGAAATACTTTTAATGGAATCCGCTTTGAGTCTCCCTTGTGGAGAGAAAAAGCAGATTATTATTATTATTATTATTAATATTATTTAGATACATGCTCGTGTATCATGTCTTTTGGTGCTGGTTACCGACTAGACTTAATGTCAGGGTAAAACTTTTACCTTTACCTAGGGCCTGACCTATATCCCAGAATATCAAGGCAGAAAATTGCACATTATAGGAGTGTGGACTCAGATAACCCAGTTCAAAGCAGATATTGTGGGATTTTCTACTTTGATATTCTGGGATAGAGGGCTGTGTGGAAGGGCCCTGAGTCTACACTGCCATATAATCCAGTTCAATGTGGATTTTAATACAGGTGTGGCGTTAGAAAGCTTGTCATGGGGTGCAAGGAGAGCCTGTATCTAAATAATAATAATGATGATGATAATGATGATAATAACAATAATAAGTTTTGCAGAAGTGCAAAATGGAATCATAGCATGGTTGAGAGTTGGAAGGGGCGGCAAGGGCCCACCCAGCGCTGACATGCACTCAAAACGCAACCAAAACACTCCCAACAGATGACCAAACCACTTCTGCTTGGAGAGATTCAAATTCTGAGGGGGGGGGGGGCTTTCCTTTGCAACTTTTCCTCCTGCAACTCAAAATGGGATACCATGATTGACTCATATATAAGAGTTGCACTCCAAACACAACCAAAACACTCCCGACAGATGGCCAAACCACTTCTGCTTGGAAAGGCTCCACTTTTGAGGGGGGGGGGGCTTTCCTTTCCAACTTTTCCTCCTGCAACTCAAAATGGAATAGCATGGTTGACTCATATATAAGAGCTGCACTCAAAACACAACCAAAACACTCCCGACAGATGGCCAACCCACTTCTGCTTGGAGAGACTCCACTTTTGAAGGGGGGGGGGCTTTTCTTTGCAACTTTTCCTCCTGCAACTCAAAATGGAATAGCATGGTTGACTCCTATATAAGAGTTGCACTCAAGACACAACCAAAACACTCCCGACAGATGGCCAAACCACTTCTGCTTGGAGGAAGGGGGGGTGCTTTCCTTGGCCACTTTTCCTCCTGCCACTCTCGCGCACCCACCTGTCCCGGGGGTCGATCCAGCTGGTCTGCTTGGTGTTGTGGTCGATGAAGAAGACCTTTCCGTCGTAGTCGCGGGCCTCCTCCCAGCCGTCGGGCAAGGGCAGCTGCCCGTCCCCGGCGTCCCTAGGCATGGCCGGGGGGCAGCCCTGGCTCCATCGGGGCGGGAAAGCCAAGAAGAAAGAAGGCGCTGCTGTTGCTGCTACTGCTGTTGCTACTGCAAGGACTCTTTTCCTCGCCTGCGGCCGGGCAGAAAACTCTCCCCTTTGCGCCTTTCAGCCCGCCATGGCTGAGATCGGGACCCCCCTCCCCTTCTCCGCCTTGGTCCGCCTCCTTTTCCCTTTGGGGGTCCCGGCAAAGGCGAGCTCCCGGTGCCAGGCCCAGGCGGGAGGCAGGCAGGGAAGCAGGCAGGGGAGGAGGGAACGGGCCAAGGCGCTGGAGGAACCCGGCTCAGCCCCGAGCGGCGCGCGGCGGCAGCGGCGCGCGGCAGCGGGGGCTCATTTGCATGAGATTAGCATCCATCTCATCTGCATACGCATTCCTCCTTGGCCCGCAGGCGCATTCCTGAGCGTTAACCCTTTCTGCGCCGCTGCGGAAAGAGAAGGTGGCAGGGGAGGGAAAGGCCCAGAGAGAGAGAAAACTTTGGGAAAAGTTGAGCCTGGAATCCAATATTTGCAACTCTCTACTGCAGTTTTGACCCCCCCACTTGCACTGCCATGGAGCAATGCTATGGGATCATGGGAGTCGTAGTTTTACACGCTCTTCAGACTACTCTGCCCAAGACGGCTGGGCGCCTCACCAAACTACAGCTCCCTCAATCCCATAACATTGAGCCATGCCAGTTAAACTGGAGGGATTCTTTCTAAGTGCATTATCCTAGGAGTTGTATATTTGCAAGGTCTTCAGAGTTCTCAGTTTAAGAGACCTAGGACCTCACCAAACTACAACTCCCACCATTCCAAAGCATTGAGCCATGCCAGTTAATTGGAGGGATTCTTTCTAAGTACATTATCCTAGGAGTTGTAGATTTGCAAGGTCTTCAGAGTTCTCAGTTTAAGAGTCCTGGGGCCTCACCAAACTACAATCCCAAGTAAAAAGCTCTTAACTTCTGGACTGTTTCTGCCACTGAGACCATGAAGCTCTTAAAGGGTTCAAATCTATTGAATGGCTGAGCCTGGGACTTTTGGATACGATTACATTTTTGTTCAGGCTTGAGCGATGCACATGCAGAGAGAGATGGTTTTAATGGTTTTTACATTGTTTTATAATGTTTTAAATGTTTTAACTGTATATCGTGGACTGGCTGCCAATCTGTTAACCAGCTTGAGTTGCCTTTGGGTTTGAGAAGGGCGGGATAAAAAATACTGTAAATAATAAATAATAATAGCATTGAGCCATGGCAGTTAAACTGTAGGGATTTAAGTGCATTCTCATAGGAGCTGTAGATTTGCAAGGACTTCTCTGTCCAAGAGTACTGGGGCCTCACCAAACTACAACTCCCACAATCCCATAACGTCGACCCATGCCAGTTAAACTGCAGAGATTCTAGATGCACCCCATGCTATAAACTCATAGGAGTTGTACATTTGCAAGGTCTTCGGACTTCTCTGCTCAAGAGTGCTTGGCCTCCTCACCAAACTACAACTCCCACAATCCCATAGTATTGAGCCATGCCAGTTAAACCGCAAGGATTCTAAGTGCACCTTCATAGGAGTTGTAGATTTGCAAGGTCTTCAGATTTCCCTGCTCAAGAGTGCTGGGGCCTCACCAAACTACAACTCCCACAATCCCATAGCATTGAGCCATGCCAGTTAAACTGCAGGGATTTAAGTGCACTCTCATTGGAGTTGTAGATTTGCAAGGACTTCTCTGCTCAAGAGTGCTGGGACCTCACCAAACTACAACCCCCACAATCCCAAGAAGCTCTTACCTTCTGGACTGTTTCTGCCACAGAGACCAGGAAGCTCTTAAAGGGTCCAAATCCTTTGGACGGCTGAGCCTAGGACTTTTGGATACTATTACATTTTTGTTCATGTTTGTGCTATGCACGTGTAGAGAGAGATGGTTTTATTTATGTATTTATTTATTTACTACATTTATATACCACAGGCGACTTAGGGCGGTTTACCGTCAGCATCAAAAGCGTAAAATACAATTTAAATATAAAAACAAATAAAACAATATCAATAAAAACATATATCGATTTGAGTCTCCTAGTTAAAAGCATTATCCAATACCGTCATTGAGTCGTTCCATTTTTTCTCCACGTCTGTTATATTGTATCTGCAAACGCTTGCTCAAAAAGCCAAATCTTGACCTTCTTTCAGAGTGTTAAGAGGGAGGGGGCCTATCTAATACCCCTAGGGAGGGCGTTCCATAGCCAAGGAGCCACCACTGAGAAGGCCCTGTCTCTCATCCCCGCCGGGCATCCTTGTGACAAAGGCAGGATCAAGAGCAGGGCCTCCCCTGACGATCTTAAAATCCTGGAGGGTTCACAAGGGGAGATGCATCCAGACAAGTAAGTTGGTTTTTATATTGTTTTATAGTGTTTCAAATGTTTTAACTGTGTATTGTGGACTGTTATGGCATCGAATAGCTGCCAATCTGTAAACCGCCTTGAGTTGCCTTTGGGCTTGAGAAGGGTGGGATAAAAATACCGTAAATAATAAATAATAATAGCATTGAGCCATGCCAATTAAACTGCAGGGATTCGAAGTGCACCTTCATAGGAGTTGTAGATTTGCAAGGTCTTCGAAGTTCTCAGCTCAAGAGTGCTGGGGCCTCACCAAATTGCAACTCCTACAATCCCATAGCATTGAGCCATGGCAGTTAAACGGCAAAGATTCTAAGTGCACCATCATAAGAGTTGTAGATTTGCAAGGAGTTCTCTGCTCAGGAGTGCTGGGGCCTCACCAAAGTACAACTCCCATCATTCCAAAGCATTGAGCCATGCAAGTTAAGCTGCAGTGATTCTAGATGCCCCCTCATAGGACTTGTAGATTTGCAAGGACTTCTCTGTCCAAGAGTGCTGGGTCCACACCAAACTACAGCTCCTACAATTCTATTGCATTGAGCCATGCAAGTTAAACTTCAGAGATTTAAGTGCACTCTCATAGGAGTTGTAGATTTGCAAGGACTTCTCTGTCCAAGAGTACTGGGGCCTCACCAAACTACAACTCCCACAATCCCATAACGTTGAGCCATGCCAGGTTAAACTGCAGGGATTCTAGATGCACCCCATGCTATAAACTCATAGGTCTTGTCGATTTGCAAAGTCTTCAAAGTTCTCTGCTCAAGAGGGCTGGGGCCTCACTAAACTACAACTCCCATCATTCCAAAGCAGTGAGACATGGTGGTTAAACTGCAGGGATTCTAAGTGTGCCCCACATTATAAACTCATAGGAGTTGAAGATTTGCAAGGTCTTCAGACGTCTCTTCCCAAGAGTGCTCTGGCCTCACCAAACTACAACCCCCACAATCCCATAGCATTGATCCATGGAAGTTAAAGGGGTGTCAAACTGCAGAGATTCTAGGTGCACCCCATGCTAAGGACTCATAGGAGTTGTAGATTAGTTAACAGCCTCATCACACTAGAGTATGGATCTACTTTAATCCGGTTTCTGCTTCCTGCAGAATTCTGGGATTTGTAGTTTAGGGAGGCCCAAGACCTGTCTGGCTGAGTTGCTTAAAGGCCCCTCCCTAATGTACAACCTCAGAATTCTTCAGGAGGCAGAAACTGGATTTAAGTTGTTCTATTCTCTATGAAGAGAATGGATTTTAACTGATTTTTTTTAAAATACCAGTGATATTTAATTCTGCTTTAATGTCTGTATATTTGTAGATGTTAACTGTATTGAAATACTTTTTATGTAAGCTTATTGAATCTCTTTGTGGAGAGAAAAAGCGAGGTATAAATAAACAATAATAACAACAATAATAAATTGAGTCTGTTGTGGAGAGAAAAATGTGGTATAAATAAACATAACAACAACAATAAATTTGAGTCTCCTTTTGGAAGGAAAAGGCAGGGTATAAATAAACATAATAATAATAATAATAATAATAATAATAATAATAATAATAGATTTGCAAGACCTTCAGCCTCCTCTGGCTTTTTAATTCTCTTCTGCTGTGTTTTTCAGTGTTTTTATGAGTAATGGTCACTCGTTGGCCTGATAGGTGTATTGTGTCCAATTTTGGTGTCAATTCGTCCAGTGGTTTTTGAGTTATGTTAATCCCACAAACGAACATTACATTTTTATATAGATGTAGAAGGGGCCCCGATGCCACAAAAAGGGTCTCCCACAATAAAAGACTTTAGAAAAAGTAGAAGAAAACCCCACAAGAAAGAAGAAAAGAGAGACTCCCAGAAGGGAGTTTCTCATCCAGTATCAGCCATGGTTTGAGGTTCCGGGTTTTAACCTGCCACTTTTGGTCTCTTGCTTGCTGAGGTGTTCATGTGAGTATCTCTGTAGATCTTAGAAAGCTATTTCTTGATTTAAGGTGTTAATAATGCCTTAAATGGCTCTACAGTATTAGTGGCTATATGTCTTTCAGTAAGACCTGGGGAGTGTGTAGGCACAATCATTCAGTTCGTCCATATTCTCACTATACAATTAAAATAGGAAAATATACAAGCTACAAAATGTTCACTTAAGTTTAATATGCTTGCATTGTCTTAGGCAAGAAACACTTCTGACTGTTAAGAAAGCCCCTATTAATTTCATGGGGCACTATAAGTCCAACAGGTGACTTGAAGGCACACACATAGAGGCCCATCCAATCTGAAACCATTATTTCAGTTCTGTTAGATATGACTTTCTATCTCATTCACTTCCAAAGATACATCTGAGCCTGAACAGTTATACAATTGGACCTCCATAGCCACAGATTCTGTATCTGAGGAATTCAATCATCCATAGCTTGAACATGTTTTTTTTTAAGTGAAAAGCAAACCTTGATTTTGCTATTTTATATCCAGGACACCGTTTTGCTATGCCGTTGTATATAACGAGATTTGAGCAGTCATGGATGTTTGTATCCGCCGGAGGTCTTTGTGCAAGGAGACCTTTACATTATTTACTGTACTAATGAAATCCATGTGTAAGGTAACAGACTAAAAAAGTAGCCTAACAAGCTAGGATTATATTTTCTGCCTTGTGATACATTCTTAATGAAAAATAGATTTCACAGGGAAAGTCCCACAGGATATGTGTGACACAACGGAAATTCCAGCAAATTTTCTGTTAGCACAGAATTTGAGCCAGGCGTGGAAAGTGGTTTCTTTTTGAATTTTAGTCCACTATAACTTGGCTGAATTATAGATGCCTGAAGGGCCAAATAGGTCATATTAATATTGAACACAGAAATTTGAACTCTGAACTTTAGTCAGCATCTGTTATTAGCGCACAGTGGCTTTACATCAATTTTATACAATTGCAAGGGGAAAACTCAAGACCTCTGAGTTCAAATAATAATAATAATAAAAATAATAAAATTTTAATAATAATTTAAAAGGAGGTGGAGGGCCTGATTCTGGCAGCCCAAGAATAAGCCATTACAACCAATGCCATCAAAGCCAGAATTGAAATGTCAATGACAGATCCCAAATGTAGACTCTGCAAGGAAGCAGATGAAACAATAGATCACATCATCAGCTGCTGCAAGAAGATTGCGCAGACAGACTACAAGCAGAGGCATAACACCATTGCTCAGATGATTCATTGGAACTTGTGCCACAAATACCATCTGCTTACGACAAAGAACTGGTGAGATCACAAGCTGGAAAAAGTTACAGAGAATGAACACGTCAAGCTACTCTGGGATTTCCGAATTCAGACTGACAGTTTTGGAGCACAATACTCCTGACCTCATGATCGTGTTAAAAAACAAAGTATGGATCATTGATGTTGTAATCCCAGATGACAGCAGGATTGAAGAGAAACAACTAGAAAAGCTGACATGATATGAGGATTTAAAGATCAAACTGCAAAGACTCTGGCACAAGCCAGTCAAGGTGGTCCCAGTGGTGATCAGCACACTGGGTGCAGTGCCTAAAGATCTTGGCCTGCACTTAAACACAATAGGTGCTGAGAAAATTACCATATGCCAACTGCAGAAGGCCTGGGATCTGCACACATTATTAACCGAAACATCACACAGTCCTAGACACTTGGGAAGTGTTCAACATGTGATCCAATACAACAGCCAACAGAGTGTCTGCTGTGGACTCATCTTGTTGTGTTTGAAATAATAATAATAATACAAGCCAGTAAAGGTGGTCCCAGTGGTGATCGGCACACTGGGTGCAGTGCCTAAAGACCTTGGCCTGCACTTAAACACAATCGGCGCTGTCAAAATTACCATATGCCAGCTGCAGAAGGCCAGCTTACTGGGATCTGCACGCATTATTTGCCAATACATCACACAGTCCTAAACACTTGGGAAGTGTCTGACGCGTGATCCAATACAACAGCCAGCAGAGTGATCTTGTCTGCTGTGGACTCATCTCGTTGTGTTTCAAATAATGATGATAATAATAATAATAATACTAATAATACTAATAATAATTTTATTTTTACACCCTGCCACCATCTCCCCAAAGGGACTCGGGAGGCTTACATGGAGTCAAGCCCAAACTCACAGGTAAAACAACAGCATTAAAATCAAATCAAAAACACAACACAATCACATCAGCAACAACATTAAAACAAAATCATGGCTGAAAAACAAAATTGGGCTGGGTCTAGGCTCAAATAGTGCAATGAGTTATTAAGTGGGGCCGAGGAAAAGTGCAAAATTCAAGCGTGCCAATCTAGAAAGAATACCTTGGTGATAAAGTGTTGAGATTGGTGGAGTGGTCCGAGCTAAAGTGCAGGAGCATAGATAACGTCAAGTCATTCTCTGGTTAACTGCTGAATAAAGACACAATGGAACAGCCAGGTTTTAAGGTCCTTACGGAAGGAGGAGAAAGTGGGTGCTTGTCTGATATCCTTAGGGAAGGAGTTCCAGAGCCCAGGGGCCACTACCGAGAAGGCCCTCTCCCTTGTTCCCACCAACCATGCTTGAGATGGTGGTGGAAGTGGGAGAAGGGCCTCTCCTGATGATCTTAGGGTCCGTACTGGTTTGTAGGGGAAGATGCGATCGCAAAGGTCCCAAACCGTTTAGGGCTTTGTAGGTAATAACCTGCGCCTTCAATTGGAACTGGAAACTTATTGGCAGCCAGTGGAGCTGCTTAAACAGGAAGGTTGATCGCTCCCTGTAGCTAGCTCCCGTTAACAACCTGGCCGCAGATCTTTGGACCAACTGCAGTTTCTGTGCCATCTTAACAGACAGCCCCATGTAGAGTGCGTTACAATAATCCAACCTGGAGGTAACTAGGGCGTGGACCACCATGGCCAAGTCAGACTTCACGAGATATGGGTGCAGCTGACGCACGAGCTTTAATTGTGCAAAGGCCCTCCCAGCCACCACCAACACCTGAGCATCAAGTGTCAAAGCGGAGTCCAGAAGGACCCCCAGACTGTGGACCTGTGTCCTCAGGAGGAGTGTAACCCCATCGAGCACAGACTGTCACCCTATATGCTGGCTGATTTAATGAACCGGGAAGGGCAAGGGTCCTTAATGTAGATAATGTTAAAATGTCCTTAATGTAGATAATGTTTATTCATTATCAAAGTTGTTAAATATATAAGACTTTCTCTGGGGGGGAAACATAGTAGCAGAAGAAGAAAGAACCTAAGAGGAATATTCCTTGTTTCTCCTGTCATGTTGAACTACTTAGGCTTTTTCATGTACACATTTTTCAAAACCTTTCAAAGTTGTCAATAGAAGAGATAAACTAAGACAGTTTGACTAGGTAAAAGAGGTAGTCCATATCTTCTATCATGCTGCAAGAAAAGGCAAGAAATCAATTGAAATAATTTAGACATTAAAAACAATTGAGAAATATTGGTACATTTTTCAATAACATTCAGGAATGGTGCCGTCTGCTCTAGAGGTTTTTGCTGGCTGTTTCCCAATATTTGAGTGTATTTCTTGATTATTTGTTTTGGACTCCAAGCTGTCAACCCACTCACTGGTTACAGACAGCTTATGTGGACTTGCAGGTTAAACTACATTCCTGCATGACTGGAATCCAGCTTAGGACTCAATACATGTTCGACCAGAGGTGGAAATGGTTGCTTTCTGGTCCATAGTTACATTTGGGCAAAATCAGCAATGAAAGGATTCATTAGGAAGCATAAGGGGAACTCTAGCTGCGGAAAAGTAGAAAAACTGCCCAAGTAGAGCAATGGAAGGATTCACAGACAGTAACATTATAAGGTACAAATTGGTGGTAGAGTTGGGTGTATTACAGAATGTACAAACTAAATGTTCCAATAACTGTAACTAATATACAGGTTGTCCCCAAGATATAAACAATAGGTTTGTTCTTAAGTTGAATGTGTATGTAAGTTGGAACAGGTACATTTTTAAGTGTAACTCCTATCTATCTATCTATCTATCTATCTATCTATCTATCTATCTATCTATCTATATATCTATGGATAGCACAGGGAAATGTTAACACCCCTGTGGAGTTGTCTGTGCCCTTGTTCATAAGATTTCACCTCACTTTCTGTCTCTGTGATTTATTTATTTATCGTGTCAGAAGCAAATTGAGAATACAGTTATAATGTATAGAAAAATCACAAACAAAGTTAAAAACTTGGTATCATACTAAATTTCTTTGACCAGAAGCTGGCCACTTCGAGTGTCTCTGGTGTCACTGTAAGAAGGTCTTCCATTGTGCATGTGGCAGGGCTCAGGCTGCAGTGTAGTAAGTGGTCTGTGGTTTGCTCTTCTCTGAACTCACATGTTGTGGACTTCACTTTATAGCCCCATTTCTTAAGACTGGCTCTGCATCTCGTGGTTCCAGAGCGCAGTCTATTCAGCACCTTCCAAGTCACCCAGTCTTCTGTGTGCCCAGGAGGGAGTTTCTCATCTGGTATCGGCCACTGATTGAGGTTCTGGGTTTCAATCTGCCACTTTTGGACTCTCGCTTGCTGAGATGTTCCTACAAGTAACTCTGTGTAGATCTTAGGAAGCTATTTCTTGATTTAAGGCGTTGGCTTGCTGGCTGATATCCGAAGAGAGGATGGACCGGAGATGTCAATACTTTGGTCCTTTCATTACTGGCTGCTACTTCCTGATGGATATCAAGTGGTATAATGCCGACTAAGCAGTATAACTTCTCCAGCGTAGACATCCGGTGATAATGCAGCATATCTCATTAAGAGCCACATCCACTGTTTTAACGTGGTGATATTTATTCCACACAGGGCATGTGTAATCAGCAGCAGAGTAGCAAAGTGCAAGGTAGATATCTTCACTGTGTCTGGTTGTGATCTCCAGGTTGTGCCAATCATCCCCAGGTTGTGCAAGTATCATATCAACTGATATTTATGTATACAGTTTTGACCTATATGTGGCTTGTTGTGGAAACAAGGATTAGAGATAACGCTTCAGTGGAGATAAGGCTTCAGTGGACATTTAATCTTTCAGGAGTAAATGTCCCTTCCTAGAGGTAAATTTCTCTCACTTTCTGTTATCTCACATCCATTCTTAACTATGAGTCATTTGTAAGTCAGATGTTTGTAACTTGGGAACTGCCTGTAATTTGTAGAAACACACACACACACAATCTCTAACTATGCATTTTACACTAGATTAATATGCTGCAATTAACATGCACACACACACATTGATCCACGTTTCCATATTTACAGTTTAGTGTTGTATATTTGGAAACCCAACAACAGAATAGATAGACATGTGAGTCTCAGACAGACTGGATTAATTACAGACAGGCATTATGCTTCCCATGCTGAAAGGTTGTCTGATTCATGTGTCACACTTTTCCCTTTCCTTGCTATACAGAATCCCGTTAAGTAAACACTCAAGAGGCAGATAACTTTTGTTTATTTTCATTTACATGTTATGTAAATGAAATGGAGATGGAGTCTGCATTTCTTCACACAAAGGGACAAGTCTGCTGCTCTCTTGAAGTAGGGAAAACGTTCTTCTGGCCTGTGCTGAATAATCAAGATACTCTCCAGTTAGGAGACAGTGTAAGATGTATCCGGAGTAAGAAAGCTGCTTCAGGCATCAAATTTTGGGTGTCAGAAAATTTCTGTAAAATGTTATTTAATTTGCAGTAAGCATATTTTACAGTCATCAATGGATAGACCAAGGTGGGACAAGGAACTCTTGTCTGTTGGAGCTAGGTGTGAATTTTTCAACTGACCATCTTGATTAGCATTTGATGGCCTGACAGTTTTTTTGGTGTGGCTTGCTAATGCCTGTATGTCAACTGCTTTCTGATGACACTTCAGCCCCAAGTTCTGGGTGACTTTTTCCAACAATTTTGTGCATATATTGAAAACATTTTGTGCATACATTGAGTAACAAGATAGAGCTTTGAGGCTTCTCAAAACCCAAGACACCTTGAGAATGTATATACTTTAATAATTTCCTTTTAAACATATCTAACATTTCCTATCCTGAACAAAGGAAGAGTACATATGAACTCACAGACATGCAGCAATGCAACATAGAAGTTGGATTCCATACAGCAGTGGTTGTAAATCAGAGCAATCTGGGAAATCATTTTTCAATTTCCAATCTTCTCCTTTGCTTTTGATCTCTTCTCACTTTCTAAATATGCTTGATCTTCACAAACAGAAGGATATATAATCTAAATTACATAATAAGAAATATTTCGTCTGAAAGTGCACTTCCATAAAATAGCTTTTACTGCTTAACAATAGAAAAAGAAAGAAAAAAGACAAACATACTCCAGAGAAAAAGTTAATCTAAAAGATAGGTGAGGCTTTTCAACTTCGTATTTGATGAGGCAAGAATTTTCACAGAAGTTGCCATTTTTCACAGGGATTTATTTGGCACAAACTAGCAATGAAGAAGGCTGATCGGAAGAAAACCAATTCTTTTGAAATAAGATGCTGGAGAAGAGTTCTATGGATGCTATAGACTGCTGAAAAGATAAATAAATTTGTCTCATAGCAAATAAAACCTGAACTCTCCCTTAGACGCCAAGTTGACTAAACTGGGATTGTCATACTGCGGCCATATCATGAGGAGACATGACTCACTAGAACAGAATAATGCTTGGTAAAGTGGAAGGCAGTAGGAAAGGGGGAAGACCACATTCCTGTTGGAAATAGCAACCTTCTGCAAGCCTCCTATACTATTTTTTTTGTTATGTATATAATTCAGATTGCTTACATACTGTATATGTGTATATAGTATGCAGTTTTCCCTTAACTCTATGTTGTTTGAGGTTGTGGGAGGGGCTGCAAACCATGTGATCAGATCTGGGACTATTCAGACTGAGACTCCTTTTTAGAAGTCAGTGTTGGATCCATTTATCAGAACTATTTTGACACTGTGGGTCAAATTGTAAAGAGAAAAGTCATTCTTAGTTATGTCTTTAAAGTAGCTGGTAGTTTGAATGCCAAAGTATTGGCATTCTAAAGACTGATTCACACCAAAGAGCACATAAAGCTTTGCTATAGCAGATGTTTCAAAGTGTACAGTAATTGTATAGTCATTGTTGTTTATGCGTTAGACATAAGACAGAGAAGAGACTGCAACAGTTTAAACTTTCAACTGATAAGCAATGTACCTGTATGCTAAATACATGAAGTTTGTAAATAAACCAACTATGTTACTTTTAACAAAGCCTTCTTATTTTGTCTCTTGAGAGCATGATTTAAAACCAAATATATTTTATAGGAGAGTAGATGTTTATGGGCAACTGAAATAATATTTCTGAAGATCTGCTATACATTTTATGCATAGGCATATCTTTGTTCCTAACAGTTCAAAGAGAGAACCACGTATATCAGTCTAACAACTGAGAAATCTAATTTGGCTTGCATGAATGCTACCACTAAAGAGAACTTTGACTCAAATGAGTTTTTAGCTCTTCTCAGGAAGATCATGTTTTACAAAAGACTTATGATCACTCCAAATGGTGTGAATGCCAATTAAGCTCCAAAAGGCTTTGGAGATTCTGGTTTTCCAAAAGGTTATGATCTCAAAGGTCATCCTTTTACTACAAATTCTAGACGGATAGACTCAGTCAAATAAACCACTACCCTAAGTCTGCAAGACCCGAGGAGAGGGTGACCTGGAGGTCCGTCATTCATGAAATTGTCATAAGTTGATTTCACAACATTTAACTACAACTTCAGCAACATTGCCCATGTAAGAATTGAGGTTATGCAGTTCCAAAAAAGAAACTGCATAACCCTCGGTTTTATGCAAGTCTTCAGACTTTGCGCCTGATGCAGCAATGCAGGCAAAATGTTATGATTCAATGAGGTACAGTATGTTGTTTTTGGATTGTTGGATATTGAGTGGCATCTGATGGCTCCTGCATCACAAGAGTGCTGAATCCACTCTGGGTCTTAATCCAAAATTGGAAAGAGCTGTCCAAGGCTCTGAATGCTAGTCCAAAATAGGTTCCACACCTTGCAGTCCTTTGTACTAAAACCTACAGTAGATTTACTAACCTAAGAGTAGGCAGCATATAGAAAACTAGGAAAAATAGGGAAATTGCATGTGTTTAGGCATGGTTGCAATTGTATTTGATCTGGAGGCCAGTTTTACAACACAAGAGGTGAAAGTCAATTATACAAAATGTAGGCATCAATGAGGAAAATTTTGTATGAAGTTTGTGTGTGTGATGTTTATTTTATTTTTAAGATTTTTTGATCCACCAATTGCTCAATGAGTACTGGAAGTGTACAAATAATGAGAATAAAACTCTCCAACGTTAAAAACTAAATAAATCTTAAACTGTAAAGTCAGAAATTAATGACAATGAAGAAAAAATAGCCTAACCTCCCTGGGTGCTATTATGGAAAAGTCGCTATTCTAATTTTTCGGCAACCTTGGGTGCAAGTTGTTATAGTTTTAGAGATAAGTACTTGATTTTGGAAACAAACTGAAAATAAATGCAAACTTCTCAATATCTGCATTACATGACCTCTAAAACATATGCCAAATAACAATCTAGCTATCACAGGGCATTGACTTGGACTGGATGTCCATTGTGGTTTCTTCCAACTCTATGATTATGTGATTCTATGATTCTGAAGATATTTTGAACAGCCTTCAAGGACTACTCCAGTTAGAGCAGTGGTTCTCAACCTTCCTAATGCCGCAACCCCTTAATATAGTTCCTCGTATTGTGGTGACCCCCAACCATAAAATTATTTTTGTTGCTACTTCATAACTGTGATTTTGCTACTATTAAAAATCATAATGTAAATATCTGATATGCAAGATATATTTTCATTCATTGGACCAAATTTGGCACAATTACCTGATATGCCCAAATTTGAATACTGGTGGGGTGGGGGAGGGGTTGATTTTGTCATTTGGGAGTTGTAGTTGCTGGAAGTTATAGTTAACCTACAATCAAAGAGCATTCTGAACTCCACCAACAATGGAATTGAACTAAACTTGGTACACAGAAAATACTGGAAGGGTTTGGTGGGCATTGACTTTGAGTATGGGAGTTGTAGTTCACCTACATCCAGAGAGCACTGTGGACTCAAACAATGATGAATTTGCACCAAACTTGGCACGAATCCTCAATATGCCCAAATGTGAACACTGGTGGAGTTTGGGGAAAATAGACCTTGACATTTGGAAGTTGTAGTTGCTGGGATTTATAGTTCACCTACAATTAAAGAGCATTCTGAACCCCACAAACGATAGAATTGGGCCAAATTTCCCACACAGAACCCCCATGACCAGCAGAAAATACCATGTTTTCTGATGGTCTTTGGCAACCCCTCACCCCCCACCCCCATGACCTCCTCAGGGGTCCCGACCTCCAGGTTGAGAAACGTGCATGTAGAGGAAGTTGCAATCTAAATCAAAGAATCATAGAGTTGGAAGAGACCTCATGGGCCATCCAGTCCAACCTCCTGCCAAGAAACAAGAAAATCGCATTCAAAGTACCCCTGACATATGGCCATCCAGCCTCTGTTTAAAAACCTCCAAAGAAGAAGCCTCCACCACCCTCTGTGGCAGAGAGTTCCACTCCTGAACCACTCTCACAGCCAGAAAGTTCTTCCTAATGTTCAGATGGAATCTCCTTTCTTGTAGTTTGAAGCCATTTTTCAGAGGTGAGAAGTATTGATTTATCAGCTTGTGTCAATATTGTGTTCACATTCCAGTTGCTGGTCATAGATCATTATTAGATAATTAAGTCTGTAGTAGAGATCAGCATAATTGAAGGGGAAGGAGAGAGTAAACCATAACAAAGGAATCAATCTATACCTGTCAACAGACCAAAGGAGTATACTACAATTAGTCCGGGCTCAAAGTAGAATTACTTACAAGAAGAGCCATCCAGGGAACTTGGGGAATGAAAGAGTGGAATTGGGGGCACGAAACAGGTCTGTGTCAATGACAGATAGTCACAGGACAGGAATAATAATTTAATCTCACAATACTTTGCAGAAGGAAGGGGGACTGCAAGAATGACAACTCCAGAATAGTCCTTTCACCTATACCACCTGATGTATTGTGCGCTATTGTTGAATAGCACCTCTTTCTTTAATATATGTATAAACACTAATGGCATTTAACAAGTCATTCCCCAAACGTCCTCACTCACAGATAAAACAGGGTAACAATTCAGCAGGGCAGAGAATACGGGCTGTCCTCGGTAACCAGAGATTGTAAGTGGATATGCAGCTTGGATATATTGTTTACAGACGTCCAGGCTGCACATTAGAGCTGCATGATATACGTTCATGATATGAACTACACAATATACCTTCAGCCAGTTTTTTTAAGACTTACACAGCTTTGCAATTTAAGGTACGTTTCCAGGCTGTATTAAAGGCATAGAGACAAAACTATCCCATAACAGTTGCCTCTCTATATGTTGCTTTTTAACAAGGTAACATAAGCAAAAAAGACAGGCCTGTGTCCCCAAGGAGGCTTATACAATTTAAAATTTGACAGTGTGTGAGTTAACAAAGAGAGGAAATAGAAAGCAGAAGCAAAGGTAACAAGCGTTGGGAGCCAATGCACTTAACATCCACCAGCCACAACAGCTCTGCTTCTGATGGGGATTAGTTTGAAGACTACCATGATTCCTTATTCGCATTCATATGCAAAAGTGCATGTGTGCTCTTGTCAAGACAAATAAGGGAACAAAGAAGCCTTTTCCAGTAGTGTGGTGTGCACGTCGCAGATTTATGCAGTGTTTTCTAACAAAGTGAGGAATAGCTATTCTACAAGTGGAGGGAAATAGCCACTGTAAAATGGGCGAGGGAGAAATAGTTGAAACAACCATTCAAGTCAAAGAGTAGGAATTTGTATTTTAATATGCACACATTACACAATAGCCCATAAAAAGCCTAATTAGCATATCTGTATGGAACAATGTAAAGAAGCCTAACTAGGATAGCAAAAGATAGAGAATGGGAAAGTTAGTTTTGCCATATGGAAGGAAGTGCCATGGAAATTGCACGGCATCAATTGATCTGATTTATATGCCGCTTTCCCCAATCACAATAAATTAGGCGTTTCCAGTAAAAAATAAAAAATGTATTTATGTATTTATTTATTTTACAGTATTTATATTCCGCCCTTCTCACCCCATAGGGGACTCAGAGCGGATTACAATGTACATATACATGGCAAACATTCAATGCCATAGACACACAACATATATAGACAGACACAGAGGCAAATTAACATTCCAGCTTTTCTTGAGGGTATTCTGGCCACCAGGGGAGCTGACCCTTCACCGACCATTTGTGACACTGATGAAGTACGTTCTCATTCTCTGGAGATTTTTATGGCCTTGTAAATTAGTTAAATTTGCCTCCCCACATAAGCGGTACCTTAATTTCCTACTTCACAGATGCAACTGTCTTTCAGGCTGCAAAGGTCGACAGCAAGATACACAAAATCGGTCGGAAGCTCACTCCAACCTGGGCTGGCTTCAAACTCATGACCTTTCGGTCAGTAGTGATCTTAATGCAGCTGACTCCGGGCCAGCTGCACCACAGTCCTGGTGCAACTAAAAAAGCAATTAAAATCAACGAATGAACATTTTTAATCAGGTTAAAAACATACAAATGTTTTAAAATATAATTAAAGCAGCCAAATAAAATGAAAAAGAAAACCACCTTCAACTCTGCATATACATTGAAAGGGTTACATAAATAAAAATGACTTTGCCTTGCAATGAAAGGAAAACAGAGAGAGACCAGCTTAACCTTCCAAGGAAGGGCATTTCAGAAGGGGAGAGCAGCCATTAAAAGGGGCCTAAGTTAGAGCTGTAGATCCCTCATTGAGGCCTCATCTACATTGACTGCTTAGGTTGGTGTAGATTAGGATTGACCCTGGAGCAGCTGATGAAGAAGAAGAAGAACTTTATTTTTCTACCACGCCTCCATCTCCCCGAAGGGACTCAGGGTTACATGGGGCCAGGCCCCCCCCCTAAAAAAAACATACAAGTAGAACAAGGCAAATAAAAATTAAAACAGTGTACAACCAACATCATAAGCAATAATAAAACAGACATCATAAGCAACAAACAGAAATACTTCTAGTCTCATGGGGGGGGGGGGCTGGTGTACAAACAAGTTGGAGAATAGGCTAGTCAAAAAGATAGATAGAACATATCGCAGTGTAGGAATAGAGCAGTTGTAATAGGATCATTTTAGCTTAAAGATACAGTAATCAGATATAGGAACTTGATTTTAGGCCATAGTTAGAGGACATCTGTCAAAGGGATCCTCAATCGATAGGGAGGGTGCTAATCTGATCTCTCTGAGGAGGGAATTCCCGAGATGAGGGGCCACCACCGAGAAGGCCCTTTCTTTTGTCCCCACCAACCGTGCCTGAGGCGGGGGTGGGAGCATTTATTTATTTATTTATTTATTTACTTACTTGTATACCGCAGTTTCTCAGCCCAACAGGCGACTCAACGCGGTTTACAACAAGGATAAGAATCAATCAACGATATACAATTTAAAACCATAAAAGCATAATATACAATATTGACACAACAATAGACAACACAATGCATCTCATAACTAGAGTCGTGATCCAATCCATCGTACAAATTTCCATTCCTGTAATCATCACATTCATTGCACTGTTTAACCGAATGCCCGTTCAAACATCCAAGTTTTTAATCTTCTTCGGAACACCATTAGCGAGGAGGCTGATCTTACCTCCATAGGAAGGGCATTCCACAGCCGGGGGGCCACCACAGAAAAGGCCCTGTCTCTCGTCCCCGCCAGCCGCACCTGTGAAGCAGGCGGGATAGAGAGCAGGGCCTCCCCAGAAGATCTTAGGGTCCTGGCGGGCTGATAGGCAGAGATACGTTCGGATAGGTAATTTGGGCCAGAACCGAGCAAGAGAAGAGCCTCTCCTGAAGATCTTAGAGACCATGTGGGCTCGTAGGGGAAGATACGGTCACGAAGATAGGCAGGTCCTGAACCATTTAGAGCTTTATAGGTAATAACCTGCACCTTGAATTGAGACCGGAAACTTACTGGCACCCAGTGGAGCTGTTTAAACAGGGGGGTTGACCGCTCCCTGTAACTTGCTCCAGTTAACAATCTGGCTGCTGACTTTTGCATCAACTGCAGATTCCGAAGCGTCTTCAAGGGCAGCCCCGTGTAGAGTGCATTACAGTAGTCCAATCTTGAGGTAACTAAGGTGTGGACCACCATGGTCAAGTCAGACTTCTTGAGCTACGCGGCTCTTTTGTGGTAATGGGGGACAAGGCCACCTTACAGTGACTTTGCCTCGCATTACAGATGTGCCCCTAGTTGACTACAAGGTGATATAGAATGGGCGAATGATATCAAAATCTGAGTACCTATCTGCACTGACCATTTCATGCTGTTAGATATTTAATGTGGTGGCCAGGCAAAAAACAGTAAAAAAAAAAAAGATCTTGAAAGGAAGCCCTAAATGTACATTAGTGCTCTGTGGCTTGTGTAATCACCAACTTGGCCTCAAACAAGTTCCAGGATTTCTAATATAATGATATGTGCTGCAAAACCACTTTCTTCAACACCATTTTGAAACTGCATTAAATGGTCAGTGTAGATGTGCCCAGAATCTCATTGTTTGTGACACAAACCACCTAGAACCTTATCACATTAGGAAATGACTTTGTTTCTGAGATTGTTCAAGAATGATTTCAAATGGGTCCCATCACATGACGTTTGCCCCGTTCTGTCAGCATTCCATTGGAATCTGTCTGCAAAGCGTCTCAGAAACAGATTATTTGCAGACGGAATTCTAATCATGTTTTTTGAAATGCTATGGATTCTTCCGTTGCTGAAGTGCTGTTTTTGTGTGTGATAGGAAAATCTGTATGCATCCCATCAGGCACAATACTTTTTAAAAGGTCATAGAGTGATTGTTATGCCCCATAAAGACCCCACTGTTTACCCCTAGTTAAGCCCCTTTTAGTTAGAGGGATTAATATTTTATGTACAATTTCTGGATGGTCAGTCTAGACATCCTCTGCATTTGAAGTCTCTGTCACTCTGCCCCTTTATTTATTTATTTATTTATTTATTTATTTATTTATTTGACCCTACCCTTCTCACCCCAAAGGGGACTCAGAGCAGCTTACAAATTGTGGTAAAGATTCAATGCTGCATAGTACACACAACAATAAACATACCATATCAAATTATAAAACAGCTAAAACATATAAATACAATAAAACAAATTAAAAAATTTTAAGAATGGCCTCAGGGATGGAGCCTCAGGCAAGGCACTTCTGGTTCTTGGAAGAGTCAGTCTTTTGTGATTGGAAGGTGAAGAGAGAGGAAGGTTAGAAAGTCTACAAAATAGTACATCCAATCAAAGCTGTATCCGAGTCCAGTTGGAGCTGTATTCAAGTCCAGTCAGAGTTAAATACTGAGACCATCTTAGAGACAGTTGAACACCATACAAGAAAGAGACAATAAGAAGAAATAAATATTCAAGAGCTTCAGTTCGGCCAGAACTGTGTCTATCTCATGAAGACTTTACCTCTCCTCATCAAGATTTTGTAGTGAGATTCAGGACAAGAGAAAGTCTAAAATTCTTGTCAGTTAATAAATTCTTGTTTGATTCAACTATATAGTCTCCAATCTGTTCCCTGCGCAGCCAGTTCACCTTCCAAGTAGTTAAGATAGCATGGGGACAGACAGTGGTTTAAGGAGTGTTGAATAAATTGGGAGGAGCAAGCCTTCTGTGGTGGGATGGGTCAAAGCGCAATATTTTCAAATCATAAGAATCATAATAATCAGGTGTGATGAGAAGAGTATGCATCCCGTCTCAATATAGTATGCATCCAGTCCTTAAAAAATGTGACCGGCACACTGATATAAACTGATTATATCCCAATGTGATAAGGACTCTAGAGTATTTTGTAAAGATGGTCATGTTTGATCTATTAATGCCATAGTCTAGTCCATGTTTAAATGCATCTTAGCAGAATCTTTTTGCCCACCCTTCTCTATCTGTGCCTTGAAATGCAGCATCAACACTTCAAGGATTCTGTTTCCTCTTGTTGTAGTTTCTATATCACAGTTTTGGCTTTCCCCTCTGTTGTGGTTGCATTTGAAAGAAATTGGCACTAGCTTATGAACGGTTCAAAGAAAGGGTTACAATAGTGTATGTCGAATAGCCAGAGCTGAACTCTTCACCCTGCATCTAGTATTCTAGAGATGAGTTCCCAGCTAAAAGTGTGTGAACTTAATGGAATGTCCTTTTCCCTTGTTCCCAAGCTGTAAGAGACGTGGAGTATTTTACTGTGACTACTATGCTTACAACCATCATGTTGGCTGCAACAAGCTGGTTTCCATCCAGGTCAAGGAACGTTCCAGGGCACAAGGGTAGTGGTGAGGTCAGCTATGATAATAGGTGGAATAGTGTGATAGCATTTCTCTGTTGCAAGCTGTCATCTGCACCCATTAATCATTATTAATTTCCATAAAACCTTCCTTTACACTAGAAACCAGTTTTAGTCATAGCTAAAGCTTGATGAGTCCTGAGTGCATCAGGCTTCAGACAGAGAGACAGTCTCTCCTTGGTTGCAAAACTCAAGCTAAGAGAGCAGAACGATTCCATAGGGATATGGGAAGCAGATTGCATGTTCCTCCTAGAGACTGTAGTTATCCCTGTATACACATCTGAGCATGCACTCAGGTCTCATCTACACTGCCAAATAATCCAGTTTCTGAATCCAAATTTGGATTCTTGGATGAGCAGTGTAGACTCATAATCCAGTTCAAAGCAGATAATCTGGATTTAGAGACTGGATAATATGGCAGTGTAGATCCAACCTTATTATTTATTTATTTATTTATTTATTTAGCAGTTTTGTATACCGGTCTTCTCACCTCCATTCAAGGGACTCAGGCCGGTTTCCAACATCAATATCACAGACAGTCATTAGAATATCATATTCTAAATCACACTAAAACATTAAAATAGCAAAATACATTAAAATAGCATAATACACTTCTGTCTGTGCAATTTTCTTTTAGATGGACTACATGTATAAATATGTGAAAGGAAGTCCTAGAGAGGAGGGAGCAAACTTGTTTTCTGCTGCCCTGGAGACTAGGACGCGGAACAATGGCTTCAAACTATGTACAAGAAAGCAGATTCCATCTGAACATTAAGAAGAACTTCCTGACTGTGAGAGCTGTTCAGCAGTGGAACTCTCTGCCACGGAGTTTGGTCGAGGCTCTTTCTTTGGAGACTTTTAAACAGAGGCTGGATGGCCATCTGTTGGGGGTGCTTTGAATGAAAATTTTCCTGCTTTTTGGCATGGGGTTGGACTGGATGGCCCATGAGGTCTCTTCCAACTCTATGATTCTACAAACAAAGGCACAACTATGTGGCCCAAATGATTCATTGGAACTCATGTCACAAGTACCATCTGCCAGTAGTAAAGACTGGTGGGATCATAAACCTGCAAAAATACTGTGGGACTTTCGAATTCAGACTGACAAAGTTTTGGAACACAATACGCCAGACATCACGATTATGGAAAACAAAAAATTTTGGATTACTGATGTCGCCATACCGGGTGACAGTCGCATTGAGGAAAAACAACAGGAAAAACTTGGCCATTATCAGGACCTCAAAATCAAACTGCAAGGCTCTGCCATAAACCACTACAGGTGGTCTCAGTGGTAATCGGTGCCGTGCCAAAAGATCTCAGCCGTCATTTGAAAGCAATAAACATTGACAAAATCACAATCTGTCATCTGCAAAAGGCCACCTTACTTGGATCTGCACGCATCATTTGAAAATACATTGCACAGTCCTAAATGCTTGGAAAGTGTTCGACTTGTGATTTTGTGATACGAAATCCAGCATATAGATCTTGTTTGCTGTGTCATAATGTATTTTTGTGTCGGTATATAATACACTTTATTAATGTGTATATTCCGCCCTTCTCCCCTAGGGAACTCAAAGTGAATTACAGCCTTACGATCACATACAATTGGACACACAAACACAGACAAGGCAAAGGCTTCTTCTTTCATTTCTGGCATCTGGAGGCAGTGTTCATCTCTGGCTCTCGGGGAGGTGTTTTTCTCCATTTTCAAACCGAGGAGCCTGCATTGTCACCTCCTGGTCATGTGCTGGCAAGACGGCTTGGAGCGTCTCTTTGCCTTTTCCTGCCTATTAATCTACTCACATCTGCATGTTTTAAAATTGCTAGGTTGGCAGGAGATAGGGCTAACAGTGGGAGCTCACCCCATTCCATGGATTTGAACTGCCAAACTTCAGGTCAGCAGTTTAGCAGCACAAAGATTAAACTCATTGCACCACCACGGCCCCGGAGAAACAGGACTCCACTGGGTCTACAGGAACCATCTATTTATATATGCTATAGTAGTAATAGACCAGATAAAGCCACTCTTTCACTTTCCACAATATTCCCACCGCAGCCCTAACTATTTAGGCATTACCATACATTATAATGCCTGAATAATATATATTGAAATTTTCCTTTCATAGCATTATGCAGAATATTTTAAGGTGCATAATTTTTTTCTTGAATAGCAATGGCTTTTTAATCTGCTGCTGCTTCTTAGAATGGTAGCATTTATACTAAATATAGCTTTCACTTTGCACCATTTATTTGATAAATATAATTATTTCCAGGAAAAACCTGTCAAAAACAGTTAATATTCCCACTGGATAATCCCCTAGGTAATAGATTCCAAAGTACTAGTTGCATCCCAAGAGTTTATATTTTGTTATTGTTTTCATTAGAGAAAACCTTTAATAATATTTAGTGGTGTTTTCTCCCCTGCAAAACGGCTTCCAGATTGCTACTAATTAAAACCTTTATATCTTGTAGACAGTAAGAGTGGCTTTACAAACCTGTAACTATTGTGTAACTTACTTTATTAGGGGTTTCATTTGTAAAGCCACACAAACCTGTGATTTAAGAACTGACACTCGGTGACTGCATTTTCTTCATTTAGAGCATTTTGCAAACATTAATTAACTAATTAATCCTTGAATGGCTCTTATAATTTAGATAAGTAAGTACGTCCCCACACATTTCCGTGTAATTTAGGTAAATAAGCATTGTCTCATGCACATTGTAGATAAAACAGTTTAATAGGCAGAAGAAGGGAGAGAGTATATGTGCAACCAAGCCATTATTTGTGATGAGAAATAGTATCCAATAGTGAGGATTGGCTTTGGTAATCCAATAACCCGGTTGCAGTGTTATATTTCTAAATCTATACCTTGGAATCTTTATAATTCTAAATCTATATATCTGTTAAAACGATTTAATAGCAATAATTTAGATGAACAAAACTGGACTTTTAAAATGAGTAGGGATGGCAACATTTTCCTATACATTAAAAAATAAACAAGCACATTTCCCCTCTGAATACCTAACCCTAACATATCAAAATAATGAAATGTGGCTTGATGTACACTTTTGTCATACATTCATATAACTAAAAAAGGGAAGTTAATTTCTCCCTTCTTCGTTCTGGTATCTGTTTTTGATTTATGTGTATGGAATCGGATAAGAGAGCTGTTTGGCTTTATCTGGAATGAATGAAAAGGTGTGCCACTGCTGCCTCCCTTTAGCTTCCCTGTGCTCTTTAGCTGCTTTGTCACAGTGTGAAACCTGAATCAATAAGAACATTACAAGCTCCTCTCCTGCATTGCCCACTTTGTATTACTGTAGCTGAAACAACATTGGGGAGTGTCATGCCACCAACAGGCCTTGTCCCTGTGAGCAAAGCTAAAGGGCATGGAGGAAGAAGGAGAATGTTTTTTACACTTTACTTTTCATTTATTTTATTTTTATTACTTTCACAACCCACTGCTTCCTGGGATTCCTTTTTCTCCTTAGGCATATGGTACTAACTAGACTTGTGCATGGATTCATTTTGGCCAGTTCTCTTCAACGAATCCAACTGGTCCGGTTTGTTTGGGTGGCTATAACGGCAAGCACTCAGCCTCTGTTTTTTTGGCCCCAACAGAACAGTAGCTGTCGAATATTGGGTGCTTTCCAAGTAGACTGCAGGAGGGAGGCAACTGCTAGAAGGAAAAGAGGGGGCTTTTTAAAGGAAGCCCATAGTAGGATAGCTTCTGGTCATCGCTTTTCCTTACCTGGAAGTGGGAAGTCTCATTAAAATGCCTTGGAAATAGTGTGTGGCATGCTGCAGGCCCGGGAAAGAAAATGTAAATGCCTGACTGCAGCACCTCTCCTCTAGAATAGAAACAGCTTTAAGAACCCTCCTTAAAATGCATTGGAAAGAGTGAGTGGCGTGCTGCAGGCCTGGAAGAGAAAGCGTGCCTGCCTGCCTGCGGTATCTCTCCCCTAGAGTAGAAACAGCTTTAAGAAGTCTCCTTAAAATGCCTTGGAAAGAGTCAGTGGCATGCTGCAGGCCCAGGAGAGAAAGTATGTACACCTGCCTGCAGCACCTCTCCTCTAGAGTAGAAACAGCTTTAATGAAGCATTAAACCTGGTCTCCTCTACAGACAGAATGGAAAGGATCGCAGAGTGGTATTTTAACTCTGATGCTTTTAATCCAGGTTTTAATGAAAGATATAAGCACAAACAATACCTAAAATGACAGAGAGAGGAGCTTTGGAAGTCCACCCACCCCATAATGGGCCAGATAGAAAACAAATATTTCGGCTTCTCAGATCAAAAACAGATTTCTGTCCTCTCAAATTTGGGAGGATCCCAAAAAATGAATTAGGACCCCCACCAAAATCCAGGACACTAAAACAGATTGTGGTTCACCTGGTTTGCACAGGTCTAGTATTAACCTCATGCATGCTGTATATTTGAAATGAGCAACTGGGAAAAGACTGCAGATTTTTGGTTGTGATAAAGTATACAGAAGATGTCCAACACTGATGGAAATCATAAAGTCATTAATTACTTGATTGAAGTGGAATTAAGAAACAATTCTTCCCAACCCCTCCCAGCCCCATAAAAGTACTTTGTAGCAATTATATTTTGCAATGAAATATGTCTGGGAAACAATCTCTAATTAGTGGATAAGTAAGGAATCTGATTGTCAAAGTGCAAACTTATTTGTGAACAAAATGCATACTGTGAATGTGTGAAGAACTTTCTCTGTGGAATCATTCTGTAATGACACTAGTTTGAATTGATGAATATGTTTGGAGAACTTCTGAGCAGCAGTTCATATCAGCCAGAGCTGGGAAACTCCAGGAATTTGTTTAATATCACTGACGCTCCGGATGGAAATTGGCTCTTGAAGATTGTCTCCTGAAATGGTCCAATATGACAGGCAAATAGTCAGACCATGTATTTTTCCATGTTATATGTTGACTTTCATTAGTCAGTTTTTACATTTTCTGCTTATTGTTACCTTGCATTAAGTATATTTATATCATGTATTAAACCTTTGCCTTATTAAAAATGTGTATAATAAATATGTTCCACTTGTTATCCCTAGTACCTACAGAACAACAGGTAGTCCGCCGAAATGTTGTGGAAGAGTTATAGATCTGTAGCTCTGTCCAGATCTCTATATGTGCTCTAATGCACACATGGAGCCTCTGGCAAGTATAAGGCATCATTCACTACTATGTCCAGATCTGTCCACAAAAATGGAGCTACCCTTGACATTCCAATGAAGAAAGAACTCTTTGAGCAGGTGGAAGCGCTGTGTGCACATCAGAACTCCAGCACGCTCAAGGAAAAAAAAAATCTAGATTTGAAACATCTTAATGACACCAGAGTTTCTGAAATTTAGAAAGAAATAATCCTTGCTCATTAGTAATAAGTACAAAAATCTGTGATTTCCTTTGTGGTGACTCTGAGACCAATGGAAAACAAAACAGCGCTTCATGATTTTGTATCTTGCCTTCCAAATTCGATTTCTCTGTAGACCTGAGCAGATTTTTTTTGGTAATTTGTTCCTTTATTGTATTTATAATTAGCCTTCTGCAAGACTGCGTGCCCTTTTTGCTTCTGCAGTGATGCATTGGCTCTTTCATTACAGCAAAAATCCATGACCCCCAGTGTTCGACTGTAAACAATGATAGTTACTGGCCTCATTAGGCATCTAGCAGATGGCTTATGAAGTTCTCACTGGAGCTTTTATCCATTTGTGGCTTGCCATGTGCAAATGTTTGCCTTTTCCACAAAACAAAGCCATGCCAAATGGGGGCCCTATTTCCCATTTTTATTAGCGCTGATAGCATAGGTGTGACTTTTTTGAGTTACTAGCCAAGCTGCTTCTGTGCTTTCCAGGTGAATTGGTAGTTTGTCCCAGAAAGAATATCCGATCAACAGTTTGAAAGATATAAATGAATTAAGTAGTAGGGTTGGAGTCATTTGCACATCTACTGTTCAGTTCACATTATTTTGATCCCCAGCCATAACCTTCATGCTTTGGGCCAGCAACAATTCTATCAAATCTCTAGTGTTGCATTATGTCAGGGCTAACTGACCATTAAGTGAACTAGGGCATGTTGAGATGTTGGGAACCAGGGATTGGGAAGTAGCAGCAAGATACTGGGGCACGTATGACATATATGAGATCCAGATCTCACAGTATCACTATCAAATGTAACTAGTGAAACATTGGGTCCAAATGTAGAAGAACTGCAACTAGACCAGACTTGTAACATATTCAGCTATACAAAGCTTAGGAAAGTTTTTCTTCTTACATTGCCAATTTCACCATCCTATTTTAGGTAAAAAGATAGCTAGAGAGCATGTGTGTGTAAATGAAAAGCAGAGGTTGGAAAGGTTTATTTAGAGCAGGGGCCCTCACAACAACAACACAAGAACACACAACAACAACAACAACAACAACAACAACAATCCTATCTCATCAGCCAAAAGGAGGTCCACACTTCCCATTGAAATACTAATAAGTTTATATTTGTAAAAAACAATACAATAATTAAAATGAAGAACATTTTAAAGTTGTTGTTTTTTTTGCACTACAAATAAGATATGTGCAATGTGCATAGGAATTCATTCATTTTTTTTTCCAATTATAATCCAGCCCTCCAACAGTTTGAGGGACTGTGACCTGGCCCTCTGTTAAAAAAGTTTGAGGACCCCTGATTTAGAGCATTGGTTCTCAACCATCCTAATGCTGCGACCCCTTAACACAGTTCCTCATGTTGTGGTGACTCCCAACCATAAAATTGTTGTTGTTGCTACTTCATAACTGTAATTTTCTTACTGTTATGAATCGTATCTGATATACAGGATGTATTTTCATTCACTGGACCAAATTTGGCACACATACCTGATACACCCAAATTTGAATACTGGTGGGGTTGATTTTGTCATTTGGGAGTTGTAGTTGCTGGGATTTATAGTTAACCTACAACCAAAGAGCATTCTGAACTCCATCAACAATGGAATTGAACCAAATTTGGCACACAGAACTCCCATGGCCAACAGAAAATACTGGAAGAGTTTGGTGGGCATTGACCTTGAGTTTTGGAGTTGTAGTTCACCTACATCCAGAGAGCACTGTGGACTCAAACAATAATGGGTCTGGACCAAGCCTGGCACAAATATTCAATATGCCCAAATGTGAACACTGGTAAAGTTTGGGGAAAACAGACCTTGACATTTAGGAGATGTAGTTGCTGAGATTTATAGTACACTTACAATCAAAGAGCATTCTGAATCCCATCAACAATATAATTAGGCCAAACTTCCCACACAGAACCCCCATGACCAACAGAAAATTTCCCCTGATGGTCTTTGGCAACCCCTCTGACACCCCCTTGCGACCCTCCCAGGGGTCCCGACCCCCAGTTTGAGAAACGCTGATTTAGAGCTTGTCTACACTAGTCCAAAACCCTGGACTCACTTTGAATGGAAAGCTGGCTACTTTTACAATACACAGGGATTTCCGGTGAGTATCCTAGGTTTTTGGATTTAAACCAGCTGTGTCCCACTTTGGGTAAAATTGGAAGACACAGCTTTGTATCCCACAGCTTTGAGGCAGTCTAGACAGGTGGATCGGTTTTGATCTGGCTTGATCTGCTCTCCAGACAGGACACTGGGCACCATCACCGTTTCCACAATTCAGTGCAAGGAAAAGGGATGGATCATATGGCTGCTTTGCTATAGCTGCTGCTCTTAAACAATCACAGAACTCTGTGTGAGCTCTATTGACATAAAAACAGCGACCTCCCTTCCTTCTTGCCAATGACACGGGCCCTCTGTTCTGACATTGGCAGAAGCGCTTACATAATCAGGCAATCTCCCTTCCTCCTTCCTGGTCAATTGGGTGCTGATATCAACTTCACACTGAGCTTACAGTGGTGACACAGATGAAGTAAGATGTATGCTGCCCCAATGGAGTGGCTAATTCTCTGGCCATATAAACAACTGCCACAAATTCAGGGCATATTTATACTAGGCTAATCTGCCTGATGTAACTGATCCCTTAATGACATTTTCAGGACCCACAATACATCAGAGCTTGTGAAGCACTGAAGCAATGGGATTTGCCTACAAATTGACTCGTCATCCTACAATAGATTGAATGGGTCTTCTTTGGTTAGGACTATCAGGATGCCAACTATCAATGCACTATTCATGCTGATAATGTAGTGTCATATTCTGTCTTCACGGTCTTGAGAGTATTCTCAGAATTGGTCTTGAAAGGTGCCACTCTGTGAGATGCTGCAGGCCTAACATCAATGGTTAGTGATGGTTCATAGCAGGAGATACGTTCGGACAGGTTATCTGGGCCAGAACCGTTCACTACCCATTTTAAAAATATATCTCGTGTTCCAATGAATGTTGCATGTTCAGGTCTAGCCTACATTCTAATTTTTGTTTTTGTTCTAGCTAGAATAAACTGGGAAACTTTAAAACACGCACTCCCAGACATTTACTGGCAGCTGTCTGGTGTTCCTCACTGCTGCCCACCACTTCTATTGATGCCAGAAAAGCCTCCCACTTTATTACAAGTCCCATCAAATCTGAAGTCAATCCCGTAGTTTGGAAGCTAGAGCTGAGGAGTTAAAAGCAAAGCCAGAGCTTCTGCAGCACTTCTTTTCTAATTATGGTTTCTTTCACTTACTGCCTTTCAAGCAGTTTGAAGCAATACACCTAGGATTCACTTTCAGGCACCGTGTTGTCTAAGCTCCATTGTTGTGTGCTGTCAGACTACAAAGAAGCCCAAGCTACAGTTTAACTGGTCATCTCAAAAATCTCCATCAGAACAGAACATGGTCAGCCCTGGAAACAGGCACTGCGACTGAACCATTATCTTTGGTGACAATCCTTATCACAAAATACTGTGTGCATCCAACTGCTGGTTTGTCTCCACCTGTGATTCCCCAATCTATTGCCAATACTCCTCAGTCCTGCAACATTCCCTCTACTACTGGTGTGATGGTCCCTTCTGGTCCTGTGCCAGCATGCTGGCAGTCACATGACATTTGATGTTTTGTCTTTTGTCTGATACAACAGGTTGTGTTTTTTTATTTCAGTTGTTAAGGCATGATTTGTTTTTATATGTTGGGTGGTCAATTTTCGTACTCATGGATGTATTGTTGTGTTCAGAGATTGAATGTTAGCCTTTTATGTTTGGAATCTGTCCTGAGGGAGATAGGGCGGAATATAAATAAATAAATTATTATTATTATTATTATTATTATTATTATTATTATTATTAGGGATGAGATTTTCCTTCTCTCTTCCCTCCCCCTCGCTGTCCCCAAGATGGCAGTTATCCTTTTATTTTATACTAACTTGGGGACCCGGCAGTGCCCAGGTTATTTGAGAAAGCTATTGTTTGATTTTTGAAGTTTGGTAATATCAGTTTGATAATGTCTAATGCTATATATTAGAAAAAAGACAATCTTTCCTTTTGTTTTTAAATTAATGTTCCCAATAGAAAATTAATAAGGATGTGGGTGAACTACAGTTCCCAGAATTGTGAGTCTATCCTTCCCAAACCCTGCCATTATTCAAAGCTGCCAGGTTGGGTCTGTGTGCCAAATGTAGTTCAGATCCAATATCAGCTGGGTTCAGTGATATCTAGATGAGGGAAAGCTACAACTCCCAGATTCCCAGGGCAATCACCCACAAACCCAGCCAGCAATCACAGTTGCCCATGTTGGTTCTGTGTGCAAAGTTTGGTCCACATCCGTCGTCGGCTGGGTTCAGTGCTCTTTGGATAAGGGTGAACTACAACTCCCAGATTCCCAGGGCAATCACCCACAAATGCAGCCAGCAATCACAGTTGCCCATATTGGTTCTGTGTGCAAAGTTTGGTCCAGATCCATCGTCAGCTGGGTTCAGTGCTCTCTGGATAAGGGTGAACTACAACTCCCAGATTCCCAGGGAAATCACACCCAAACCCTGCCAGTATGCACAGTTGGCCATGTTGGGTCTGCATGCCAAGTTTGGTTCAGATATCTTGTTGGCTGGGTTCATAGTGCTCTCTGGATATAGGTGAACTACAGCTCCTATAAATCAAGGTCAATTTCCCCAAACCTGGTCACGGGGGTTCTGCATGCCAAATGTAGTTCAGGTCCATTGTTGAAGGGGTCATAGTGCTCTGCCTTGATGCAGGGTAAACTACAACTTCCATCCTGTTGAGTCAGTTCCCCAAACCCCTCCAGTCTGTTCAGTTGCTGATCAATTCTTCTGTTTGCTGTGTGCCATGGGAAAGGGTTAAGGGAGAGGCAGTGGGTGGGGTCATACATATTCCACACAAGAAACCCTGGGATGCCTGCCTGTGATGGAGGAAACATGTCAAATCTAGGATGAAATTGTCCCTGAATGAAAGCATTTCTTTGGTGGTTAGTGTTTGGGGAGGACATTGGTAGCATTTGGGCTACATGTTCATGGCACTCACTATAACCTGCAACGTCAGTTGAGGGAGTGCCTTCAGAGGCTTCTCAGCACTTGGAATTATAACCTGTTTGTGAGGGCAGGAGGCTATCTGTGTAAGTGGATATCTTAGCCACATTTTTCACTTTTATTATATGGATGGATAGACAGACAGACAGACAGACAGACAGACAGACAGACAGATAGATAGAAAGATAATAATAGATGGAGAGTAATAGAGAAATTGAACAAGCAGTCATGGTTTTTACAATTTTTATTTTTGTTGCTTTTACAGTTTTTAAATGTAATGTGATTTTTTTTTTCTGTTTTTAACTGATGTATGTATTTTTATATAGCATCTAATTGTGCCAATTTGTATGCCGCCCTGAGTCGCCTTCGGGCTGATATGCATGGAATAAAAGTGATGTAAATAAACAAAAATAAATAGATCTTTACCTTTTTTTAATACTGAAATTGAGTATACTAAAATAAAAATAATATTAATAATTAAGAAACAGCAGCAGTACATACAGACAGGCAGAATTATGAGGGTGTGCAAAAATAGGATTGCAGGACCATGGAGAATTGGCACAAAGAGTTGTGCTATCGGAGGTGCTCAATGTTGTAAAAATCCATTATCAACAATAACACGACTAGTGGAATAGCGACTCCATTTGATAAACTCCATAGGCTCAGGAAGAAGCTATTCACATCCTTGAAAAGTTGCCTCTTGAGAGCACAATTGCCTGGCACTTGGCTTGTTGGCTAGTGTGTATTGTGAGTTGCAGTCCAAAAAAAAAAATGCTTCCAGGCTCTGTATGAAAAACATACTGTATGAAATGGAGGCAAAACTTGGAAAGCAACTTGTAAGAAAAATGATTATAATGACATGCCAATGCCATCAATGATTTAACAGTGAGAGAATGATGCTCTGGGTGAGTTATAGATGGCTTCAGTATACCAATATAGTCATTAGCCTTAGATTTGTTCTGAGTACACCAGTCACAATCCATATGTGAAAAAAAATACAGTAGTTAGTTTTTGATGAACCTCCCCGAAACAGCTTTGTTGCTGCAGAGATCTTTCAAAAGGGGATTGAGAGGGTGGTGGCTGTGTTAGTCTGTTGTAGCAAAGACACCCGTGTCTGGTGGCAATCTTAAAGACTAATGAGTTTAAAATTTCATGGACTCCAGCCCACTTCAAAAGATGTTTCTGACAGAATGGGGTGGAGTTTATGGAAGCTTATGCTAAATAAAACTTGCAAGGCTTTAAGGAGCCACAAGAGCCTTTGTGGAATATAAATGTAATTTCATTTTTTAAAGATTTATATGCATTATTCCTCTACAAATCTCAAGATGATTTATTCTCACAACCTCCTTCTCAAGTAGTTGAGCGGACGGACACGTTTGGGTTCATCCAGTGAGTTTCATGAGCGAGTAGAGAATTGAACTTGCACCTTCGAAGTCTTCATCCAACAGCTTGTAACTGATTGCCATCACAGACTGCATTATTGCTACCAGAGGACTGTGTATTGTGGGTTAGAAAAGTTTGGCAGCTCGGAATATGCTTCAGTATATCTCTCCCATGTCTTTTAAGCTAATTCTCTAAAGAGAATATATTTTATTGAGCGAACATCTGCATTGGTTTCTAAGCTTCGTAGAGCTCTTCTTCAGATTCTCCTTTTGTGCTTTCTATAAACAAAAAAACAGTCTCACCAGTGGGAGTTGGCACAATAAAAAATCATCTTCCCAACTTTATTTCTCCCCAGAGTATCATGTCTCTTTTCTCTTTATATTATGTTTTTATGTTTTATTTTCTGTTTTAAATTTTACCACTCTGAATTGTGTTTGCTCTACTGAGATACCATTGCCTCAATGTTTTTTAAAAAAGAAGAAGAAGATGCTATTATGTTCTGTAGCATGCATTTTCTGGTTTTATCTTTACCTACTTTTATTAGGAGATTTGCATTCAAAAATAACTTTGTTTCTTAAGCTCACATCTGTTCTTTCTCCTTATTGCTCACCTGAAAATATAAAATTCTGCTTGTGACAAGTTCAGCCGCAGATGAGCGCCTAAGAAACAAAGCTCTTGTTTTCATGTAAACGTCCTACTAATTAAAAATGAAGGAGGGGGGTTAGTTATAAAATGCATTTCAGCACAATGTTAACCTTGCAGTGCAATCCTATCTCTGACTTATCACCAATTCTAGTGGATAAGGAAATTATTGGCCCAGCGGTCCTATACCAACAGACAAATGAGATTAGTGTAATTAATGCCTGCGTTTGTATATGCCTCCAAGTTGCCTATTGACATATAACGGACCCACCAATTGCATAGGCTTTCCTTAAGCAAAGAAGGGGTGGTTTTACCAGTTTCTTTTTCTGAAATATAGCCTACAACAGCGTTTCTCAACCTGGGGGTCAGGACCCCTGGGGGGTTGGAAGGAGGTTTCAGAGATGTCACCAAAGACCACCAGAAAACACATCTGCGGCTGAACTTTGATGGTCTTAGGTACCCCTTTGGCAGAGAAGTCTGAAGATCTCTCCGCCTGTCCTTGTCTTCTTTTTTTGGAAACAGATGAATCATTCCACAAAAAGTCCTCCTCCTCTCAGCCAGCCTCTCAGCCAAGGGAAGGGCTGTTTCTGAGACTCCAAGTGGGGAGGGGAGAGCAAGTGTCATTGGCACATGGCAGCGTTGTGCGCATGTGCAGGCAAGGGAGAGTGTAAGAGTGTATGAGTCCCCTCAAGACATGAGGGTTCTGTGTTTGGCCCAATTATATCATTGGTGGAGTTCAGAATACTCCTTGATTGTAGGTGAGCTATTCATCTCAGAAACTACAACTCCCAAAGGTCGAGGTCTGTTTTCCCCAAACTCCCACCAGTGTTCATATTTGGGCACATTGAGTATTCATGCCAAGTTTGATCCAGATCTATTTATTTATTTAGGACATTTATATCCCATCCTATCTCGACCTCCATGGAGGGACCCAGGGCAGCTAATAACAAAAGCATAAATATACATATTAAGTAAAAGCAGTATAAAACATTATAAATACATTAAAAAACAATAAAAACAATCGCCAATGTAAGTCGTTGTCTATCATTGTTTAAGTCCACAGTACTCTCTGGATGTAGGTGACCTACAACTCCAAAACTCAAGGTCAATGCCCACCAATCCCTTCCAGTATTTTCTGTTGGTCATGACAGTTCTGTATGCCAAGTTTGGTTCAATTCCATTGCTGGTGGAGTTCAAAATACTCTTTGATTGTAGGTGAACTATAAATCCCAGCAACTACAACTCCCAAATGACAAAATCAACCCCACTAGTATTCAAATTTGTGCGTTATCGGGTATTTGTGCCAAATTTGGTCAAGTGAATGGAAATATATTCTACATATCAAATATTGGCATGATTCCTAACAGTAGCAAAATTACAGTTATGAAGTGGCAACGAAAATAATTTATGGTTGGTGGTCACCTCAACATGAGGAACTGTATTAAGGGGTCACGGCATTAGGAAGGTTGAGAAACACTGGACTAGTGTAATGAATACCTGTGTTTTTAGGTGTATCTAACAGACCCACCAATTTCATAAGGTTTCCTTAGGCAAGGAGTACTTGGGTGGTTTTATCAGTTTCTTTTTCTGAAATATAGACTACAACATCTGATATTGTGGTCTCCCATCCAAGCACTAACTAGAGTTTTGCTTTCTGGCTCAGCTGCATCCCATACAAACACAAAAAGCAAGAAACCAAAAGGTGGCATAAAAATAAATTAATATCATCTTTGTAAAATCTCAAACATAGACTGCTTGGACAATTCATACATACTATTTCCAGACCCCAATGAATCCTTGTGCCCTCCTTCCTGAGAGAAACCTACTAACAACAAGAGCACATTATTTCAGCTTCACTTTATTATGGTTCACAAAAGACAGCATGGAACATGTATTTTTGTCCCAAGCTTTCCGCTGCTCAGACAGAAAAATCAATAGATAGATTGGGATCCTACCTGCACCTTCCCTCATTTTCTTTCTTTCTGTTTTTCTTTCTTGTTACTTTTTAAAAACAGCAGTGGCTGTTATTTGGCGATGCTGACCAGGAACCTATGGAATCAACCTGCTTACAGAGTTGATTGTTGTGCATGTAGTCTGGCACTTCTCCAAGAAGGCACACAAGACCACCATACAAGTGGAAGAAGGGGCTGGTGGCAAATGTTGGCAATTGGCTTTGGTCACTTGCACACTACTGGTAAGGAAGAACTATCCAACTCATACTTTCTGTGAGAAACTGGCTTTATTGTTGAGAGCTACTGATTTCTATAATGTTTGACTTGAAGAGATCTTTGGAGCCCAGTTACTATTTGATGGGAAGCAAAGTAGATTTCCAAGGTCATCCCTTCTGTAGTGCTTTGGTTCTGAGGACTCCTCAGAGCCAGGCAGTCCTAGATATTGCCAGCAGAAGAGACATGATGGATGATCCCGTACAATTCTGCTCTTCCTGAAATAAATAGAACTTCAGCTATTGTTTACAGCCCTTCCCAGAATGCCTACATTTTAGTTCCAGTGCTATATGAATTCTGCAAAAAAAAAAAAATGACTCTGGAGGAGATGAGCATTTCCATCTCAGTCTATGTTGGGATTTAACTGATCAATAGACAGTCTTTGATTATGTTCTACATCCTTGTTCACCAAAATAGCCATACTGGGTAATATAATTCTGATTAATTCTTCATCCAGTCATGGTACAGCACTAGGAGTATCCAAGATCTAGCAAGGGAATGCAGCAGATCTCATCTAGCAAGACACGTGATATATCTACTCTCTCATCTGCTACGGGGGGGTATGGAGTTATATATATAGAGGGGACCAGGCTAGTTAGTAGCCATCTGCATTAAATCACTACTGACTGAGAGGTCACGAGTTTAAAGCCATCCTGGGTCAGAATGAGATCCGGACCATTAATAGTCTAGCTTGCTATTGACCTATGCAGCCCGAAATACAGTTACATCTGTGAAGTAGGAAATTTAGGTACCACTTTATGCGGGGAGGCCAATTTAACTAATTTACAACACCATAAAACCTTTCAACAGCATGCATAAGAATGAGGAAGTACTCCATCAAGGACTCGGTGTCACAAGTGGACGGTGAAGCGGCAGCTCCCCCTGTGGCTGATGAAAAGTGGTCTTGTGAGAGAGCCATGGCCCTGAATAGCCTAAAGCAGCTACACTAGACCTCTATATAGCTTCTGTTTACACAATTACAAATTCAGGTATATTACCGTATATACTCAAGTATAAGCTGACCCAAATATAAGCCAAGGCACCTAATTTTACCACAAAAAAACTGAAAAAACAGATTGACTCGAGTATAAGCCGAGGGTGGGAAATGCAACAGCTACTGGTAAATTTCAGAATAAAAACAGATACCAATACAATTACATTAACTGAGGCATCGGTAGATTAAATGTTTGTGAATATTTACATAAAACTGTAATTTAAGATAAGACTGTCCAATTCTGATTAAACCATTATTTTAACCTTCTTCAATGTAAATGTGCTTATGTATCCTTCCAATACATAATAGAGTAAAATAATAATAATAATAATAATAGAGTAAAATAATGGAAATGTAATAACAGTAAGAATAGAGTAAAATGATAAATGTAATAATATAGAGAGTAAAATGATAAATGTAATAATATATAGATTAAAATGATGAATGTAATAATAATAATAATAATAATAATACGCATTATTCGCCAATACATCACACAGTCCTAGACACTTGGGAAGTGTCCAACGTGTAATCCAATACAACAGCCAGCAGAGTGATCTTGTCTGATGTGGACTCATCTTGTTGTATTTCAAATAAAATAGAGTAAAATAATAATAATAATAATAATAATAATAATAATAATAATAATAATAATTTAAAGATCGAACTGCAAAGACTCTGGTACAAGCCAGTAAAGGTGGTCCCAGTGGTGATTGGCACACTGGGTGCAGTGCCTAAAGACCTTGGCCTGCACTTAAACACAATCGGTGCTGACAAAATTACCATCTGCTAGTTACAAAAGGCCACCCTACAGGGATCTGCATGCATTATTCGCCGATACATCACACAGTCCTAGACACTTGGGAAGTGTCTGACGCGTGATCCAATACAACAGCCAGCAGAGTGATCTTGTCTGCTGTGGATTCATCTTGTTGTGTTTCTAATAATGATGATGATGATGATGATGATGATGATGATGAAATATAATAAATAGTCTTGACTCAAGTATAAGTCGAGTGGGACTTTTTCAGCCTTAAAAAAGGGCTTGAAAAGGTAGGCTTATACTCAAGTATATACAGTAATTAACATTCACACAATTGATATCATGTCAAATGTAGGCCTTAGTGATATCTTGATGACTCAATGAGCCAAATGGATCATGATGCTTAATGTGTATGGTGTTGAGGTGTGTTTCAAAAATGAAATTTTGCTTGCCATGCAAGTTTCCTCCCACCCAACAATGACCAAACTATTGACTGTTAGAAATATGAGAGAAAGGATATTTCCCTTTCTTTCCAGAAGATAAATCAAAAGGAAGCCGTCTTTGGAATATACCAATGCAGTGAATAATTTGAAAACTGCTGATATACATCACTTTAATATATGAGTGTTTGAACAAGCAGCCATTGTCTCAAACTTTGAAGTAACAGGAACAGCAGGAAGATGAGGCGTGTTAAACATTTTCACCCTGGCAACAAAACGAGATGATTTGATTTGCAGTTTTGCCCTAGGTCTCTACAATGGATGCCTAAGGCAGCTACACCAAATCCTGATCTTTCTTATTACAATGTGTCATTATAGCCAACCGAAACAGCATGTATTTTTATATGCAATTTGTTTTATAATGGTTGATTGCCTTTCAAGAATATTGATTTGCCCCATTCGGAAAAACAAAAATATTGTCAGATGTTATTTTAAATCGCATTCTTCATTTTTATGACAGGCATCACAGCTGAAACATTTTTTAAAATTATGGTTTTAGGGCATGAAGCAATGTATTTGTAAAATTAGCAAACATACAAAAATATTATAAGAATTTAACAAATGGCAACTTATTGCTTTAAAGGCAGACTAATAGATGTGTACAGTTTGATATCCTAACTGGCTATTTCTCAAGCTGGATCTTAAGTGATTTCACTGTAATGCCACTAACAGATAGGCATGGGCAATCTATGGTTCTAAATGGTTCTAAAGTACTTACAAAACTAGGGGGCGCTGGTGCTTTGGCTTCTACAGTGTTGCTAAAGTTCTAGTGGTGAAAATTTCAGAACTCTAACAAAACTTTCAAAATTTCGTTATAAATGGCAGTTCCTAGTTGGTTCTGTCATAAAAACTGCCAATAACAAAATAATGAAATTTTGAAAGTTTTTTTTGGAGTTCTGAAATTTTCACTGCCAGAACTTTAGCAATACTGTAGAAGCAAAGCATTGGGCCCCTGTCGCAACTCAGGATAGATTCACCTTGCCCAAGATACCACCACACACCAATGTTGTAGATTTTGTAGTTTATTGAGAAAAAGCAAAATCAAAACAGGGAAATAAAGAGGTAAAGTTCATTGAGCAAAACAGAGTCTCAAATGCAAAGGCAAGGTATCCAGGTTCAAAAGGCAAATAACATGAAGCATAGTCCTTAAGCATTGGTTAAACAAACATCCATGGCAGCAAGATAAAGTCTCCAAGAAATCAGGATTAAAATCAAAGTCCCAAAGAGCCAGGAGCTTTCCGTAAAAGCCAAGGTAATTCCATAGAAGTTAACAGGGTAGAAGCCACATTGGACTGACAGAGAATGCCCTTCGATCAAATCATTAAATAAGTTTTCCCAACATAAAAGCATTATGTTGACCTCTAACTTCACGCTTGTTGGCAAGGCGTGCGCTTCTTCGAACTCTTAATTGCAACCGGTCTTCTCTAATCAAATCTCCACTATTATCTTCAAGGCCTGTTACCTCATTAACTTCGCCCAGCCGGGCCTCGTCGCCCTGGGAACCAGTAGGCCCAGCGCTCTCAGAAGGAGTCTCCCCCTGGAGCTCCTAAGTTTCACTGTCTTTATCTGAAAACACATTCCTTTCTCTAGGGAACAGAAATGCTGCCTCTTCCTCAGAATCAACACTGTCTGCCCCATTTGACTCACTGACCAGAACATGTTTTAAAATCCCATCATCCTCCTGGTCCTGAGCAGGTTCAGAAAGCTCAGGCTCAGACTAAGCCACAACAGCCCCCTAGTTTTGTAAGTACTTCAGAACCATTTAGAACCATGGATTGTCCATGCCTACTAACAGGACAGTACCATGACTTCCAGTACCATAACTTCCATTGTAGAAATACATAATAGTGTAGGCATGTGGTGCAGAATTTGTGGTTTCATGTTCAGACATGTCTGCTACCTGGGCAAGAGTTGGAGATATTTAAGTAGCATCTAGACCAGTGTATCCGTGGACCACCAGTAGTCCTCAAGAACTAAAATATTGTCCACTGCCTCACCGTTATACACTGTTGCAATGAGAGCGTCTGATCTCGCGAAACCCTCTTATAGTGCCAAGGCAACTGGGATGTCTGGAAGGGAGAGGCTGACTACCCACAAAAGGTGTAACAACAAGACTCCTGACTGCTGCTTCTCCTCCTCCTCTCTCCCTCTGAGCGGAGCCATTCCATGTGGCACCTGAAAGCAAGGGCAGCTTGGTGTCTTCATTTTTAGGCTTGTTCCTGGGGTTATTTGGGGTACTGATTCAGAAAATTGCACTGGATAGACCACATCAGCTCTAGATTATTAAATATGGTTTTCTGTGGGTGAGCAGATGGTGGCTAAATATGGTTTTCTGTGGGTGAGCAGATGGTGGCATGCATTCTGTATCAGAAACAAGAGCTGGTATGGTCTAGCCAATGCATCACCCCAAATAACCTACCGAATCTAAAGTTGACCAAAAACCAATTCATAACCTTTTTGGTTCTAGTGTTGGAAAGTGGTCCCTGGTCAAGTGGTCCCTGGTTTTAAAAAAAGGTTGGGAACCATTGGTCTCAACAAACACCTGTTGGGAATCCTATAGTTACCTCAATCCTGAATTCAGGAAACTTCATTAATCAGGATCTGGTCCAGATGATTTTCATGATTCTTTGTTTCTAAGATTGGATGCAACATCAAAATACAAGGTTGTTTACAACTTAAACATGGTACAAAGCTTTACCTTTCACTTACATGATGGCCTTGAGTCAATATTTAGTCAAGTGTTGTTTCTGTTTGTTTGTTTTTGTTGTTGTTGTAGCCTGAAGGCCAGCTTATAAATTATTTAATAGATAAAATAATGTTGTCATGACAATCTCTAACTAATAACCTGATTAGAAAACATACTCAACATCACTGGTATTTCAAGAATGTGGAATATGTCAAACTAAAGTTGCTGAACTGCAGTTCCAACCATTCCTCACAATTTGTTGTGCTGGTTAGGGCTAATGGGAAATGTAGTCCTTAAACATCTTGGGGTGGCATATTCCCCATTTCTGGTCTGCTGGGTGATGTTGAATGTGTGTTAAATATTGCTCTTGTAGGGGTACAGTTTTATGTTAGACCATTTTTTCAGGGTTATGCAAATCTAAGAACACTGCTTGTAGCACATAGTAAAGGTAAAGGCTTTCCCCTGACATTAAGTCCAGCTGTATCCGACTGACATTAAGTCCAGCTGCACCAACCGACTCTGGGGGTTGGTGCTCATCTCCATTTCTAAGCCAAAGAGCCGGTGTTGTTCGTAGACACCTCCAAGGTCATGTGGCCGGCATGACTTCATGAAGCGCTGTTACCTTCCAGCCTAAGCAGTACCTATTGCTCTAATCACATTTGCATGTTTTTGAACTGCTAGCTTGGCAGAAGCTGGGCCTAACAGCAGGAGCTCACCCTGCTCCCCAGATTCAAACCTGCGACCTTTTGATCAGCAAGTTCAGCAGCTCAGCAGTTTAACCCACTGCGCCACTGGAGGCTCCACCTTGTAAGCTTTATAATCTTTCAGTTTCCTTTCAGTATGTTTGTGAGGGCCTGCTTTTAAAATAATCACCCTAGTTTGCTAGAACCCAGATACGCAAATTTTCTATTTTTACCTATCCCATGTGCAGAACCAGCAATGTACATACATCGCTTCCCACCAGTGATTTGAAATGGACAGGCTCTTCTCCATGGCAGAAGCAAACCCCAGTTTCAGAATCTGTGGATGCATCCACACTGTAGAATGCATTTTGACATCAATTTAACTGACATGGCTGAATGCTATGGACTCATGAGATTTGTAGTTTGTTCAGGCACTAGCACTCCTTATAAAACTGCAGTTCTTATATTCCATAGCATTAAGGCATGGCATTTGACTCGCCGTGAAACTGCATCAATTGTACAATGTAGATGTACCCTGGTTTACACTGTTGCTGTAAGTTGTAAAAAAAAAACATTTTTAAAGCCACGCATTCTCCCAAAATACTGTTTCTTTTCTAGATTTCAGGTTTGCAGCGTTCTTAATCTTTCTTCACAGAGACCAGATGTTTTAGCTTTATAATACCCAGCAACCTGCTCACCTTGCTGCATAGCCTGACTATTAGCTATGGTGATGAAAATGGATTACATGGTTTTACAGAACTCCCACAATAGTACTCTTGAGGTCTAATCTCAGTGATTAATGTAGATGACTTGAATGTATGTCAGAATGCCACGATACTTTACTGGAACTCTGTATCTGTTCATTCTTATCCATGTTCTCCCCCGGTCACACAGGATAATAGCATCTCCTGATAGTACTGCATTTGTTGAGCTCCATTCCTCTCTGGCCTTAATGATTAAGGTATTTTTGTCAAAAAAGAGAGAGAGAATAGACTCCGCTTTTCCTGCTTATATCTTCACTAAGAAGCTAATCCTGACCGTAGCAACAAGAACTGGTACTTCATATCTCTACTGGGAAGAGAGAAAAATCCCCTGCAATGCAAATAGACTGAAACATTTAAAGCACTTGCTATTTCACATTGTCATCAGCCAATTTTGAGCTCTTAAAATTACTCTTTAGATGTCCAATGTCATATATTTTATATTTACATATTTCAAATTAAGTTATATTTTATTTCTCATATTTTGTTACAAGTTTTTTTTCTTTGTAAGACTTTAAAAAATTTGGGGGAGAGGGGCTCGTTTTAGAGTAATGCAAGGCTCTCATCAAATACGTCTTACCCATTCGTTTCAGCTTGTGGAAGCACATCCATCTTCTTTCTTTCTTCTTGCAGATCATTATTGCGAGGGAATTTTCAAAAGAAAGGAGGAAGAAAATATTTTTAAAGGATTACGGTTGGTGCCAGCTGGCAATAGAACATGACATCCATCAAAAATCATCTTACATTAGCAGAACTTTTTTTATTGGACAATTAGCAAAAAGACATATGGCTTTATTAATATTCTTTTCAGCTCCAAGCTTCAAGGCTAAAAGCATGAGCTCACATGAGCCATAGTTGTTCTCATATAATCTGTATCTCGTTTCCAGATATATAATCTTTCATCGTCAGGTCAGAAACTGACAAGCTGCAAAAGCTGATACTTTCTTGGTAAATTGCCTCAGCCAATATCACAGGTTGAAACTTAAAATGCATATTTCACATTCTTTTGAAGATGCATTTGGGATGGAGGAAGGGCAGGTTTGCCAAGCTAGGAGAATATCGCAATTAGAGGATACACTGGTGGGAAAAGGCATCCGGAGCATTGTGCCATTGTAGCAGACTTAGAAGTGTGTAACAGTTTGATCATGTTGGTGGGTATTTCCTTATGGCGTAATCTGTACAGCATTTGGAGTTTATTTGTATAGGGATCTAGCTGCATCTCTGTTCCCACTTATTTATTTATCGTGTCAGGAGCGAACCAAACAGTTGTATTGTATTGAAAACACACACACACACACACACAAAGTTTGCAAACTTGGCATTCTATTAAATGTCCTTTGACCAGTAGCTGGCCACTTGGAGTGCTTCTGGTGTTGCTGTAAGAAGGTCCTCCATTGTGCATGTGGCAGGACTCAGGTTGCATTGTAGTAAGTGGTCTGTGGTTAGCTCTTCTCCACACTCGCATGTCGTGGATTCTACTTTGCAGCCCCATTTCTTAAGGTTGGCTCTGCATCTCATGGTGCCAGAGCACAGGCTGTTCAGCACCTTCCACGTCACCCAGTTTTCTGTGTGCCCAGGAGGGAATCTCTCATTTGGTATCAGCCACCTGAGCCCTGCTACATGCACAATGGAGGACCTTCTTGCGGCAACACCAGAGGCACTCCAAGTGGCCAGATACTGGTCAAAGGACATTTAATCAACTACCAAGCTTGCAAACTTTGTGTTTTGTCTGTCTGTCTGTTTGTTTGTTTGTTTTGTTAAAAATGTAATACAACTGTCTGGTTGCTCCTGACATGATAAATAAATAAATAAATAAATAAATAAATAAATAAATAGATCTTAGAAAACTATTTCGATTCCCACTGACAAAGAGAGTATTGCAGTTTTGGAGTAATTTATTTCACAGATTTAATTATGTCATCCCCATCCTTGCTGTATTCCCAATGTTTAATTTGTCACTTCTGTCTTTCAATGGACCTTCTCTTTAAAAAAAACAAACTCCGGTACATTTTATTAATAATACAATCAAATAAGACAACATTAATTATAAGAAGACACAGTCCATCAATGTAATTAGACAAGCCAAACTTAAAAAGAATTTCCCTAGAGGGATTCTAGTCCTTTAATACTAAAACAACACTTATTAACCTAAAGTATCTTTCTACAACAGTCCATGCCTTGTTCACAGCCTCTGACAAGTTTCATCTTTTGTTAAATTAAATAAACCATTGCCTGCTTCTGTTTTTACTGAAGACCATTCCATTCTCTATGTCAGTTTCCATGAAACAGTTTCTCTGAAACCACTGAGCTGCAGAACTCGCTGACCGGAAGGTCAGCGGTTTGAATCCGAAAGTGGGGTAAGTTCCCGTCGTTAGTCCCAGCTTCTCCCAACCCAGCCGTTCAAAAACGCCAAGTAAGTAAGCAAGTAAGTAAGGTCTACACAAGGAAGCATCCTATGTTTCTATTAATGTTGTCAAAAACAGAAAGTAAGGAAAGTTAGGATACCTATATCATTAATGGTGCTCAGCACCCACCTAAATGTACATACACCTTCCTGGTTCTCTATCTGCCCCTTTCCATGATGTGTAGACAAGACTAGTCATCCATCGGAAATCCCAGGGCTTGTCTAAGAAGGTATATAACATGATTTCTTCCCTGACTTCTAATTTGCTTAAAGATAAAACAAGACATAACCAAACAGTGTAAGACAGACAACATAAAAGCATCAATCTAGTAGTTACTCACTGCCATTCTCTTTAATCACCAGCTCACTGAGCTGCTTGTAACAGTCAAGTGATCGTTTCCCCCATCATTTCCTCTCTGGTTTCACAACCATTCTGTTTTAATTCGAGCACAATAGAAAACTATACTATAGTGATTTTAAAAGAAACAGTGAACAGTTAAAAAGTAATAACACAGGAAATATAATGACATGCTTTGTAAAGTTTCAGGTGTCCAATAATAAGACCCTCTAATTGTTTCTACATTATGCAAATAACCAAAATGATTTTGGTAGAGCCCTAGATAGATAGATAGATAGATAGATAGATAGATAGATAGATAGATAGAGATATAGAGATATAGAGATATAGAGATATAGAGATATAGAGATATAGAGATATAGATATAGATCTATCTATCTATCTATATATATACATGCTTCTGGAGAGACTGCTTCTGGTTTGTTTTTCTTGCTCTACCTAGTGGGTAGAGAAAATGTGAATCAATTCTCCATCTGCTCGTTTGTGTATTCTGCCCATTCTGGTAAACACAGTGCCAAAAATAAATACTTGGACCCTTGGTGGTGTTTGGTTTTAGAACCTCTCAGATATACAAAATCCATGGAGGCTCAAGTTCCATTATACAATGTACAATGGCATAGTAAAATGACATCCCTGGTATAAAATGGCATAATTAAGGATTGCTTTTTGGAAGATTAAAAATATGTATTTCCATGGATACAGAAAGTTAACTGTAAAAGAAATAAATCACTCAATAGAACCAATGGTAGTCTTTCTCTTTCTCTGCTTTCTGCAGCATGTAAGTAAACCTAAGAAAACAAATGGCACAAAGAGAGTGGTTGAAACTCCTGAAAACCAATACTATAGATTATGATTTCAGTTTCTTTTCATATGGCCAGGATGCACTTTGCTGCATTCCAGATCTTAGGTTTGGATGTTTGTCATTCTCTAATTTTAGTTAGTTATCATGGAGCCCCCATTGCTGCAATGGGTTAAACCCTTGTGCCGACAGGACTGAAGACCAACAGGTCGGGGATTTGAATCTGGGGAGAGCATGGATGAGCTCCCTCTGTCAGCTCCAGCTCCCCGTGCAGGGACATGAGAGAAGCCTCCCACAAGGATGGTAAAACATCAACAAAAAACATCTGGGCGTCCTCTGGGCAATGTTCTTGCAGATGGCCAATTCTCTCACACCAGAAGTGACTTGCAGTTTCTCAAGTTGCTCCTGATACGAAAAAAAGTTATTTATAATTAGTTACTATTTTTATAAAACTTTCAGTCTAGTCTACCATCTTTTATTAGTAATGTCACCATCAAAGTAGAGTCTTCTCCACAATGTATTATTTGCCATCACCAGTTAAAATTAGATCCCCCACAAGCATTCCTTATGAAGTATCCTGCAACATCCTTGGAGACGGCCAATTCTCTCACACCAGAAGCGACTTGCAGTTTCTCAAGTTGCTCCTAACACACACACACACACACACAAATCCTGACACAGAACAAAACATGAATTACATTTTTAGTAATAATTCCAGAAGGACAGATGGACCCTTTTCCTCCAAAACTAGTGTTGCATTTAAATCTTGAGCTTCATCTGGCTCGACACTACTATTTCAATGCCAGTTTTATGTAGCACTGTCCACTAGAGAGCAGGCTGAGATCAACAAATCTTTTTCATATATGTTCTAAATGATGTTTGAACCCAGGTGCCTCTGAAAATAGCTAGTACATTAAAGTACCTGAGCCTCCAGCTCCTATTGTTAGCTTATAAATTGCTATCAAAGTTGATGGATATAGCTTGTGAAGCTTAGTGACCTACGGTGGTGATAATAAAGTATTCTGGAACCTAGATAACATTTTACTCTGTCACTACGGTTTTCTTGCTCTAGTGACATCAACTAATTTGTACTGCTATACGAGGAATTTCTATATCCAGGTCTTTAGCTAGGGTCTCCGTTCCCTTACATTGCTGTTACTCCTTTCTGTCAGAGTAAATTTCTTTCAAAGAGAAATATTGCTTGATATTGATTTCAGGGCACTAGATAATTTCAGGTTCTCACAGTGTTGTTCAGCTATAACAACATTTAAGTGTGTGAAGATGGCTACTAAAGGCACCACACTGTAGATACAAAAGGACAAAAGTTAAAATCCATGTAAAATGTTTCTTAAACCCAGTTAAATCTCTTCCCACCCAAAATAGATCTTTCTCATTACAATTATGTCAAGTTTTAGGAAGTAATATCAACTAATTCAGAACATTTTCAAAGCATTTCTTTGGACATGGTTGTTTTTAAATGAAAAGCACACTAATACAAGTTTTATATTCATCTATTTTAAGGCAACGTGTCCCAAGTAGATCAAACTTGACTGCTGGGGTAAAAAAAGGCATGTTTTGAAGCAGTATATAATTGGTGTAGTAGTTTGAGGCCACTTTTTCATTGCCATATAAAATCCAGATTATCTGCTTTGAAGTGGATTATATGGCAGCGTAGACTCAGGGACCCTTCCACATAGTCACATAACCCAGAATATCAAGGCAGAAATTCTCACAATATCTGCTCTGAGCTGAATTATCTGAGTCCACGCTGCCATATAATCCACTTCAAAGCAGATAATGTGGATAATTTGCTTTGAAAATCTGGATTATATGGCAGTGTAAAAAGGGGCTGAGCATTGGTTTACAACTCTGAAGACCAGGATTCAAATCTTCACTCTGTCAAATGGAAACCTACTGAGTGACCTGAGTAAGTCACACTCTCTCAACCACAAGTTGGACATGACTTGAAGGCACACAACATAATAAGCATGGGATTTTCTGTAAATTTCAGAAGATATGCAGTGCAAGTTGGAAATTAGATTTAATGAAGATTTGTTTTACCTGTTGCTCTGCTTGTTTTTGTCCTGTTCATTTTGGTTACTTTTCAGAGAGAGAAATATACATGTAATGTTATTAACATTTTTATACTGCCATTACTCTAAATAGTAACTAATTGCTAATTAGATTGCATTTTAGTCTCTCTTCTTATTGGCCAGGTAGGTGGTGGGATTAGAATCACATATTACTGGGCCAGGTTAGTAAGAGGCCAGTATGGTATAGTCGTTTGTAACATCCCAAGAAGTGAGAGATTCTGCGTATGGGGGGGGGGGGGGAGATCTATGGAAGATATTGAACATTTCTTAATTGACTGTCCAGCATATACTGAACTGCGATACAGATACCTACATCCAATATTATCCAACTGCAGGTCCCCCAACAGAAATGATCTTCTGACATTCCTCTAGCAAGGACAGGAAAGATCCACTATAATCAGAGTAAGCCTTTTTATTCTGAAAGCTATCAAGAAAAGAGCACATTTTCTAAAGAAGAACCAGGAACATAAGATTCTGACTGTAAATAGAAGATCAGCTGCTACCCTCTCCTTTTTGCCTTGTCTTTTACTAGTGTTGTATTTTGAAATGGTCATATGAATGGTCAAATAAAATTATTATTATTATTATTATTATTATTATTATTATTATTATTATTATTATTATTATGCATAGTCGTTTGAGCTTTAGACACTGGGCAGCCAGTTTGATTCCCTACTCAACCATGGAAACCTACTGGGTGACCTTGGGTGAGTACACACTCCCATCCCCAGAAAACCTCATGAAAGGGTTAACATAGGACTGCCATGTATTGGAAATGCTTTGAGGCTGGATGTACACTGCCCTATCTCCCAGGAACGGATGCCAGATTATCTGTTTACCCCAGATTATCTGGCAGTGTAGACTCATACAATCAAGTTCAAAGCAGATAATCTGGCATCCGTTCCTGGGATATAGGGCATATAGATCCAGCAGCAGATAGAACTGCTGAAGTAGCCTGTAGAGCAGCAGTTCATGAAGCACTCCAGTTTTATGCTGAGAAGTCTGCAACTCTTAGCAGCTGTATGACTGAAGAGATAACAAGAGCTCTATGTAATGCTAGCATGAGTAAGAAGGAAAGGAGAAATCATTTATCTCTGTGAATCACCAGAAAATTCTCTATATATGTCTCTACAGTATGATCCGTACATTCCCAATCTTTGTGTGGACACACAAAATAGTGGATAATAGTGAACACTGTTGAAATTAGGAATTTCTGCCCCCAAAATTGTTGGGTGAGTGGGCTTATTAACAAAAGACCTTCCTCATAAATGTATAGAAGAGTAACTTATTAGCAGCAGTGTGACCCAGTACCAGTAGTCCAAAGTGATAAAATGAACAAAAACACACAGACCAATGTTATCTCTTCCATAGGGGTTTCTTTATAGTAAAATAATATGTTTACACTACATACAAGAACAAGGTTTCTATAAAACAAATAAAGTTCTTTATACTTCCTTCTTTGCTTCCACGCTGGGCTTCCTCCTCATACAGATAAACAACTTCGCTTTCACAGTGCCCTCTCTCACACTAAAATTACACAGGAGCTTCACATAGTAGATTTACACACGAGGTCTTCAACCTGGGGCTTCTCTCATCAACACTTTTCACACCAGGCCTTCTTACACGTGGTGTTCTCATATACTAAGACCTACCTCATACTGAGGCCTTCTCACAGACTGAGACCTTTCTCCCACTGCAGTTTAACTCAAACTAACAGCTACTAAGCTACAGGCACACCTGCTTATATAGAACTGCAGTTGTGCTGAGTCATTGCAGAGAAGTCTCATCACACAGCCTACCTTACAGAGAAGCCTCATTACACAGACTCAGGCCCACCTCACACTGAGGCCTTCTCACAGACCGAGACCTTTCTCTCACAGACCGAGACCTTTCTCCCACTGAGGTTTAACTCAAACTAACAGCTACTAAGCTACAGGCACACCTGCTTATATAGAACTGCAGTTTGTGCTGAGTCATTGCAGCCATTTAACCCCTTCAGTGCCTGACTCATATTTTTGTAAATTTAAAATACCGTTCATTTTTAATATTTCTGACAACAATGTCATAGAGTTGTACTATAGAACTTGTTTAGAGAGAATACATTCTGTAGGATGTGGATAAATGAAACTGTGGGGAGCAATCCCATCTCAGGGATATGGGGGAATGTATTGTTTTGCTAGCCTATCACCATGTGCTGAAGGAAGTCCAACACAAAACCCAGAAAATTAGTACTTGGCCAGGAGAAACCTTGCAGTCTGTGATGTTATCCTTCCATCTAAATGTTAAAATTATGCTAAACGTGGACTAGAGAGAAAATATGAAAGATTTGTTGAAAGTTGAATTGAAAATCACAGTAAACCGGCAATGCCCTTTCAATCTTATAAGTTCTTATCAGAGCTTGAAAAGTTCTTTTGGGGCTGTAGCTCCCGGTGACCATGGCTAAGGGATTCTGGCAGCTCTAGGTTTTAAAGTTTTTATTTATTGCATCCAAAAGAGCAAACCGAACATAATAACAACTGCTACAACAACAAAGCATGGTGATAATAAATATGTAGCCATATCTTACAACCAGACACTAAATACTGGGTAAAATTGTTCCCAGAGTCTGGTATTTTTCAAAACAACAGCTCTGCAAATTCAAGTAGTTATCAGATAGCTGTTAATTTTTTAAAAAAGAAGTAATATTTCTAAGCACTACTTCTCACAATAATAATAAATAAAGTATGGATTGTAGGTTATAGATTTTTGTTATTTCTATTGCCTTGCAGTGGTGCAAAAACCACATTATTAGCCTCCACTATAAAGTGATAATAAATAAACAATTTTAGCTTAGGGAGGAAAAAACTTTAAAGCTTTGATGCAGTCTCGTTTATAAATTTTTTTACTGTTCATGTACAAAATATTTTCCAACAGAGGCATATGTCCCTCAAGTATGTTCAAGCAGACAACACAGTTTTTTTACTATGGCAATAGGGAACATCTCTGCTAGATTCCCAGTAAGTACTGGTAAATAATGCAACATTTAAGTTTTCCTATGTTCCATCTCTTTAAAAAAAATACATGTTACAGTGCTGCTTTGATTACTTTGTTTCTTGATCTGGTTTAAAAGAGTCCATAGAAATAAGGGGGTGTCTAGTGAATTCTACAGACAAATGCTTCCCTTTATCTATGGTATTCTGAAAGATAAGAACCAAAAATGTGCAGGTCATGACTCCCACATCTTTCCGTACAGCTCTATAGGTTACCTTCTTTCTTCATGGGCTTAAAAACAGTCTAGTGTAGTTATCTCTGAGTTATAGGCTTGTGCAAGGATCCGTTTAAGCCATTTTCTTTTGGCCAATCTGGTTTCTTCGGCAAGGGTCCAGCCGTCACGGATTCCCGTCCATAACCGGACCACGTGGCAGCCGATCACAGCTTCTCCTTCCCTATTGGACATCACAGTTGCGTCCTGGCTTCAGTGTATTTTTTTGGCTTGGCTTCTGGCTTCGCCTCTATTGTGAATCTTTTTTATTTTCCTTCATTTTCTTGATTCTTTTTATTTAGTGGGACTGACTGGGAGTTGGGAACATGCGGGATGAGTGGGTGGGTTGTGTGTGCATTTGGGGGCTTGGAAAATCACCCTTTTAGCGTCTTTTTCTCCTTCTTTCCTCTCCTTCAGAAAATACTTTTAAAAGATAATAATAATAATAATTTAAAATAATCCCAGCAAACAAAAAGAAAAGCCTCATTCTCAGAAACCTACTACCACCTAGTTACCTCTCCTCTAGAGTAGAAAGTAGAAATAGCTTTAAGGAAGCATTAAACCCAATGCACAAAGGCATTGGGGAGGGGGGGGCACCACTCCAGGCAGGGCCTGCAGTGCAAATCAAGAGAATAGAGAGGGCTTTTATGCCTTGGAAACCTGTGTGCAGTGAGAGAGCACATGCGCCTGTACTGCCTGTTTCCTCTAGAGTAGAAATAACAGCTTTAATGAAGCATTAAAGCTGGTCTCTCTCCTCAACAGACAGAAAGGAAAGGCTTGTATAAAGAATGGTATCTTAACTCTGATGGTTTTAATCGAGGTCAAAAAAGAGCAAACAATGCCTAAAAAGACAGGAAAGAGGGCCTGGGAAGTTGTCCCCACCCCCCATCCCTGGCCGCCCATTAATGGGCTGGCTAGGGTGCTTCCTTAACCTTGTTGCTGAAACCCAGGCTCCCTTAAAGGGAAAAAAAAGCAAAGTGTCCCGGAAGGGTGCTTTCTTAATCCTGTTGCTGAAACCCAGGTTCCGTTGAAGGGAAGAAAGGAAAGAGTCCCAGGAACGGAAAGGGGAGCCTCGTAAGTTCCCCATTGCCGCCAATGGGCTGGTATTTTTCAGGTGCAGACCAAAAAAGGCTATCCTGCTACCTGCCCTTTTTTGGGAGGCACATGAAAACAGATACAGGGGTCTACCGGAATCTGGCCAGCAGAAACGGATTGAGGTTCAGTCGAAATGCACAAGCCTACTGAGTTATATTTTGCAGGAGAATGGCTAATTGAAATACTAACCCGTCTGGACATTCACATAACATCAGCAGCACTAGTATTAGTATTAACTTTACACCTTGCCTTTCTTGCAAAACCCAAAGTCAAAGCCATTTACAAATCAAAAGCTAAAACAAAAGATTAGGTGCAAAAGAGAATTCAACCACATACTGTATTTAAAACAGTTAAAACATATAGTTTTAAGAATTCTAAATACATCTCCCTAAATAGAGTTAAAATGATAAAAAGCATAGTTCAGATGGTAAAAACAATATGGCATTCTCTTGAAATCACTTTCGTTTTGAGCCTTCAGATCTTGAAAACCTGTTGGAATTTAAAAAATTACTGTGCTTGCTAATTGAAAAGCTACAACGGGGTGTCAAATACATTTTCCCTGAGGGCCACATCGGCCTTCAAAGGGCCGCTGAATGCATCAACAAAAAATCCATGATACAGAGGGCCAACTATAATTTTTAACATACTGTCTAAACTAAATAGTTGCATACCCATGGCTAGATCTACACTGCCATATAATACACTTTCACAATGCAGATTAACTGGATTATAGGGCAGTGTAGATCTAGACTTGGGCATGCTACTATATAGCTCAGACACTATATGAAAATACTGCAGTTAATCTGCATTCTGAAACTGGATTATATGGCAGTGTAGATCCATCCCAAGGCTGTGCACTAAATTTAACTTCTGAATGGTGATTTAAAACAGCTTTATACACTGCATAGCAGTGTAGCAATTTTGGTTCCATTTAATGCAGTTTTGGTTCTATTTATGAATTATGGGGCTTTGTAATCTGATGAAATACTTGGAATTTTCTTTTAGAAAAAAATTAGTTCACATCCTTAAACTGTAGTAATAGTTCTGTCTGTTAGATAATTAAAAAATCACACCAAACCAAAAATCCCAGTATTCCATAGGCTGTTAAAGTGGTATTAATTTGCTATAATTGTGCTGTGTATATACACAAATGTCTTTAACTGAATTCAGTCTGTACAATCTATCACACAGATTTGGAATGATCACTCTCTCTGGGAGGAGTAGAAAGACTCTATCACAACTAATAGGAGAAGAATTGATCCTCAGATTCAACCACAAAGGCACACTGAGCTAAATTATTTGTTCACATCTAGATAACAGATGAACACTTTAAAAAGAGCAATAAAATATGCTAATGAATGGCATATGATCTCCTGATGTCCTAGAGCAGGGGTCCACAAACTTTTTAAACCGAGGGCCAGGTCACAGTCCCTCAAACTGTTGGAGGGCCGGATTATAGTAGTGCAAAAAATACTTTAAAACAATACAATAATTAAAATGAACAATTTTAACAAATATACACTTATTAGTATTTCAATGGGAAGTGTGGGCCTGCTTTTGGCTGATGAGATAGGATTGTTGTTGTTATTGTTGTGTGCTTTCAAGTCGTTTCAGACTTAGGTTGTCCCTGAGCGAGGGCCGGGTAAATGACCTTGGAGGGCCGTATCCGGCCCCCGGGCCTTAGTTTGAGGACCCCTGTCCTAGAGAGATACTTGGTTATGAAGTTCATCAGCCTTTTCAATTGTTTAGCCATCACTCTCATCCATAGATTACGGATGACACTGCAAGGATACAAGAAGATAATTTAAAAACCATTTTGGTGAGGTAGAAAATTGGTTTTGAACTGGGCAGGTCTAGGATCAAAGCTCCATTCAGGCACAATCATCTCAACTTATCTCAAGGGATTGTTACAAGGATGAAACCAGGCAAATTCCATTCTAAACTCTGCAAAACATGGGTGGGACTTGACAGATAAATAAAAGTTGAAGCAGACCTGATTCTCACCCTGAGGTCTGCAGAAATAAGCACACTGAAATAAATTCTTAATGTGTGGCTGTGAGGGATTTGCTTTCTTTTTTATTTTACTAGCTTGGGGACCTGGTGATGCCTAGGTTATTTGAAGAAGAAAAAAAGGCATTGTTTGGTTTTGGATGTTAGCTATTCTCAGTTTGGTGTGGGTGGAATCATGGGTCAAACCTCCCCAAACCCTGACAGTATTAAAAGTTGGCCATTTTGGGTCTGTGCGACAAGTTTGGTCCAGGTACATTTTTATCTGGCTGTACTGCTCTCTGGATAAGAATGAACTCCAAGGGTAATGACCCCCAAACCCTGCCTGTATGCACAGTTGGCCATGTTGGTTCTATGTGCCCAGTTTGGTCAGATCTGTTGTCGGTTGGGTTTCATGCTCTCTGGATGAGGGTGAACTACACCTCCCAGATTCCCAGAGCAATTACTCTGAAACCCTGCCAGTATTCATAGTTGGCCATGTTGAGTCTGTGTGCCAAGTTTGGTCCAGATCTGTTGTTGGCTGGGTTCAGTGCTCTCTGGATAAGGGAGAACTGCAACTCTTAGATTCCCTGGGCAATCACCCTGAAACCCTGGCAGTATTCACAGTTGGCTGTGTTGAGTCTGCGTGTGAAGTTTGATCCAGATCCATCATTGGCTCTCTGATTGCAGGTGAACTACAACTTCCAAAATCAAGGCCAATTTCCAGAAACCCCTGTTGTATGTTCAGTTGGACATGGGGCTTCTCTGTGCCAAGTGTGGTCCAGGTCTATTGTCAATGTTTCTTTGGATGCAGGAGAACTATAACTCTCATTTCCCCAAACTTCTCCAGTATGTTCTGTTGGTCACGGGGCTTTTCTGTGCCAAGTTTGGTCCAGGTCCATTGTTGGTGGGGATCACTGTTCATCTGGATGCAGGTAAATGATACCTTCCCAAATCAAGGTCAATTTCCCCAAACCCCTGCAGTATGTTCAGTTGGTCATGGGGATTCTCTGTGCCAAGTTTGGTCCCAATCCATCATTGGTGGGTTTTGGAGTGGTCTTTGATTGCAGATGAACTATAAATCCAAGTACCTACAACTAACAACTGTCAAAGCCAATTCCACCCCAAATCCACCAGTATTAAAAATTTGGGCATATTGGTTATGCGTGCCAGATGTGGCCCAGATCAATTGTTTGCGTTTACGAGCTCTCGGGATGTAGGCGAACTGCAACTCCAAAATGTCCAGGTCAATTCGGTTCAGATCCATCATTGTTTGGGTTTATAGTGCACTCTGGATGTAGGTGAACTGCAACTCCTATAAATTGCTCCAAAGACCTCCAGTGTTTTTTCTCAGTCATGGGGATTCTGTGTGCCAAATTAGTTCCAGGTCCATCGTTGGTTGGGTCTAGAGTGCTCTTTTATTGCAAGTGAATTATAAATCCCAGTACCTACAACAGCTATACATCTAGGTGAATTCCCCCCAAATCCCCCCAGCATGTTTTGTTGGTCATGGGGGTTCTGTGTGCAAAATGTGGCCAAGGTCCATTGTCAGTGGGGGTCACAGTGCTGTATCTTGATACAGGGTAAACTACAACTTCCATCCTGTAGAGTCAGTCCCCCAACCCCCTACAGAATGCTTAGTTGCTGATCAATTCCTCTGTTTGCTGTGTGCCATAGGAAAGGGTTAAGGGAGAAACAGTGGGCAAGGTCATGCAAAGGGTTATGGGAGTGGCAGTGGGCGGGGTCTTGCAAATTGCACACCAATTGAGAGAGAAAGGAACCCTGGGAATTGTCTTTGGTGGAGTTAAAACAGAAAATCTAGGGTGAAATTGTCCTCATCTGAAAGCCTTCACTTGGATGGTGAGCAGGATAGTGTTTGTGGAGGACATTGGCAGGGCTCTTGGACATGTTAATGGTAACTTGCAATGTCAGTTTCGGGAGGGCCATGGGTGTCTCTTGTTCAGTGGGAACTATAGCCTGTTTGGGGAGGCAAGTCTTTGTTTGTGTAAGTAGATACCCCTGCCACATATTCACACATGCATAGGTAGGTATATAGATACAGAATATATAGATACAGATGTGCATATAGATTGATTATAAACTACTGGTGAACAGAGGTGAATCTTACAAGAATAAGGAAAAACAGATTAAGACTAGATTCCTCAGGACCTGGAACCAGGGGCCCTTCCATGCAGATATATAACCCAGAATATAAAGGCAGATAGTCCACAATATCTGCTTTGAACTGGTTATCTGAATCCACACTGCCATATAACCCAGTTCAAAGCAGATACTGTGGGATTTTATACAGCTGTGTGGAAAGGGCCCAGGTTGGCTTGAACTGAACCATACAATGAGTTTGACCCCTGTAAACTTCCAGTTGATGCCTTTTAACATTAACTGGCTTTTCTTCCAATTGTGTGTCTGTCTTACAATGGTTTTTGCTAGTTGACATGTATCAATCTTTCTTTGAAAAGTCTCATGTTAAACCAGATCAAAAGTAAAATATAGCATTCTATTGTATTGTATTTCACTTTTCTGCTAAGCCAGTTACTTTATCAAAGCGAGCTAAGTTAGTTCAGTATGCTTTCTTCTTCACCAATTCATGTCAGCCATCTGTCATTCTGACACACAGACTCCCCTGCCTTCTTCTTGTCAGCGTTGGGAGTTTTCCCACACTGGTTAATTTTTTTGTAAAGACAGAAGCAATTTTTTATGTGCCTTCATCAGTTTGACCTTCACACCATCTGGCAGTGTGTTTCCTCCATTGTCTATAGTATGATGTATAAGTTACATGGAATTCAATCTCTTCATTTTTAAACATTATATCCTAGAATAGATAGGTGGGCAAAATGTCACCTGTATGTACCCTATGGCCTTTTTAAAAACAACGAGATTGATGATGCTTATTGGGGAACATGGACAAAAATATAAGATCTGATGAATCTTTAGTTCCAGGTCTTAAGCATTAATATCTTCATTTAAATGTAGAAATAAAATGATAGCTAATACAAGTACAATGGTTTTCACTATGTACTCAGCATGGCTCCTTAGGAGTGGGAATCATGCACATGCTCTCCAACATTTCACAAATCGGAACTGGGACACGTGTAGTCAAGCAACATCAGACTATGGTCAAGATGCTAAAAAAATATTAATGAGGAAACAGGCTATGAGAGGCTGCAGTATTTGCTTTTGCCTAAACTAGGGTGACAAACTCATTTTCATTGAGGGCCTCATCGGTCTTATGATTGCCTTCAAAGAGCCGTTGAATCCATGGATGGAGAATTGAGGGGCTTCAGTCCCGTCCCCCCCCCCCCCCGAAATTCTCAGGGTGATCTGCGAGAAGGCCTTACTGGTACATTATTGAAACTGTTAGGTTTATTCATATCATGATCTGATCACCATGCTCAGTATATCCCATATGCATGGGGGTATTGAGATAACGATACAAAAGGTTTGCTAGGGTAGATCCTCAGCCCCCCCCCCCAAATCAAACTCAGCCCCCCTCCCCCCCGAATCAAAATCCTGGCTACGGGCCTAAAAAGGACAATTATAATTTATTTACATTGTGGGTGGTGCTCATTGTTTTTACCCAGTTTGGGTTTCCAGATGTTATTGAATGACTTCCACCACTTTTGATTATTCACCATGGAAATTGGGGATAATAGGACCGGCAACCCCAACAGTACTTGTGGCTCTGAGGTTGGGGAAAGGTAAAGGACATTCTACAGTCAACAGCATATCCACAAGCCTTATATCTAAATTCAAACCCAATTATTCTGACTAAACAGAACAAACTGCAACCATAAAGATGTTACTGTATCACAATTCCCATCAGCTCTAGTAATTATGTCTAAAGATGAGGAATACAGGAGTTCTAGTCCAGCATCTGTAGGGCCATGTAAAATGACATGGGGCTGGATTTGGCCCACAGTCCTTGAGTTTGACACATATGGCCTAAAACTACTGGGAAGGACAACATTTTGTCCCTTTTCTTCCTTGCTGAGGCCCCTTCCACACACCTGAATAAAACCCCACATTTTCTGCTTTGAACTGGAATATATGGCAGTGTGGACTCAGATAACCCAGTTCAAAGCAGATACTGTGGGATTTTCTGCCTTGCTTTCTGGGTTATATGGCTGTGTGGGAGGACCCTGAGCTAACTAATTGGAAATGACTTTTGTACTTTAAACTTAGTTTGCAGCCACAGAAAAAAGCAGAAGACAACGCAGGGAAATGGGAGAAAGACCACATTGCATTATATGGCAGTATAGATAGGGCCTTGGAGGTATGCATTATTTGACCCTAGATTTTGGCTGATTGCAAGCCCCAGCAGCCATAGCTAACATACGGCACATTCAGGGTGATTAAAAGGACCCCTCCCCCCCCCAAAAGTACTAGAACATGATTGTATCTGTCTCTTATGATTCAGAAAGGTAAATCAGTGCATGCATTTAAGTTTTCCGAGCTTAGCGTCACTAATGTTGACTGAGTACTATGGAGACAAAACTGGCTGGGTGAAAAGTATGCTTGTGTAGCCCAATCTATGTGAAATTGCACCTATTATTTTGACACATATTTGTTTTAAGCATTTACAAATCCAGCCACAGCAACACAGCTTTCCATGTTGGTTTATAATAAAAGCACATATTCTACATGCAGAAGGTCTGAAGTTTACTCCTCAGCAATTCTAGATGGACTAGGAAAACATCCTCAATGAATCTCTAAGGGCCCTTCCACGCAGCCATATAATACAGAATATCAAGGCAAATAATCCACAATATGTATGTGCTTTGAACTGGGTTATCTGACTCCACAATGCCTAATAATCAAACGTATCTCTCCTTATGAACCATCCAGGAATTTAAGATCTTCTGGAGAGGCCCTGCTCTTTGTCCCGCCTTCTTCACAGGTTCAGTTAGCCGGGGCGAGAGATAGGATTTTCAGTGGTGGCCCCTCGGCTATGGAACGCCCTCCCAGAAATATTAGATTGGCTCCCACTCTCCTAACATTCTGAAAAAAAAAAGTCAAAACCTGGCTTTGTGAGCAGGCTTTCTCAAATGCAATGTAGTAAATAATTACTTGACCTCGGAACAGCTGGACAATTACAATCGGATAAAGATTCTGGAAATTAGATACAGAGGATTTATGTTTTATTGATTTTATTGTTTATGGAATTTTATGGATGTTTATATGCTTTTAACTGTTTATATTATTGTGGCATCAAATTGTGCTGGTTTTGTAAACCGCCCTGAGTCGCCCTTGGGCTGAGAAGGGCGGTATAGAAATATAGTAAATAAATAAATAATCTAATTCAATGTGGATGTTATACCGTGTGTATAAGGGGCCTACAGAGCTACTTTCAGTCACTGCCCCAAAACAGAGATAATGAACCAGCTAGATCATCTAGATTTTTGTGCTTTTGTTCTTTTAGTATTTTTAAGGCTTGTCTGCTAGTAAGTCATCCTCATTCTGTTCCACCTGGGAATCAGAGCTTTCCAGACTGTGTGGTTATGTTTAGGCTACAATGTATAGGTGTGTCACATAAACATGAGAAACCTCTGAGTATGTGAAATAAGCAAGAAATCATACTTTTAAAAAAAATACAAACTAAAAGTTTTCAAGAAATATGTTGTGTCCCAATGCATTTCATTATTACCATTTGTATCTGTATCTCATATTAGGGTTGGCTTTAACCACCACTTTGCTAGTAAAACTGAATTGCTGTGTTGTGAAATAATGCATATCTAAAAAGTATGTCGTCAATGTGAAACTGGGAACTATGAATAAGACTGCAACCATATAATTCTGCCTTGTGTTGTTGCCAAAAAAAAAACCAAAAAAAAAACCAAAAAACAACCAGTGGTGTGGTTCAAAAGAGATTAAGTTAGTCTTCTGAAAGAGAAAAGAATCTGAAAGTTTCTTATTTTCTGTTAAGGAAACATTAAAGAGAGGGCTGCAATTAGTTTTAGCTACAATGACACATCAGTTCAGACATGCTAATATACCATCTTCTCATCCTGTATATTTTAAAATAAATATCGCAAATTGTCCAATAACTTTCCAGTGGTCTCCCATCCTTACAATAACAGTGTTCTTGTATAAAGCTCCCTTTCACACTTTCTGTTCACACTCAGAAAATCTCCATTTTCTACTACAGTAGTAGTAGAAAATGAACAAAATCTGGCTACCAGTGTTGTTTTTTTAAAAAACCCTCTAAAAATCAAGACAGTTAATAAAGAACAACACGTAACAGGAGAATTCCAGACAATAAACAATCAGGGCCAGCTAACCACCTCCCAACAAAGGATACACTCAGGCAGGAAGCAGTCAAGCTTTGAAACTGCAAGGCTATTCAATGCTAATCAAGGTGATCAATTGCAACATTCACACTTGCCTCAGACAAGAGTTCTTACTCCCACCCTGAATATTCCACAGATATATAAGCCCCACTTGCCTTGTTTCCAACAAACCTTACAACCTCTGAGGATGCCTGCCATAGATGTGGGCGAAACATCAGGAGAGAATGCTTCTGGAACATGACCATACAGCCCGGAAATCTCACAGTAACCCAGTAGTAGTGAGCTAAACATGCAATAAATAGCATCACAAATAAAACTACCACTTTAGAAAAAGAAAAAAAAAACCCTCAGCAGGCAGTCAGAGTTCTTACATTTTATAAACGATTTTTCCTGGAATATTCAGTTCTTTCTCAGTTACCTTTTATTTTCATCGAACAACAAAGAAATCAAATGATAAAAGAGCTACAAAGAGAAAAGGAATGAGGGTAAAACCCACCAGCTATGCGTTTGAACTTGTGGTGGGATGCCCTTGGATGATTACTTACTGTCATTTGTTCTTCCTCACCATGATGAATTTATTTCCTAAGTGTCATATTTTGTTTGTTGTCATATTTTTCCACAGTTCGGTACATTGTTTTATTTTTATAAATTGAACAGTATCACATTTCTAAAGTAAAGGGCAAAGCATTGATTTGGGAGTGATTGTGGTTCAAGCTGGGTGGTTGTTGCTGTTTTGAGTTCTTCACATGCTGACTTTAAAGGTGACTTTAAAGAGACAAGTTCTAAAGAAATTGTCACATTCGTAGTAAGAGATGAACACCCTCAGTTTCTCTTTGGTGTGCCCCTGACGTAAAGGCTAAGGGCAACATTCGTCTTCAGAGGGTGAACTTTGCTTAATGGAAGGCAGCAAGTGCATAGTTAATGCTACCTAGAGATTATCTGCCCTTTTAAATGGTAGAAATACCATTAAAAAGTGGTGAGATAATGCCAGGATTGCAAAGTGAGATTTGCTGTTCTACTGTAATAGGGAGCCTATTGTTCCATTCAGTTTATTAAATGTGTGTCAGTAAAGGAGTTTTATGCAATCCATCTACAGCTCCTTCTCGCATTTTCTACTCTTCCAGAGACACGGGTAGTAAAAATGCAACATGATTTCCACCTGTCAAAACCTTTGCCTTTAGGTCTAGTGCCAGGTGTCTTAACTGTTTCCCTGCAATTGCCTTCTTGACATATTCAAATTATAGGGATCATCATTTATCATTAAGAGGAACAGTAAAGAGAAGTGTTATACAGGTAAGTGGTATTCATAATATTACAAAAACAATTTCAGAATAGTCTTACTTGCATATAAACTATTTATATATTTTGGGGGGAAGGGAAATTCTTTTTGAATACAACTTTCTTTGTACCTCCTCCAGCAATTTGTTGTACGAAGATGGAAAATATCACTGCCAAAATCATTACAAGGCTGTCGGAACCCAGACGCCTTAAAGAGCCAGACTCAAGAGTATTTTTCAAAAGTAGAGTTTATTTAAACAAAGCAAAGGGGACTCAGAGACACTTAACTCAGTGTCTCTGGTCAAAACTCAAAAGTAGCAATCAGTTCTAGTTCAAAAAGTAAACTGAAGCAATAATCCGGATTATCCGGAGAAAATATCCGGATTAAAACAAAGCGCTCCAAAAGTCACACAAAATAACACAGCAAGTAAAGGGTTAACAAGCAAACAGCCGCAAGGAAGAAGACGCAGTCAAACGAAGTCCGAGGTAGTAGCAAGCCGAGTCCAAAGTTACAAGGTTTCAAAATCCACGTAGGCAGCGTCATAGTCAAAACCAGTCCGAAGTCAAAGAAAGGGAAATATGCAGTCACAAGAATCCAAGCCAAGTTGAAACACACACGAACAGAAGCAGCAACGTGTAGATCCAGGACCCTATACCAACACGAAATAGGCAGCGACAAAACCCAGTGCACGAAACCAACACTTTGCCTTCTGCAAAGATTCCTAATTTCAAAGCCTACTTTTATCTTAAACATCATCATCCGAAGATGAGCTGACCTCCGCCCCGTCATTAACTCTTGCAGTTGTACTTGATTCCACACGTGAACTCTACTTCCATCCCTCCAACTTCGCCATCTTCTGTCAAGACTTAGATCCCCCCAAGACTCAAGATGTATCTCCCAGTTGCCAATCCTCATTACCCAAAAACCCCATAAATGTGTCACTAGATGTTGGCACCACACATACATCTTGTACCTCCTTTACCTTAGTCCAGTCCAATGTGTCATCCCCATCCTCATCACTCCCAGACCCATCACTCACAGAGAATTCCAAAAATGATTCTTCCTCTGTGGGAACAGTAAGTATATCCCGGATCCTCTTCCTCTGAAGCTCCTAATCTGATTCTTGCTCCCGAGTAACCCTCTTTGTTCCCCAATTGCCATCCATTGTATCTCCTTCCTCTCCCTCATTCATTGACCCTTCGTCACCAGAAAACCTTACTTTCTGGATAACCCTCATAACATAGGCTACTAGAACATGGCTATACAGCCTGGAAATCACATAACAGCTTGAACTGCATTGTTTGGCAGTATAGATCCAGCCTCTGTCAAGGAGTGCTGCTGCCTCACCAAACTATAAACCCCAAGATTTCATGGCATTGAGCTACGATATTTAAAGTGGAGTCAAACTGTATTAATTTTACAGTGCAGAGGCACCCATAGTAACATCTGTAGGATTCTCCTGGAAAACAATTTTACTCAAAATGGTGGTCCCTGGACGCAGAGCTTCTTAAATTTTTCCACTTGGGACCCTTTTTGGCCTCATATTTTTTTTTACGAGATCGCAGGTAAAATAGGTATAAAAACCAAACATTTACTAATTTGCAGGGCTTGCTAAACAGACTGATTTTCCTTTTTATGAAGTATAGCTGAAGCATCTTCTGCACAGTCCACTGTAGACTTTGCACAACAGATTTGTATAACTGTCTAAAACAGCGACTACTGTTGTCAAATTTTTCAGGACCCCAACGCTAAACTAAGGCTGGATCTACACTGCATGTAGCCGGAGGGGGTGGGCTTGAGGGACTTCACCCCTCCCCCAAATTTCTAGGGTGGTTCACGAGAAGGCCTTACTGGTACATTATTTAAACTGTTATGTTTATTCATATCATGATCTGATCACCATACTCAATATATCCCATATGCATGGGGGTATTGGGATAACGATACAAAAGGTTTGCTAGGGTAGATCCTCACCCCCCCCCCCCAATCAAACTCAGCCCCCTCTCCCCTAATCAAAATCCTGGCTACGGGTTTGCACTGCACTATATCCCAGGATATGATCCAAGATTACAATCTCAGTGTCGACTCATATAATCCAGTTCAAAGCAGATAATCTGGGATCCGATCCTTGGACATAGGGCAGAGTAGATCCAGCCTAAGAGAGCTCAAATTTGGGTCGGGACCCACAGTTTAAGAAGCAGTGCTTAGACCGATGTGAGTCTGTGAGCTACCAGCCACAGAGTACTTTCAAGAAAGAAAGGCAAAGACATATTTTTGCCCATGACACATTAGAAAGAAATCGCCAGTCCCACACATCAGAAACTCTAAGAAGTGCTGGCATGAAAGATAAAATTCTGGTACCTCTTTTAGGGAAGGGTAAAGCCTGCCAATAAAGAAGACCAAGTGCACAGGAATTTTTAATGTAAACCATTCCATCTCCTTACAAGTGCCTGCTGCTAGCGACAGATAGACTTATAGACAGATAGCTGTTAACTGGAACATAATTCAGGCTCCAACTGTGTCATAATCATAAACCAAAAATCAGAAATGCATATCAAAAAGGTACTTAGACGCAGACAATACTGTTAAATTAGTCTGTATTTGGCTCTCACAGAAAAAAAATGCAAAACTTAATATCAATGAATTAATTTCATGCCAGCATAAACCAATTTATGAGCTTGGATTCAGCGAGTTGGGAGAAGGGTAAGTCATTTTAAAACTGCAGTCAAACTAATTAAATGTTGTTCAAGTTCCTGAAAGATTTTAAATGTATTTTTATAGGTCTTAGACGTTTCTTAATCATTTTGGCACCTGATAAGAAAAAAAATCAAAATGACATCTCCCTCTCTGCACACCTTTCAGCCATTTTCAAATAAAATAAGATCAGGCCTTTGGAAGAGAGACAATAGAGTAGTGGCATTATGTCTAGGAAATTCGTGGCTTCAAATCATAGATGGAGTCATGTATAATTGTTCAAACTTTAATCAAAACTTTAATTCAAAATAATTAAATGTTGTTCAAGTTCCTTTACAAATTAAGATACCAATAGAGCCAGAGCATTTCTGTTGGGATTTATAAAAGCAGTATTGCCAAAAAAAAAAATAATTCTACACTTTTTAAATATATGGTGACTGCAGCAAGGATTGTATATGCTTATTATTGGAAACAAGAAGAAATTCCCACTCAAGATTTATGGATTACAAAAATGATGGATCTGACGGAGATGGACAAATTAACTATGTTTATACAATTGCCAGATCGCAAGCCAGAAGATTGCAAGTCTTTTTTTAAATTCTTTAAAGAAGAAAGTAAAATAAAAACATTGGGTTTTTTGTATTAGTAAGAGTAAGTCAACCTAGCAGTTCGAAAACATGCAAATGTGTGTAGATCAATAGGTACCGCTTTGGCGGGAAGGTAACAGTGCTCCATGTAGTCATGCTGGCCACATGACCTTGGAGATGTCTACGTACAACGCCGGCTCTTTGGCTTAGAAATGGAGACGAGCATCACCCCCCACCCCGGAGTTGAATGTGACTAGACTTAATATCAGGGGAAACCTTTACCTTTACTACAAGTAAGTCAGCACTACTAAGATGTAGGGGGGGAAAGGAAAAGGGACAAGAATAGCAGGATCTCCAATTATATTCAAGAGATCCTGAAAATTTAATATATGGTTGCAGTGAGTTTTCTGTGCTGTATGGCCATGTTACAGAAGCATTCTTTTCTGACGTTTTGCCCACATCTATAGCAGACATTCTCAGAGGCTGTGAGGTTTGTTGGAAACTAGGCAAGTGATATCGAGCCAGGAGAGAGGAGCCCTCAGACCCACCAAAGAGAGTCCGGTACCTTGGCAAGCGAAAAGAGCCCAGAATTTTCCGTAAATTTTCCAAATAAATCTCAACAAGGTTGAAGAAAAGCCGAGTTGTATTTATTTTGCTCAGCTGGAACAGATGTCAAACCGTGATAGTTCATCAGGAGAGACATGCAAGCAGTACATTTTGGTACATTTTTTAAAATAGAAAAACAGTTTTCCAAAGTTGTAAAATCTAGAAAAGACAAGCGGGGAAAGATGCCCCAGTGTCCATGGAGTCTTTATAATTGCCCACCAATGCTGAAGATCAAAATCTGGGGGAGAACTACAGATCCCTTCACACCAAGGACCAAGGTGGCCCACCAACATCTTAGGGGTTCCATGGGTTGACCATGACAGTTCCCTGAGATCAGCAGGCTCCTTGGATATCCACAAAATGGTGGCAGCGAGGCAGCGCCTGCAGAAAAACAGCTGGACTCCAGGATATGGTTTTGGGGGCAAAAAGGGTTATTCCCGGGGCAGAAAGGACAGCGATGTGAAACCGAGATAGCCATTCTTAGAATTCTCCCAGGAGAAGATTGGCACCATTTTTGAAGCGATCCATTAATTAGCGGATACGGGGGCCCGAGGGGTTTCCGTATCCATGGTTTAAGGGAACACAGCTTCGGCCTCCCCAGGATGCAAGAATTGCATCCCAGGAGGGCTGGCAGCCGTCTGCCACCCGGGAGAGGAAAGATTTATTGAAAGGAAAGTTTGAGGCAGTAAAAGGACACAAAGTAACACTATGGAGAGGAAAAAGTTACAATTAATTGATACATTTTATTGGGAGGATTAGTTACAGTGTTAGGAAGGGGGAAAGCAAAGAAATGAGAAGGCTTCTGAGTTGCAGCTGCTGCTGTGGCCACGTTCATGCAGTTGGCCCAAGCGGGGCGTTGTAGAACTGTGGAACTCCCTGCTGCAGGTCAGATCAGCTTGAAGGCAGGGAGCTCCGCGTTTGGTCTCACAAGTGGGGTTTATATGTCTGTGGAATGTCCAGGGTGGGAGAAAGAAGTCTTGTCTCTTTGAGGCAAGAGTGAATGTTGCAATTGGCCAGCTTGATTAGCATCAAATAGACTTGCAGCTTCAAAGCCTGGCTACTTCCTGCCCAGGGGAATCCTTTGTTGGAAGGACTGGCTGACCCTGATTGTTTCCCAAGCAGGAAGCTACCAAGCCTTGAAACTCCAAGGCTATTAAATGCTAATCAAGGTGATCAATTGCAGCATTCACACTGACCTCAAACAGACAAGAGTTCTTTTCCCACTCTGGACATTTGCACGATTTCCCAGAGGCAGCGCTGATGGAATCGTTCTAGGTGTTGCATGTGTTGACAGAATTCAACAGCGAGAGTACGCTCGCATCGCTGGCCTAGCAAGGGAAAACAGGCACGCTAGCAAGAGAGAGAGCAGCCTTGGGGGGGGGGGAGGCGGGGCTTTGGAGCGAGCGCAAGCGCAAGCACGCTCCCGCTTTCCTGTAGTTTGCGGCGGCTTTTAAGCTGTATTTCTAGCATTGGAGAGGGATTGGCTGTTGACTGCTGGAAGAGCACTTTGGTTTTTTCAGTGTTTAATGACAGGTTGAGCTTCTTGTATGCTTCTGAGAAGATGTTTAGAGTGGCTTGTAGGTCTTCCTCTTAATGTGCACAGACGACATTGTCATTAGCATATCGGAGTTCTATAACAGATGTTGTTGTAACCTTGGCTTTGGCTTTCAGTCTGCTGAGGTTAAACGGCTTGCCATCTGTCCAATAGATGATTTCCACTCCGGTGGGAAGCTTCTCATTAAGAAGACGAAGTCATCACTATGATACTTCATTTTTAATACCTCTATCTATGTGTGTGTGTGTGTATAGATAGATGGTTTTATCTTGGAGATGGGACCTATGTCTAAACACAAAATGCATTTATGGGCCTTTCCACACAGCTATATAACTCAGCTCAAGGCAGATAATCCAAAGTATCTGCTTTGAACGGGGTTATCTGAGTCCACACTGCCATATAACCCAGTTCAATGCAGATTTTATAAAGGTGTGTGGAAGGGGTCCCAGAAGATCAAGGCAGATAACCCAAATTGCCTGCTTTGAACTGGGTTATCTGAGTCCACACTGCCATATAACCCAGTTCAATGTGGATTTTATACAGCTGTGTGGAAGGGGCCCCAGAAGATCAAGGCAGATAACCCACATTGTCTGCTTTGAACTGGGTTATCTGAGTCCACACTACCATATAACCCAGTTCAATGTGGTTTTCATATAGCTGCCTGGAAGGGGCCTCAGTTTTATATACACTTTATCCCACATGGCCTGAAGGTCACTTTATATAATATTTTTGATAATTTTGTGCATAAAAGTGCCAATTTGGGAAGGCAGGTGAAGTGGCATAACACTTTCTCAGTGTGTGAAGACACGGGCTTCAATGCAATTCCCCTCAGCGATTGCGAACCCCAACTCCCAGCATGCCTCGCTGTAAAACCTTTGCAGTGTCTATAGGGCCTCGGCGCAATGCATCCTGGGGGGTGTAGTTCAAAGAGCGGGGAAAAAGTTTGGCGGTGTTCTAACCGCGCTGGAGTGGCTCGCGAGGGAAGGCGGAAAGGATGCTTGAGGGTTTTCCCGCTGGTTGAAGGCCAGCCCCGCCTCCATTTCCTCCTCTTCTTCTTGGAGTTCCGGCAATTTTGGCGCCAAATTGCAAACCCTCGCCTCAGACTGCAAGGAAATGAATGGCGGTGGCGCCTCAGAGGACAGCAATCCCAATGGGTAAGGGGCATTATGGGGTCCCACCTAAACAGAGCTACTTCGGCCCTCCAGGTGTTTTGGACTTCAACTCCCACCATTCCTAACAGCCTCAGGCCCCTTCCTTTCCCCCCTCAGCCGCTTAGCGGCTGAGGGGGGAAAGGAAGGGGCCTGAGGCTGTTAGGAATGGTGGGAGTTGAAGTCCAAAACACCTGGAGGGCCCAAGTTTGCCCAGCCCAGGCCTGGTGTAGATTCACCCATTCACCTTAGACATCTTGTCTGTCCAAGTTCACAGACGAACAAAAGAAGAAAACCAGACCATGCGATCAGAAAAAGAGGTATGTCCCTGGGAAATATCCTTCTTACAAGAAAGATGATAGGAGGAGAGAATAGAGTGACAGGCAAACTAAGAGGCCAATGTGGGAAGGACGTTTCCCTGCCAACAAACCCATCTGCCTATCTAAGTCCTTGATGAGGACTACAAACTTGTGACGACATGTGGTTGAGTTTTACCATTTTCTAGGTCCTCCCTCATGACTGTGTTCCTGGGCCAGAATTCCTTCATTTATATAAAAAGGTAAAGGTAGCCCTCTGACATTAAGTCCAGTCATGTCTGACTCTGGGGTGTGGTGCTCATCTCCATTTCTAAGCCAAAGAGCCAGCGTTGTCCGTAGACACCTCCAAGGTCATGTGGCCGGCATGACTGCATGGAGCGCCATTACCTTCCTGCCGGAGCGGTACCTATTGATCTACTCACATTTGCATGTTTTTGAACTGCTAGGTTGGCATTTATATAGGGTTCACTATTAGTCCTTTCTGACTGAGAGTATATCTTTACAAGATAAAGAAGAATGCTGATAATAAATGGGGTTACCCACCTCTCCGCAAGGCGGGGTACAGTACAGTTAAAATATATAGATTGAAAACAGGACCATTCAAGCATATATATGTGTGTCTGTGTGTGTATGGCTGAAACCATATTGATAAAGCGTAAGTTTAAATTCAAAAGGTTCAGATTATGCCATATTAATTGTCAAAGCTCCATACTGTGGAATCCCAAGAGTGGAAGTTATATAAGGTACCTTTCGACCCCCTTATCTGCTCCAGAGTCCAGATGTTTCCACACGTTTCACGGATATGTGAAACACGAGAAGGTGTTTCCAATCTTTCGTGTTCACAAGAAGCCTGGAAACATCTTATCCAAAAGATGAGGACTTTTTGAAAACTGATATATTTCATTATCATGTGAATTGTGCTAATTGGAGTGTGTCTGGGTGTCTTCTAGTCATGCTAAAACAGGCATGGGCAAACTTTGGCCCTCCAGGTGTTTTGGACTTCAACTCCCAGAAATCCCAGCCAGGTTAGGAATTGTGGGAGTTGAAGTCCAAAACACATGGAGGGCCGAAGTTCACCCATGCCTGCTCTGAAATATAGCTTATAGCTCAGGAATTACTTGGAGGTCCAACCAAGTACTAGCCAGCTCTGACCTTGGTTAGCTTTCAAGATGAAATGGGATCAGGTGCCTTCTGGGTATTTTGGACTCACTGAAAAAGGTGTTTCCAATCTCTCTCTGTTTTTGGGATATTTTTCTGCACTCACCTCATGTGTCTCCTTTCAGTGTTTGTAATATATATATAAATTTCTGAGGCTTTATTGATAAAACAGTACAAGCTGCTCAGAAAAATCAGCCCCGTTAGTGAATTTCACCTTTGGTATGAAGCTACAAGAATAAGAAAAAGAGTATCATTTGAAAACTTTATTGCAAATGGTATCAGCCAGGTTGAGTAGTGTTTATATGGTGGATGATCTTTTTGAACCTATTGCTTCCCCCCCCCCGCCCCCCCCCCCGGCTTTTCCTAATGTGGAGTAAGAAAGGTTAACTGATTTTACCCCATTTTGGGGGGCAGAAGTCCCTTTATGTTGTCTGGATGCCTAGGAACCCACTCGTATGTCACCATGTAGACAGGCCCTTTGGGATTTGCAACAAGCTAAAAACACCTGGGGGGGGGGGATTGAGGCCATGACTCTCCCACACCTAATGTATCCACATCACAAGGAAGATAACTTTCTTTTGAAGATTTAGTAATATACAGAGAGTATTGGATGAGGAAGCAGTGAAAAGCATCAAGAAGCAACATTAAATGGTGCAATATAAATTGACAACAATCAGCATTTATTCTAGGGTTTGCAAAATGTTGCCCTTCAGATGTTGCTGGATTGAAGCTTTCATCCATCAGCCAGTGTATCCATTAGTGAGGGATGATAGGAATTGTAATCGAGAGCACCATCCTTCCACTATTACCGCTTTACAAGACTGGAGGCTCTGTACTTTACATTAAAGCTGCAGATTTCAAGGGCTGCTAATACCAGGGATCATTTCAAAATACATCATTTAGATATTCTCCCAAATAGGTTTTTAAGCTTGCTTTCCTATGGCGTTTTTCCAAACACAGGCACAGACATAATAAAGAATACAAAAATAATTAAATGCACAGCAGTGTTGTGAATGCAGCTCTCTTTGTATATCAGAGGGGGGGAAAGCTCCATGCTGATGGTATTCAAGAGGGACTGATTATAGCCAAAAGTCTAAAAATCTATAAAACTAAATAATATTATCTTCTATAAAGATTTTGATTACAGTCAATATTCTGAGTAGGGGGTAGTATGCAATTTGAAACACACACACACATACACACACCTATTTAGATAAAAAAGCTATTCTATGGAAGCATCTTGCATTGATTGTGAAGTGGAAAAGGAAGCAAATCTGAAATAAAGGAAACACTTGATGTCCTTGAATATGAAACAAGGAAGGTTAATGTCCAAAGAAATTTATCCAAGATGATTGATGTGGTTTTTGATAGGGGGCATGTGCTGGTACAGCTGCACCAGGAGCTCCTATTTTGTTTGCTTTTGCATTTAATGTTTATTGCAGTCCTAAGTTTCAGGGACCCTGCAGATAGGTGGCTTCTTTTGGCTGCAATCATAGGGCAAGCCACCTGTCAATAATAGTTAGGTTCCCTGGTCCCACCCCTTTTTGAGTTTTGGAGGGAACAGGAGCCATTTTGAGTTAGTCCACACAGAGAAGTCTTTGTTACAGGACTTAAACCAGGACCTCCTGTAAAAGGCTTCATCATTTACAGCTTGGCCGGGGAGAAATAGCCCCATAGCTTGGCCAGGGATATACAGTCTCAGCACAGCCTTTGCTGAGGACTTTGAGGACAGTTTGTTGAGGAACTTGCAGCCTCACAGCTCTTGCTAGGGATCCAGTCCCACAGCGCTTCAGCCAGCCATCACTGGGAAGTGAACATCTTCCTCCTCCTGGAAGTTCTGCAAAGGACTCTGTTTTGGTAAGGGCCCTTCGCGGCAATCATAAAGCATTTTGGACCGGGTGTAGGGGCCCCACGCCAACAGAAGAGAAGACAGATTGCCCAGGGAGAGGTCGGGGATTTTCCCATCAGTGAAGGAACAGTTGCTTGCCCTTGGGGGCAAGATCGAGAAAGCTAATAGTTTGTTAAGAAAACCTTGAAGTCAATAGTTGAAGCCTTGTTATTTGTTCAGTAATAAAGATTTTGTTGCGTCTTTAAAGACTTTGAAGCCCATCTTTTCTGGAAAATCCCAAAAAACCTCTCTCTGAGACAACCCCGGCGTCCTGTTGGGCTCACAGAAATTAAGTCCTGTTTATAGTTTTTTATAGGAGCCCAGCACGCGACAGCACAGGGCATGTTGCTAAAACTTTAATATATCTCAATTCCTGAGCTGAACAGTATAACAAAATACTAGTGAGAGTCAGTTATTAATATTAAGCCTGTTTATGAGTGTAAAATGAGCACATTGCAAGTACAGTTTATTGCCTACTCTGGACAGTTACAGAATAAGATTCATAAGGTGTATTAAGGTAGTCTTTATATAGAACAGTTCTTCATAATTGGAGCAAGGAAGCTTTTCTAGACCAGATAGAGGCTCCACCTACACTGAGTATTTAATACAGTTTAAGCTAGCTTCAAACTGACAGCTAGACAATAAACTCCCACAAAAACTGAAGAAAGAAAGCTCTTAATGCATGAGTGCTCTGTGGTTTATGGAATCACCACCTGGGCTGCAACATGGTTCCAGGATATCCTGTATAATCATCTGCACAATGAAACCAACTTTCTTCAGTGCCAGTTTGAAACTGACTTAAGTGGCCAGTGTAGATGTGTCCTGTTAAAGAGAGGATTGGGTTTTTACTTTGGCAAATAGTCCAGAAGGTTGGTGCTGATCATTGTAAATAAGAATATATTTAGAATACGTTACACTACTAAATTATAATAGTGTGACTCCCAGTAAAAAATTGCTAAGATTCTCTTATCTAAGGTAGTCAACCAACCTTGCTCCTCCTTTTACCCAACTTTGGGAGAAGGAGTTGACCGGGATAGTATATGTCTATCATGGCTTTGTTGGGCCTTGCGGGGCCTGAGCATTTGTTATCCAGCTTTGCTGTCTTGCTCAGCCCTGGGCTTACTCATGAGGATACCTGCAACCACACCCTCATTCCACCTTAGCACTCCTGCACTTTAAGATATGTGTTTTAAAATTGTGGCACCTGTACCCTAATCCTGTAGCCTTCTACATTTACCCCATGGTAATAATGCATAATACCACTTTTATTAGCAGGCTTATGTTTGGCCTGTGAGGGGAGGGTGATTGGGAAACTATGCTTTAATCTGTTTTATTGCATTTATATGTTTTAATTGTTAAATTTATATGTTTTAATTGTTAAATTTGAAATGTCATATTTATTATTTGTGTGTATAATGCGGCATTGAATTTTGCCATAATCTGTAAGCTGCTCTGCGTGCCTTTCGGAGTGAGGAGACCGGGGCGTAAAAATAAATAAATAAATAAATAAATGGCCTCCCTGCCCTTCATCCAGGTATCCTCCTACTCTCCACTACCTGGTGTCTCCACATGTGCCCCAGTCGTGAGAGAGAGATAGGGAGATGGGCAGGCAGAGCAAGAGGCCAGGAAGTCAAAGTAGTCTTCCTGGTGATAGGCAGATAAAGGAGAGAGGAGGCTCTGCTATACATGTGCCCATAGTGGCATCCCTGCTCATCAATCTAGCCAAGTCATTCCCAAAACCCACACAGCAGTAGGCTTTGGAGGAAGTTGACAGCAGCCACTGTAATCACTGGTGCTTCTCCCTCCAGAAACCTGAGGCTTTTTTGTGAATGCGCACATGGTGGCCTCAGGCTTCAGGGAGGAAGGCATAATCTTCAAAGTGGTGGTAGCAAATCCGGAAATAATCAAATTTCTGGATGCTGAATCTGAAAATGTGAGAGGCTAATAGTATAGTATTTTTGTACCGGTATATTACATCCCCCAACACTGAAACAAACGGTTAGCGGGTGTTTAGTCTTGAAGGCTTGTGGTTAATGCCCCATTATAAAAACATGGACTTTTTTTTAGCCTGGATAAAAATAAATCTGCTTCTGGGTTTATTTTGTACATTTGAAAAAGTAAAACAGAATTCATGTCTCTATGGGGTTGTTTCTACTGGAATTATTTTAAAGTAGTCCCTTTTAATTTTTATTTTAATGCAGGATATTGGCTTTCCAAAGGGAAATACATGAGAAATATTTTTGAAAATGCTGACAAGAGAGAGGTGTCTTAATATATGTAAAACCTTACACATTGTTTTGTTTTTGATAGTATGTTTGAGTAGTATCAGATGAGTCTGAAACAGGTGTATTTTTTCAGACTGTTGAGGGCAGGTTGGAAGAAAAAAAATGTCTGACTATGTGTATGTTTGTAGGAATAGGGTTTACAGCCCTCTACCCCCCGGTTTTTATGTGTGGATGAAATGAAACACAAAACCTCTCAAAACATCAACTTGTGGCTCTTTTAGATGTTTTGCCTTTAGAGACTTTAAAGAATTAAGCTAGAGAGTGCATATAAGTCGATCCCTTTCAAATCATGTTTATTTGTGTCAGGGATTTATCTGAAATGTTTTTGTTTTGGTTCATTCTTTTATCTACCTATTTGTGTTTGCTGAAGTGCAGAAATTTTTAAAAATGGATTATTATGAACTGTAGGCTGTTGTACAAAGAGATTCAAAGATGTAGCACTTGACTTTTGACATGAGAATGAATACCAGGAACACTACCTATGAGTGGTGTAATTGAAAACCATTTTAGCATATAGTAACACCACAAGAAATGTTCAGCAAATGATGTTTCATATTCTATTTTCATTTTTAGCTTTAACAAATGAAACTGCACCAGATGTTTGCAATCGGAATAGCTAGTGAAACATATATCTTTGCTCTAGCAGCTTAATGTTGGTAATACAAGAGCAAAGAAGTTAGCCTTTTCAGTATTTTTCCGAAGAAGGTAATATTGAAGGATAGATAATGGTTTCCACACACTACTTAAAGTCTGCAAATTGCAGCTTTAAATAAGACAATTCAGTCTCCTTTGGCCTTTTTTGGTTTGAAAAATAGTGCTCCTTGTAAGGCACTGGGCAGATGTGAAACACTGATATTCTTCAACATTAAATTTGTGATTTGAATCTGTAACCTTCAGGGTCAAATGATGCTCTTTTAGTTGTACTAATTAAACTCTGGTGCCACTCTGGCATTCTATATCATAGTAATTGACTATTTCCAGAGACTCAAATACTGGGGTTAAAGTACACTTAATAAAGCATTAAAAATAAAACAGTTCATGCAAATCACAACCATTACTGTCATTTTGTTTGATTTCTGTAGGTATAGCTGTGAGATGACCTGTAAAAAACGTGATGATTATTTGGAATGGCCTGAATATTTTATGGCTGTAGCTTTCCTCTCAGCTCAAAGAAGCAAGGATCCACACTCTCAGGTAAGAAGATGGCATGCATATTTTCTATTGTTGGGAAAATTTCAGAACTGGGAAAGATCTCTCCTCAATTATCACTAGCCTCAGGTGGAAGAACCCCAGGAGAATCATCTTTTCAAAAGATAATGTCTGAAATATCCATTTGATCTTTAAAGACAAATGTTAACAATTTGAATTGGTTTCAGATACATGCTAGCAGACACCAGACATCAGAAATGTTTAAATATTGCTATAATTTTGGGTGGCTTGTGAAGTGAACAGGGAAAGAACTTCTTCCCACTATATTGCTGTGAGATTCACTTGGTCTGTGGGAGGCCACTATTTGAAGTGTGTATTTAATTTCCAATCCTAGTTAATAGCATTGGTTTGAATTAACTTCACATTCCGGACAAATGTCAAAGGCAACATAGAGCACATTGCAGTAATCTAGTTGCCAAAACATAGATAACCATGGATAGACTACTTTATTTCAGAGGGATTCCAGCAGGACTCCCAACTTTAATGGGTGAAAGGCTTTCTGTGTGATTAATCCCTTGGGCTTCTAGCGACAGAGCCAGACAAGTAAATATCTTCCAGGCTATTAATCTTTTCTTTTAGGTGGAATCCAGCCCCAACCAGAATGGAAGTAGCACCACTTCCCTGTATAGCACAAATAAATGGATTACTCAATTAGTTGTTTCATAACAGTAAACAAAGTATTGGTTCTGTTTTAGGTTGGTGCTTGCATTGTGAATTCAGAAAACAAGATTGTTGGGATTGGTTACAATGGCATGCCTAACGGATGCAGCGATGACTCGCTCCCTTGGACAAGAACAGCCGAGAGTAAACTTGACACTAAATATCCCTATGGTAAAGAATACAGTCTCTTAAATTAGACTTCTTGTTTTATGCTTTTAAAAATTGTCCATTCTTGTAGAAGAGCTTGCTTAACTAGTCTTGATTACAAAATGTTTTCATTTCCCAAGTCTGGAAAATACAAACACCTTTAATTTTTATGTAAGAACTGCCATTGAGCAAGTTTGTTTTCAGACTTTACAAGAAGTATTCAGTGTTTAAATACATGTCAAGACCTGTTGCATAAATAAAAGTATGCAAAACAAAATTTGAGTAAGTATAACTATTTAAGGTTTGTTGGCATATGCAAATGGTATTTAAAAATGGAAGCTGTTTTATATGTGTTTTCTTGTCATGTATTTATTCCCAGTGCATGCTTTATAACAGTATTACTGCTGTTGTTTATTAGATAAATCATTCATAAAATCTAATACCTTGCGTGCAATATTTTAGTTCTTAAATTTTTAATTAACATATAGCCAGGTTTCAAATAACCATACAACTAGCTCTCTGCATCTAAGCACTTCAATGCCAAGCTTCCATATAGCAAACCATATTTAACATTAAACAGACTCCCAAAACTGTTACTATATAACAGTGAAATTAGCTGCTTCTCTCTCACTCTCTCTCTTGTTCTCTTTCACTTTCTCTAATTTAACACAGAAACCATTTTTGTATCTTTGGTTACTTGTGTCTTTTGCATCTTGGTCAGATGCTGGAACATACAGTCTGTTTGCCTCTGAAACATACTTGTAAAAAACAGATAAATCAGTACTAATCTGTTTAACAAAAAGCTAGCTTTTCATCCTTTTAAGCAAGACCACTCTTCTTTCACAAGATGCAAGTTTTGCTTTCCAGGACTAAATAAAACTTTTCATGTTGAAATAGTTCCGAGCTATCAAAAGTATGTCCTAATAGACTTATCAAAAGACTTTCAAACTAAGTGCTAGTATATAATGGCAGTGAAAAATGATTCTCTAAATTGAATTCTTTATTCTACTAGCTTTTCCCTCTAGCTTACTTATCAGTTCTTTTTCTTGGAAGCAAACAGGACTTGTTCTTCCTTCATAACTTCTTCCTCTCTGAAGACCACAAAGTGCACTTGCATAATCAAACACACATTCCTATTCATGCATGTAAACACATAAATGAACTCTTTTATATTGGCAATTAGATGCTCTCTGAGAGCACTGGTGCTGTGAGATATTGCCACATTTAGGGTAGCTGAAACTACTTGGCCTTGAGCCTATGGCTTTGTTTTGTACTGTAGGTGTTCACAAACGGCTTTGTTAATGTGCTTCACAATTTCATTACTCACTGCAAGCCTGGCCAGATCACTTGACCTTCATTGATCTTGGTATTCCTGGATTATTTCCCCTCCTCTAAATTTCTCTCTTGTGTGACAAATTGTGCTGGCTGTTTGCCTCTGGAAGGACACAGGCATTTGCAGCTCACCACTTTGTTAGGTTTCAGATTGATGACTCACTTTAATGAACGCACATATGAGTATTTGCTGTGTTCTTTTTATCTTTAATCAGTATGTCATGCTGAACTGAATGCCATAATGAACAAGAACTCAGCTGATGTGAAAGGCTGCAGCATGTATGTTGCCTTGTTTCCTTGTAATGAATGTGCAAAGCTCATCATCCAGGCAGGTAAGGAAATGTGCCAGCTGGAATTGTCAGTAATACTGCACTGCTTATTTGTGGGTATCTCATCACAGATGTATTTGGTTTTCAAATTGTGGCTGTTTAGATCTAAATTAATTGCACCATCAACCTTTAAGACACTCCTTGTGTTTTCTGTACTTGAGTAGTGCCAGGTTTTCCAGTACTAATTGCATTCTCTGTGATTCTTAGCTTGTTTTAATTTAAGTTTGCAACTTCTTAGACCAAGAGCTGCCAAGGAACTGTGCAAGCATTGCATATAATTACTGTCAATTTACAGTGTTCTGACACATTGTGAAGGGAATACAGGGGTGGGGTGGGGGAGAGTAAACTTTATGTGTCATAGGTTCTCTTGGGATTATATATGTAACATTTTATTATTTATATTTTATTGCATTTATCATATAAAAATTAAGACATGTAAAACATAACAATTAGAAGGCAGACATGAGAGATACCATCAACATATATAGAGCATACAGCCACAAAGTGTAAGTAACAATAGACATGACAGATGAGTTGTGCTGACACCAACATATACTGACCCCCGCAAGCCCCCCTTCCCTCCCTCCCCCCCTTCCCCCTCCCCCTCCCCTCCCTAATGTTAAAAGCGACTTCCCCTCAATTCCATTCATTGTTATATCATTTCATCATACCATAATGCTAATACATCTATATCATCCTCCAAATTTCAGGCATTGAGCATCTCTTATTGCTGTATTTCCTTTTCCATGTAAGACTTGAACAAGCTCCAGTTAGTCATCCCAGCTCCTCGACCATTATTCTGCCTTAGCCAGAACGTTAATTCATCCATTTCCTGGATATCCAGGACTTTACTCCGCCATTGATTGATGGTGGGTATCCTGTCTTGCTTCCACAAGCTAGCGAACGTCATTCTGGCTGCGGTTGCTAAAAATGTAAACAACTTTYCAAGGTTATTATCGGGAAAAACAGAGCTATCGTRTATTCCTAAYAAATACATTTCTGGGTACATTGGGTAATTTACCTTAAGAATTTTCCTACATTCATTGTGTATTGCCTTCCAGAACTCTCTTGCCTTCGGACAATTCCACCATAAGTGGTAGAAGGACCCCTCCTTAGCTTTACACTTCCAACACCTGTTGTCCGCATTCTCATACATTCTCGCTATTTTTTGAGGGGTCAAATACCAACGGTGTAGCATTTTCAACCAGTTCTCTTTTAAGTCCGAGGCATAGGTATATTTGAGTCTTTTCTTCCAGATGGTCTCCCACTCTTTTAGGTGGATGGTTCTCCCAATATTCCTTGCCCATAAGACCATTGAGTTTTTAATAATCTCTGTTTCCGTTGCCCACCCTAACAGAGTTTGGTATAGGAGCGTTATGACTTTTTTCCCTTTCTTGTGGAGTTTGTCCCATATATCTGTTTCCTCCCCGAAACCTAGCTTCCTGTCTTCCTTGTAGCTTTCCTTAATCTGGGCGTATTGTAGCCATGAAATGTTCTTAAAATTTTGAGCTATTTCTTTTTGGGTTTTGAGTTCCCAGGAGCCGTTCTTTTTACATAGGATATCTTTGTAGGAGGGCCAGGAGACCCAGCCCAGAAGTCTACGGTGTTTCGCCTCGAGGGGTGAGATCCATAAGGGAGTTTTTTGGAAGAAATATTTTTTATGTCTTTCCCAGACCTTAATCAGGGCGGATCTTACAAAGTGGTTTCCAAAGTTTCCTTCTTTCTTGGTCCCATCATACCATATATATTCATGCCAGCCCTTACGGAGGTCGAATCCTTCTATCGTTAAGATCTTAATGTTTTCTAATTTGGTCCAATTTTGGATCCATGTTAATGCACTGGCGTCGTAATATATTTGTAAATCCGGAAGGCCGAATCCTCCTTTCTGGATTGGCATAGTCATTATCCTATGATTGATCCTAGGTCTTTTATTCTTCCAGATAAACTTTGCGATCTCTTTATTCCACTCTCTAAATATCTTCCGATTTCTGATAATAGGGAGGTTTTGGAAGATATAGAGCAGTTTAGGGAGGACATTCATTTTTATGACTGCTACCCTTCCTAGCAGTGACAGATTTAGTTTTTTCCATACTTCCATCTCTTTCTTGATTTCCTTCCATTTCCCCRTGTAGTTATTTTCTAATAAGTTTAGATTTCTTCGAGTGACCCAGATACCTAGATATTTAATCTTATTTACTGTTTTAATTCCGGATATAGCTTCCAGTTTATTCTGATTTGTTTTAGAGATATTTTTGGTTAAAAGCATAGTTTTCCTTCTGTTTAGTTTGAGCCCCGCTGCCTCTCCATATTTTTCAATTTTGTCGAGCCATAGTTGTATTGTTTCCCTTGGGTTCTCTATCACGCATATGATGTCATCTGCGAACGCTCTGAGTTTTAGTTCTTGTTTGTCTATTCTTAGCCCCCTTAAAGCACCATCCTCCCTTATGTCTTTAAGTAACACTTCTAAAGCAAAGATAAATATTAGGGGGGATAGAGGGCAACCCTGCCTAGTGCCTTTTTGGATGGGGAAATCCTCTGATGCAATTCCATTTATAACTAATTTAGCTTTTTGATCTTTATAGATGGCCTCAATGGCGTTCCTAAATTGGAACCCAAAGTCCATTTCCTGGAATAACAGTTTGAAAAAGTCCCAGCGGATGTTGTCAAACGCTTTCTCGGCGTCGATGGCTAGGAATGCCATCTCTTTCTGATGGTGGGTCTCATAGTACTCAATCGTGTCGAGGATTGATCTTACATTATCTTTAATGTGTCTACTGGGCAGGAAGCCGTTTTGATCTTCCCCTATCCAATTTGCTAGGAAGGTCTTAAATCTGTTGGCCATAATGATTGCAAAGATTTTATAATCATTATTTAGCAAGGAGATGGGGCGATAGTTTGTAATGTCTTCCTTGTCTGAATCTTCTTTGTGTATTAGGGTAATTTCGGCAAATCTCCATGACTCTGGGATATCTCCTTTTTGAAGTATTTTATTCATTACCTCCTTGAGGGTGATTATTATTTCCTCCTCGAGCGTCTTATAAAAGCCCGCGGAGAAACCGTCGGGGCCAGGGGCTTTGTTATTCCGAAGGCCTCTAATCGCGGTCTTAATTTCTTCTGTCGATATGTCTTGGTTTAATTCCCCTCTTTGTTCATCTGATATTTTTGCTAGCTTTTGTTTACTCAAGTATTCTACTATCTTTTCCACGTTTATTTCTTCCTGATTATATAGTTCCCGGAAGTAATTTTGAAATTCTTTTACTATTTCATCATCTTTTGTTAATATTCTGTCTCCCACTTTTATTCTGGTTATTCGTTGTAATTGGGTTTTTTTCCTTATTTTCCAAGCCAGAGCTCTTCCTATTTTATTAGCATTTTCGAATTCTCTCTGACGAATGAATTTTATTTGGTTTGCCATTTTCTCTAATTCGATTCTGTGCTTTTCTTTTTTTAATATATCTAATTTTTCGTTCAATCCTGGTTTTCCTGGGTTCTCTTTCAGTTCTTTTTCTGTCGTCTCTATCTTTTTTTCCAAAAGTACCTTTTTATTGTTTTTAAGTCTGTTTCTAATTGAGGCATGTTGGATTAAGTGTCCCCTTAATACTGCCTTGTAAGCGTCCCAAACAGTTTGGATCTTAGTTTCTTCCTTGGTATTTAATTTAAAATAGTCCTGAGTTTTCTCTTTATATTTCTTTATGTCCTCTTCTGTTTTGAGTAAATTCTCGTCTAATCTCCATTTCCTTCTTCCCTGCGTGCGATTAATTGTCATAATAATTGGGTTATGGTCAGAATATTCCCTCGGTAATATTTTGATTTCTGTTACTTTTGATGTGATCGTTTTTGACGTCCAGACCATGTCGATTCTGGTCCAGACACGATGTCTATTAGAATAGTGTGTAAAGTCTTTTACTCCTATATTATGGGCTCTCCAAGTATCTTCTAAATCATATTCTTCCAGACAACTCCGGAGATTTAATGGTAAGATATTGGATTTTACCACACTTTTCCTTTGCGGAGTTTTGGTTCTGTCCAATTTTGGATTCATGATTCCGTTGAAGTCCCCTACTATAACCAAATGTGTGTAATTTTCTGCCAGTATTTTTTCCCTCAAAACCTTTACAAATTTTCCTTTGGGACCATTGGGGGCATATACATTGCATATAAGGATATTCTCCGTTCCAACCACTATTCTGACCGCTAAGATTCTGCCCTCCATATCCTTAAAAATGAGGTTCGATGGTATGCTCTCATCTATATACAGGGCTACCCCTCTTTTTTTTTCCGGGGCTGAGGAATGATACATTTTGCCTAATTTTTTATGAACTAGATGTGCCGAATGTCGTTGGGATATATGGGTTTCCTGCAGAGCAATTATATTATATTTGCCTCGTTTTAGGTGATTAAATATCATACTCCTTTTACTGGGAGAGTTTAACCCATTTACATTGTTTGAGTAGAATTTTACCTGCTGAGTGATGTCGCCCATTTTACTCCTTTGCTTCATCATCGTCCATTTCGTCAAGTTCCTCTTCATTGTCCTGTTCCTCGTCGTTTAATCTTGGGTCTGGAGTCATTTTGCCAGCATCAGGGGATTTGCTTCTTTTCCTTTTTGGTTTCTTCCTTTTTTCCTCTGGTCTTTGTGGGGATCTGATTTTAAATTCTTTCTCTAATCTCTTATAAAAGTCTTTTGCTTTATCTTCCGAGGTAAGCCAGAATCTCTCCCCTTTATATGTTGTCATAAGTCCCTCCTGTTTTTCCCAACGAAATCTGATGTTAAGTCTTTTAAGCTCGTCTGTTAAGAAAAAATATTTCTTCCTTTTACTTAGGGTGTCTGGCGGGAATTCTTTTAATATTAGGACTTTAGTTTCCTTGTAATAAATTGGTTTTAGGCGGCTTACTCGCAGCACATCATCTCTGGTTTTTTTCCTTACGAATATGTAACATTTTAATTTGAACATCAGACATAGCAGGCACTTGAAGATTTTATCTCTTTTGTCATCAATGTCATAAGGGTTCTAGTCCTTGTGTTATAATTATGTCTATCATTACAATATCTGTAAAACCTTGTCACTGCAGCAGATTTACTGATTGGATGGTAGGGCCTCTTTAGATTATTAGATACTAGTAAAATATCTATCATTATGTGAAGGTTTAGACAGAAGTATTGTATTTTCCAGAAACCCCTGGGATGTAGAGATGAACAAACCTCTACTGGATCATTGTTGGAGAGGATATGGCCACTTACTGTCAGTATTGATAGACATGCTTTGCCTTCATTACTTTGTGGTCAGATAGTATCCTTCCATTATGGAAAAGATCCATCACTCAATTGTAGAGTTTATGTTTTGTACGCAAAAGATCTCAGGTTCAGCCTCTGGCATCTCTAGGGGAAAAACAATTTGAAACCTTGAAGATCTGCTTCAAGTTAATATCTCTCGTTCTGGCCTTGATGACTCAATGGTCTGATTTAAGTATAAGTCACCTTCCTATGTATTTTCTCTTAGTAGGAGCAAATGGCAACCCTTCCCTTAGTGAAAAGAAAGGAAGGTATCTGGGTTTCTTTTATGTAGACAGTCCTTTTGGCTCCCCCCCCCCCCCCCCAATCATACTTCAGGATGGTGAATTTTTGAGAGAATGAAACTTCACTTGGAAATTTGGTTTTTATTCAGATACTTTGCAATTGTTTTGTAATAATAATAATTTTATTTCTTACCTACTTCTCCTCGTGGCACGTTACAGAAGAATTAAAACACATAAACATTGTTAAAATACCACAAAAATACATATTAAAATGTATTTCTATAAAAGATACATACTAAACGTATTTCTATAAAATACGTATTAAAATACACAAAGCAGAGATTAAACAAACATCAAGTTCATGCTTAAAAACTGGCTGGGTAGGCCTGTTTTGTTTGGATTCAGTTTCAATTTGTAGCCCATAATGTCATCTGACACAAATGGAATATCTTTATTTAGGGTAAAATGCCTTGTAGAAATAATCACAGCTCCTTTTTCCACACTTTGTTGTGTTACAACCTGCAACTTATACTATAAATATCAAATCAAATAGGTACAGGGTTTGCAAAATTGCATTTAATAGCAAAATAATGCATATCCTCAACACGTTTTTTTTCAATTCATATAAAATTTGTTCAAGTGGATTTTGTACCTTTTGGAAACAAGCTCCACAACTGTTACTGTCACCACTTACACTAACCACTCCAAAGTTGCCAGATATTTTAACTGTGACGCAAACATCAACAAGCTGGAACTTGTTGGTTGGCGGAAATAATAATAATAATTATCATGTGCTTTACAACAAAGGGCAAAACATAAAAATAACTAAACAGAAACAAAAGAGATTACCTAACAAATTAATACAGCCATCCCTCATCATTTAAAATGTTATCTCTGGGAATCTCGAGGTCCTCCAATGACACAGTCCAGCTAGAGGACCTAGAAAATTCTAGACAGAACATTTTAAATATCCTTTCATTGTGATTCTGTGTTCCCCTTCCAGTGAAAATAGGCCATAGAGTTGTGATTGAAGACCTAGATATTCCTAAATAGTATCTTCAATAAATGAGGGTGTTTTCTCAGACTAAAAAAAAATTAGAACACTCTAAGAATCTAGGTCCTCCAATATGATTTTATTGCCAGCTTCCAGCGAATGCTGATCATAGATTTATGCTGGACAACCTAGACATTCCTAAAAAGATATTTTCTCGGGTAAAGAAAATAAATGTATTGTGATTTTTCGCCTTAATGGAGGTTCTGTGCTCCTAACTCCAGCAAATATGGAGGGCTGATTGCATATGTAAAACTGTCAACATCCCATCAGCTCCTCAGCAACCCCAGGCATGACACAGTAGCTTATTTCAGTAAATCAAAGAGAAAGGTCTTTAACCCATTATGGAAATCAGTTGCTGCAGTTTGAGAACAAATCTGTCTGAACTCAAAAAGTTTCTTCCAATAAACATGCAGTCTATATTTTCAAGATACAGTCAACTTAATCCTATGCATCACTTCTTTTCTACCTTTGGAATATGATGAAAAGAAATGACAAGTAAAATGACATTGGAGATGGATAAATATTTGATAAATTTTGTTCTGCAAATGGGGGTATAAAAATTACACTGCAAGAAAGGATAGTCTGACCCACAATACCACAGAGCAGAGGTGTGTATAAGGGCCTATACAAGACATTATTTGCGAACCTGGTATTACCTAGATATTTTGGATTTTATCTTCCATTAAGCTCTTGCCAGTATAGGAATGTACATTTGGAGCTGTAATCTAAAAATATCAAGGACCCCAAGACTTCACCAGAATAAGAAGATGCCTCAAGGTGAAGTAGAGGGAACTTGTGTTATTCCAAATTTTGTTGTACTGGTGTTGATGAGAATTGGGAGACCAGCATCTGAAATTTCTTAGGTTTTCCACTCCTGATTTACAAGCAGAGTGCTCTCAAGCAGTGCTCATTAAAGCAGGGAACAGGAAAACAGTACAGTACTGGGCTTTATGGAAGACATCTTGCTCCACTCTCCTCTATTGTACAGGCTGCATGTTGCTTTGAGCTCATTGTAGAAAAGGAATATAAAGCAGATGTAAATATAAATGAATACATGTAAAATAATTTCTAAATTCCAGTTAAATCAATTCATTTCCAAATTATAACTCAAGAAAACATGGAAATGAATTGTATAAATGAGGTTATTCAAATGAAAATACAGCATTTCATTCACGGTTTAGGGTGGCTTCTGAAATTATTAGATTTAAAGGCTGAGCAGCATTGACATGCTAGATGTGGGACAAATAGGATGCACTTAATTCTCATTACCTGAATGAACATTTATACCTATTAATGGTGTCAAAAAAGACATTCTTTAACTCACAACTTGACAGCATTAGTTAACACATGGTAAAGGGCAATGGCAAAATAAAAATGGCAATATAGTCTAAATGTAAAATAAGAACCAGCAAAGTAAAATACATTGTATAGTGTTCATAAACGTAAGTAGCATCTAATAATAATTGCTGCCTTAGTAATAAAGGTTAATTTTGTAACACATGTACGTTTTATGAGAAATGAAACCTTAGCACTTTTACATCTTTGTACTTCATAAAGACTAATAAGATTCAGTCTAATAGTGGGATACAATTTCCAAAATGTTCCCAGTCAATTGCGTATAATAAATTAATGCGCTATAATGTGAACCTTTTTTTTATTAAAGTTGTGAAATAGGTAAGCCCCTAAATCTATCACTAGTCTCCTTTACACATATCACACAGGTCTACTGCCAGTTATCACTCTTACAGTTTCCTCTGTGACTTGTTTGCATGTTCAGGATGTGATCTTAATATGACATGTTGATAGAGTGAGAGATGAGTAGGATTGAGCTTGGCATAACAGCTAGTGTTTGCAGTAAGTGGCATGTGGTGGGATAGAAAAAGCGTGGAGGCGGAAGTGAAAAATGCAAGAGAGATGAATGCTGAGAAATTGCCCAGAAACTGCTATAAGTGATTGTATGGGTAACTCTATTGTTTTGAACAGTCATGTTTTATTCACAGTATATATGAGTTTACTGAAAAAAGAAAGTCTCCTGTTTTATTGTAAAGAACTATGTATACTGATGGGAAGTAATTTCACATTCCATAAACAGAAATGTTGACAATGTAGAATATAATTGGGTAGCAACAATTTTACAGCTGCAGTTCGTCACTGAATATATTGCTTTCCATTGAATGAGAACTGTGTCAACGTCTTGCTCGACTACAACTCACGTCAACTCTTATCATTGAAAGTACTATCTAGAGTTGAGAATATTTATAGTCCAATATTTGGAGAAATACGCATTTCACAAATTTGATGTACAATTTTCTGTATCTATCCTACCCTGGCTCTTTCAGATTCATAGCAGCTAAGCCTGACTTGTGCAGTGTTTATATTCTGCCACTTTTTTTCAAAAAACAATCCTATGAACCTGAGGATATATTAGTCTTATCTCTTAGTACTTCAAGTGTGTTTTAATTATAGCAACATTCATACTGAAGAATATCTGCGGTCTAGATTTCTCATAGTGGCTCAAGCTGTTGCTGTCACATTGGATGGTTATTGTCATTTGTCTCTAGTAGGAATTATCAATATGTCTTAATTCTAATGCTGGTTTGTTTTAAAGAATGGTAGGTTATATAGGAACTACACTGTAAAAATACACATTTCAATAGAGTAAAACAGCACTCTCAGAGATCAACAATTTTCCTCTCTAAAACTACCTCTCGGGGTGTGTAGGATGTTATTACAATATTTTAAAGCCCTCTGGCCCATGAATATTTGATTTTTTTATTATTTTTTTGCAAAAAGGGATTTCCTCATCCCTTCTACAGAATGTGTTTTGGACCCCAGAGGAATAGAGGTCCCAGAGAAAACTTGTATCAGAAACAAGTGTTGTTAAAGAATGTTGTCTCAGATGCCTGAAATAGCACAGAAATGCCCCAAAATGGTGAAAGTGTCCACACACCTCCTATATTTATTTGTTTGTCTGTATTTCTTGGCTGTGGATGTTGTGGGAGGTATAGCCCTAAAATATCTACAAGGGGACCAGTTCAGCCCCCTATCCTTCCACACTTAGTTTCTCCTGGGATAAAGCAATTCTGAATGTTGAAACAATTCAGTATATATGCATTATTATTTTTGTGCAAGCATTTCAATCTCTTTCTAAAACCTGGCAGCATTCTCCGGATGTGTAGACAATTGTATTGGCAGTTTTATACCCAGTTGATAGGTTGTTTAACTTGATAGTTAAAAACATGTGACATACAAAGTTTTTTTCTACTTCCTGTGGCACATCTATATGAAAAGGCTCTTTACCCTCTCTATCTTGAATACTAGAGGTTTTGAGCATTAGCCTCTGTTTTATCAGTAGCACAATTGGTTTTGTCACTGGAAGCTTAGAATGCACTATTTTCTTTGAAAACATCACTAAATAGATCATAATCTAAACTAATCTGTTCTAGAAGCTATCTAACCTGTTTGTTTTGAGTTGTGATGTCTTCTTGCTGTCTTCTAGGTATCAAAGAAGTTATCTTTATGTCTGACAAATATCATGATACTCCAGAGATGACAGCTTCACGCCGCTTGTTTGATTTAGCTAGAATTACATATAGGTGAGGCTTTGCCGAAGGGTGTGGTAAGACTTCTCCCTCCCATCTTCCTTTCATGTGGGATCAGTGGGTACTTTCTTTGAGCAAGAGGTCTTCTCTTGTGTGGCCCTGAATAGAAGTAGGCGAAGTAGGACATTAAATACTCAAAAAAAGGTGAAGCAAAATCAAGGGAAGGGACTGTTTCTTACAAACTCCTTTCTGTAGCCCATTCTACTTTTTTGTGTCTCTGATGTTCCATTTCATGCAAAAAAATTGAACTGGCATGGTAGCCAGTATGTCTTACCTGATTATCAAGGAATCCGAACATATGTGGTAGCAACCACTCCATACCATCTTTTTACATGCATGAAGAATGGAAAGATGGCTGTCAAATACAGTTGGATTTATTGCAGGTTATATTAGATATGTCTGTTGACCCAACTGATGGGAGGTTCATAAATCTTTATAAACCAATACTGAGGAACTGCTACTTTCATGAAAACGATAAAATGTTTTTTACAATATTATGTAGAAATAATAGCTAACATGATTTGGACCCCCCCCCCCTTTATGATATTTGCAAACCAATCACCTGTCACAGATACTCTTTACTTCACAAACACCTTTACTGTAAGAATAGTAAAAAAAAAATTGCTGTCTGAGAATCATGTCAATTTACTGTGCCAGTGAAGGATAATTGAAAGCAGTGGTTCTCAAGTTTTGAGTCTCCAAATGTTTGGGACTTTCTGACCATTGGCCAGACTAGTTAGGACTTATAGGATCCAGATATTGCAGTTGAAAACATTTGGAGGACCAGCAATTGAGAACCACTAGTTTAAAGAATATGGCTGTGGAGATGTTACATAGACTCATAGTTGGAAGGGTCTTAGGGGCAGTCCTGTTTAACCCCAAGCTCTGCTCTGGTCCTGAAATGCAGTTGTAACTAGGGCGTTCAGGGCAGGAGGTTATATAGTATCTGTCTAAATACCTGCTGTGGAAAAGTTCCTACAACCTCCTCCTGTTCTACCCTTGCCATCTTTTTTATTAATAGAGGTTTCGTCCTGTATTAGGCCAGAATCTCCCTCCACGGAGTTTGTACTCAACAGTTCTAGTTTTCCCAGGCAGCAAAGAACAAGTGGAAGGGGCACTTAACCACCAGTTGATTGGTTTTATTATTATCATCCTAACCCTATGCATCCTTGCTCAGAAACAACTCTTACTGAGTTTTGTAGGGTTTGTCCCTGGAAGGAATTAGCAAAACAGCCTCTTAGTACTGGTTTTCTATGGAATTCAGGGGGTTGCCGCATGTCGGCAGGCAACTTGAAGGCATGTATATGTTAAGTACCTATATTTTATGTATAAAATTATATCTTTAGAAGCAGTCCTGTACTCACTTAATTTGTCGCAAGCATAATCCCATTCAGTGGGATTTATTGCTGAATAGATGTGCATAGAATTGCACGGTTAATTTCTAATTATGACTTTGAGGTGATTTTAAACAATATTAAATTGAACCTACCTCTTGCAATGTGGCTATACATTTCCAAACCGATATTCAAAGCAGTTTTCCCTAAATGTAAGAGAGTTTAAGAGATGCTAAAAGAACTAAACGTGTTAGGTAATTCTTCTGATACCTCTAATGTACTATCTATTCAGTTATTTTTCAGAACGTGAAGATGTTTTTGAAACTTAATTACATTTTATATAGATAACAGCAGTTCTGACTGCTGGGTTAAAATAGACATCATGAACCAGTAAAACAGTACTTGAAGTTCTACTCTGGTGAATCATATGTCCACCGTAGGCACTTGGTGAAGTGGAGGCGTAACTCATTCTGTTGCCACTGAAATCTTTCCTGACTGTTTCCTGTGTTAAAAAACCTCCAGCAATTCCTGCTGTTGGGCTAGATAAAGCTTGTGTGCAATCCCAAATGTATTTATCATTGTGTTGACGGTTTTTGCCTTTTGTATTGATTTGTGAGGATATGGGTATGCTTAATGAATCTCGAGAACTGAATTGTCAAGCTTAATGAGACACTAAATCCACACTATTTGCATAATCCTCTGTTTACTGGTAGATTGTAAAATATATCCACGGTCCCCAAATACCTTTCTTGCTAATTGCTGCAGCAGATGCTCTAATGATGTAAAAAGACGAGCTTTGTTGCCAATATTGATTTTACAGTTCTAAAGTTGTAACTTTTGAAATTATTTCAGCTTCACTAGTTATTTTTTTCTCAGTTTTGCATAGTGTGGCATGTTGTCCCCTTTGCTCTCATATTGCAGAAGCAAACTTTGGAAGTTTTGTATGAAAAATTGCCATGGAAAAAAAAATCAAATGTTGCAGAAGAACTGGTTACATGATAACACCTCCTGCAGCTAAGTTGTTAGAAATCCTTTGACTCCTGGCTAATTTATGAACTCCAATAGCTGAAGAACATACGGACCAAACAACCCCATGTGTCTTTTTGTCTTAGGCTTTCTTGTCCGGGTTTCTCTCAGTATGGTGCACTATAATTGGCTCCTATAGAGATAAAACGCAGAGTGAATCCAAGGATATTTTTCCCTTCTTAAAATTTAGTTGAGAGCCAAAGCAAACAAAATGTTTAACTTCTTCACTAGCTAATATCCATCTCTCTTTCTCTTTCTCTCTCTCTCTCCCCTTCTTCCCCACCCTTTTTAGGAAATTCAAACCAAAGTGCAATAAGATAGTCATTGATTTTGATTCAATTAACAGCAGACCAAGTCAAAAGCTTCTGTGAGTTACATCTAATTAAATCTCTAGAAGATTGTGATTATCCTTTTCTTAGAAGCTGCTAATGCTTTCATCTTGAAGTTAGACATAACTTTTTAATAGCCACTACAGTTTAAGTAGACATCTAAAGACTATATCCAGCCTGAGAATTTTTGTCTTCCTTGCCATACTTTCAAGAGTTGACTTCTGTGATTTGCTAAACCTTTTCTAAATAGAAACAGTAGGTGAGACCTAGACTTGTCTGTGAACAGAACAGTTATTTTGTGGTAATACCTGTTTTAATCCAAACAGAGGTAAAAGCAATCACAACTCATAACCTATGATTTTCTTTCCTCTTTTAGGACAGCTCAGACAACTTCATTAACATTCTAGTATTGTTTAGTAGATCTACATAAAGCCTAGACTGTTTAAGACGTTGCATTTCAAGCAGAAGGGTTAGTCATCTATAGAACAGACAAAATATTGTGTTGTGCGAAATCCAACCTTGTATATTACACCTTGATACTTTACCAGATGTTCATCCCTGTAATTGCTTCTCCTGTTACAGTCTGGTACATGAGCATGTGTTCAATTATATTTGAAAAAAAATGTTTTGTATTGAATGTACTGTTATAATAGCTGTAATTCCTTTCCCCCAAGATATCTTCCATTTAGTAGAGGATAAGTAAATAAATCATTAGGCTTTCACCTTTGGGACCCTATTTGAAGCTGATTTTAATTTCTAAGAGGAAACTCATTCATTGGCCTAAATCTGTGCTAGACAATCCAGCATATTACAGTGCTGGAACCAGCCTCTAAGGTAACATAATCACTTCTTTTTCTTTAAGGGAAATTGGGGAGTTTCAGTCTGTGCTGAGGTTGTTCATGCCAAATGTCATAATTAGGGTTTTAGCTTGCTTTTAGTTATTAAAAACTGGACCTGTGCCATACATTTCAGAAACTGTTCAATTTGAATTTGGGGGAAAAGTTAAATATTATTATATACCTTATTGTGTGTGTTCAGAAAATATTTCTCATCCCAAAGATGTTTGTGTTTATTTTAAATATTGTGGTGCTTTTGTGAGATTTTATTTTCTATGTTGAAATTATTTTGTATATTAGGACATGTAATTTGGCTTCCTACCAGCACTCTGAAGTCTTATTAAAATCCAACTTGGTTGAAGTTGACTCATTATTATTATTATATTACATTGTGTAGTTGGCTCTAAAGGGCTGTCTTTTCTATAATTATATGGAAAGTCTTGTATTTGTAATACAATTACAGAACATATAATGATAAAAAATTCCCTTGCTTTTAAAGGCACATCATGTTATAGTGACTGTCACATATGATCTTTTATATGATCTTTTTATGCTCCATCCCCAAGTAACTTCCCCAGCCACTTTTTCCTGCTATAATCATATCAAAACCTATCATTTTGGTCCCTAAACCTCCTCATGAAGTCGACTTATGTGTATTTGTACTTGTGAAAACCCAATATCGAAGTAGTTTCAGAAAAGCAATCTGTGTGACTTAAAATAAACCATGATGAGATGGTAAAATGCAAATATGCTATCAGTGATCTCTCTATTTAAGCTTCAAATAATGTAATACTGTAAACATCTGAGTTCCACCAGTTTATTGTGCAAGTTGGAGTAAATCAGTATGGAACTTTCATTATCTTAAAAAATAATGTCTATAGATGGTTATCTTGTTAGGGTAAGCTATTCTTGTTTCACTTACTAAGTCAAGATTATCTATCTATACACATAATAAAAGTTAAAAATGTTTGTATAAGCTAGTATGGGAATAAAACATAATGTGATTGTTTCATCCGTCTGCAGTTATGTGCAGTCAAGTCAGTTTTGAATTCATACAATCCTATGAATGAAAAATCTCTAAGAAACATCTTTATTAACAGCACTGTTCAGGTCTTGCAAACTCAAGGCCACAGCTTCCTTAAATCAAGTAAGTTGACTATACTGTAGTTTTTCTGCTGCCTTTAATCTTCGCATTTTATGTGCAAACCCACTTTTGCATCAAATACTTTGGATAATAGCTCTGTTAATAAATAGGAGTTTTTAGAAGCACAATAATGGATTGTCTCTGGCTTTCTGAGAATTACATTGTCTGTTCAGACCCACAGGCAGCGACTACTGCATCAAGTACTAGTAGAAACTTTAATAAAGAATATGGTTAATCAAAACTTGTAGGAATTAAATGTCTGACTGCAGCAGCTTTTCCTTAATGTTGCATATCTGGAAGATATCTGAAATTGTGCTGTCCAGACACAGGTTTAACACTTCCCTGTTCTTGTTAATATGAGTGTGGTTTAAATTGGTTGTCTGTGGACTGAAATATTTCAGACAGAGAGAGTCATGCTATAAGGCATTACTTGATAATTGAGGTATAATGACACTAAATCTAAGGGGAGTGTTGCTGGCTGTCATGACTAATAAGTAACATGAAGGGCCAAACTACTGAGCAGAATTGCTGTGTTTAAAGGAGAGACATATGAAGAAATAAGAAATTGAATTGCATTCTGTCACTTCTGGTTTATCTTCAAAAAAGATATAAATGGAGTGGTTGATCATCTGAATCCTTATAGGACTAAGGCAATATATTTGTTGCCATTTTATTCCTCCCCTGTCAAATGTGAATAATCAAAACCAGAAGATTAGACAGATGTTAGCAGGACTTGTATGTCTAAAGAGTAGAGCATGTACAAAACCAGAACTGATTCAAGTGCTTCATGCCTCTTTTGTCAGTGCCTTGTTAATGTCTATTGTGTTTGTTTTTTGTAAGTATCAGGGTCACCCCATAACCAAAAGAAATAATACAGTTGACCCCACATTCACGGGTCTGAGATGGAAAAAATTGGGAATTTACTGTAGTTGTGTGTGTTACATATAACAAAGCAAACAGCACCTCCAGAATAACTTACTCAGCATTCATGAAGAGTAAAACAGAAAAATGGAAAGATGGCCTGCCCTGCCAGCTATCCTGCCTTGTTGAAAAAAAGCATTGCAATAAGTTTTGCTCTTGTTTATGTATGCAAAGCCTACCTGACGTGCTTCATTTCACATGTGCACATTGTTCGTTTTGAATAAAAGTGTATTAAAACATGTTGTGCTGCTTTTTTGTGGCTTAGGAACTTATATTGTTTCTTTCTACCCCTGCTGTCAATGTTTCTGTTAAATAAGCAAAGTCCAGAAATGTATTGGCTTCATTGACCAATGTATATCTGTAATTGCATAGACAAAGGAAATGGGCTGCCTTCCAGAACGCAAATAAATTACTGGACTTCAAGTAAATTACTGGTGTTGCTTTTCTCTGGTTGCACGGCTGCATCTATAAGCTAGCTGTAGTGCTACATCACACCATTTCTGGGCTGGGCATGCACACTTGATATACAATATTTCTTTCCAGAATGACGAAAGAAAGAAAAAAGAGTGGAGAGAAGAGAGCTCCTCAGAATTCACTTTGAAAACTCCTGTGCTAGATTGTTCCTGATGCAGTGAGATTTCCGCAGTGCCATTCAGATTGCATTAGCCAAGGATCCACAGTGGAATAAGAGAAATGTAATAAAATGCTTACCTGTGGATAGTGTTTTGGGCTACTTGGAAGAGCTATCAAATATTCACAGAAATCTCTGCAGGAATGGTTCAGGGTTAACTGAAGCGTATTCCCTTTAAAATCAAGAATGGTCTAGCTGTACATGAGCCATTCTGTTTTGAGATTATTATATTTATTCTGCTTTTACAGTCTTGGCCATTTGCCAATGCCAGAATGCAAGTATGACAAAGATAGAGAGTTTTCTATTATAAATCCAATAACAGTTTATGGCTTTCTTCTTCTGGGGTCCTAAATCATATCTGGCTGATATTCTGATGTGATTCTTTTAACTTTAATTTTTGATAGGTTATAGAAATCTGTCTTTGCAATAAAAGAGCATTAGCGTGTACTGGATTTGGCTTGTGTTCTGGGAATGCAGAACAATTTCCGACTATCATAAAATGGGGTTGAAGTCCTTGTGTTTGTGGGGGCTTCACTGTGTTGTCTTCAGAGTTCCTGCACGTGGATATATTTGACCTCAGATGCAAAATTTGTTTCATGAATACACCTCCATTTTACAGACAGGCACTATATTTCTGCTTACTCTTATCTGCCTAATATCTGCATTTTCGTAGCATATAAATAAATGGGGGTGTAAGAAGCACCTGTGTATTCCTGTAAAATGAATTTTGTTTGAGATCATTTTGGCTTCTTACTAAGCCTTTGAAAAGAATTAACCATTGTGTATCTCATATACTGAAGATCAAGAAGTACATAGAAATAAACCCATCTTACAGCAATATATATGTTAAAATTAAGTTCAGGATGCTGCATTTATCACTTTGCTACTGCAGATCAGCAGATTAGCTTAACAGCAGGTAGAATAATAAAAACCAAACTAAGATATGCACTTGGAAGTTAAATGCCTTCTTAAAAATACAAGTTTTAATCCTCTGTCAGAATAGGCTAGGCTCTTAAAGAAGGAATAAAACTGAGAATTATTAGCACCCTGAACATGCTTGTATGTATTTGTTCATAAACATGAGTAACAAATAATATGTAGATGGTGAGTTTCTGTCAACAAGAATAACAGCTTCCTACTCCTGCAATACTTTGATATGGTTGGAGCAGTCTCACTGTAAAATAGTATAATTGATATAGAAGAGTACTGAGATCGTTTCAAGGGACACGAGAAATCAAAGGTGAATCTATAAAGTCATTATCACTATAAAGATCATCAATCAAAACACTTTCAGTCCTAAAGCAGCTTGAAACCATAATGAAATAGGTTTAGACTCCAAAATGGAAATTATACAAAAGGTGGGGATTTGTTGAAAAAAAAATCCTGGGATGCATTTTGGAAGAACCTTTCAAGTGATCTCAAAATGTTTTTATTCACTTATGCAAGGCTTAACTGTCCAAATTTCTTAATTTCACATGTTATATTGTTAATTTTGAATGAAAAGTTTGCTGAAATATAGAATCATAGAGATGGAGGAGACTTTGTGGGCCATCCAGTCCAACCCCCTGCCAAGAAGCAGGAAAATTGCATTCAAAGCATGTTGAAGTGGTCCTCTTGATGTCCTCAGAGCAACTGAGAAAAAACTTTCCCAAACCATCTTTGCCAAAATCAGGAGATTAGAACTTGGACTATAGTTTCCAAGAAACTAGGAACAACTTTTAGAAAAGAAAAAAAAACCACACAGACATGCTACTACTGGCTCTTATATCAATTAGATAAACAATCTTTCCTAATCAAGGAATGATATATCAGAGAAGTCGGCTGTCTGCTAATTGTTCAAGGTCAGCCAAGATGAAGATGTGTCAAGCACATACAGTCTAAGGCAGGGGTCCTCAAACTAAGGCCCGGGGGCCGGATGCGGCCCTCCAAGGTCATTTACCCGGCCCTCACTAAGGGTCAACCTAAATATGAAACTACTTGAAAGCACACAACAACAACAATCCTATCTCATCAGCCAAACCAGGCCTACACTTTCCATTGAAATACTAATAAGTTTATATGTGTTAAAACTGTTCTTAATTTTAATTATTGTATTGTTTTAAAATGTTTTTTGCACTATAAGATATGTGCGGTGTACATAGGAATTCATTCATGTTTTTTCGAATTATAATCCGGCCCACCAAGAGTTTGTGGGACGGTGACCTGGCCCTCTGTTTAAAAAGTTTGAGGACCCCTGGTCTAAGGCAATGGCTCTCAACCTTCCTAGTGCCGCAACCCCTGAATACAGTTCTTCATGTTGTGGTGACCCCCAACAGAAAATTATTTTTGTTGCTACTTAATAACTGTCATTTGGCTACTGTTATGAATTGTCATGTAAATATCTGAGATGCAGGATGTATTATCATTCACTGGACCAAATTTGGCACAAATACCCGATACGCACAAATTTGTAATATGGGTTTGGGGGTTGATTTTGTCATTTGAGAGTTGTAGTTGCTGGGATTTATTGTTCACCTACAATCAAAGAGCATTCTGAACTCCACCAACAATGGAATTGAACCAAGCTTGGCACACAGAACTCCCATTACCAAGAGAAAATACTGGAAGGGTTTGGTGGGCATTAACCTTGAGTTTTGGAGTTGTAGTTCACCTACATCCAGAGAGCACTGTGAACTCAAACAATGATGGATCTGGACCAAACTTGGCACAAATAATATGTTCAAATGTGAACACTGGTGGAGTTTGGGGAAAATAGACCTTGCCATTTGGGAGTTTTAGTTGCTGGGATTTATAGTTCACCTACAATCAAAGAGCATTCTGAACCTCACCAATGATAGATGTGACGGCACGAGTGGCGCCACCTATGTATAAAACTGTTAGTTGCAAGATTTAAACTGTTGTATCATGCTTAATCCTGCCTTTTTACCCTGCTTATGTATAAGTTGGATGGATTGGTTACTTATAGCTGTCAATCAGTACTGTTTGGCTCCACCTCTTCCTGCAGGAGGGGAGTGCTTCCTTTCTTTTCATTCTGCCATCAGAGTTTCTACCAGATGGACGTGAGTAAGAGACTTGACTCTAAAAGACCCTGATTTAAGTTACCTCTTAGCACCAGTTCTGAGGTTTTTTACCCTTGAGACTTGTGCTTCATGTTCAGACCAACCTGAACGACGTTGGAAGTCTCAAGCGCCTTCAAACTGGTTCTTTTGGCACCAAAGGAAGATCCTGAGTCTTCAAAACATAGGCCATCTGAACTGGGGTTGTGGTTTGCTCCGGCATTCACAGCCATTGAGGAAAGAGGAAACTTGGTGAGGCTTCTCAGCTTCAAACCCCTTGGACCCAGGACTAATTGAGACTGTAACGTATATTTTCCTTCACCCCTCTGAAGTTTCCAGCTCATTGCTTTAAAGAAATAACTCTTTGTGATCAATAAAACTTATTTTGAGTTATTTACAGCGTTTTGGGTTTTTGAGAGTTCCAGTTTCCTAAAGGAGGGCAAGAAGCAATCCCTTGGGGGAAAGATGCCACGTCCATCCCTCCTTCATTAAGAATAATAGCCCCCAAGCGCGACGGCACAATAGAATTGGGCCAAACTTCCCACACAAACCCCCCATGCTCAACAGAAAGTACCGTGTTTTCTGATAGTCTTTGGCAACCTCTCATGCCCCCCCCCCCCCGGAGTCCCAACCCCCAGGTTGAGAAACGCTGGTCTAAGGCAAATGGAAGCAAGTATGGGAAATTATCCAGATGTTAAGTCTATCCAGTTACTGGGGAGACTTGCATGCCTCTGCAACTGATTCTGAAACAATGGTAGTCTCACGTTTGTTTTTGTTTACCATGATAAAAATATTTTGTATCTCCATATTGTTGGTATCTTGTGCACAAGAAGTACCAACACTGCTAATTAAAGCTGTGTTTTTCCCTAGGCTGTAACAAAACAAATTGTGGGAAAGTTGAAGTTTATATATGTGACTGAGTACGTCCATAAATCAGTGAATTAGAGAAACAGTCCTTGTGGTCTGTGAAAATGCCACCTCCAATAATGTTTTCTGAAAATTGACTTGGGGTTAAAGCTTAGTAAGCTACCATTGTTACTCTAAAAGAAGAATTAGAAGAGCTCCCAAGTCCCATTCTGAATTTATTCCACATAATAGTCTGCCAATCTTACTTATCTCTCCAGACTCATATAACACCAGTGGAAGGACCCGGAATTGTGCAAAATAGTGTTAGACAAAGCACACACCATTAAAAAGGGCTGGAAAACAAATATTCAAGACACATTTTAAAATACCAATGTAAGTTACAACCTACTGTTTCTTAAAAAGAAAAGAGCTATACTATGTACTTTCACAATCTTAATTTATTCTCTTCAAGATCAAAATCATACATACTTCGCAATTTTATTTCATAAGACTAACAATGTGATGCAAGTTTATTTTGTGTTTATATAAAACAATATCTCAAGTAATCACTTTTTAAAGGACCTATTTGCTTATGGTGGCTCCTCAATCCTGAATGCTGTGGGATATTTTCCAGCTCCTAGAATTAGTTATCCTGTTAATGCCCTGGTTGATCTGTGGAATAGGGAGATAGCCCAGACAATTGGCACAGTGTCCTTTTCCTGTGTTTTCCGAGGAGCTCAGGTCAATGAGCTCTGGTAGATGGCAAGAGCGATAGTTGACAAAGATTCAGGATGAATCCAGCTGAGCATTTTAGAACCTACTTAGCAGAAGTGAAGGCAGCAAAAATTATTCTTTCTGCCTCCAATAATAATAATAATAATAATAATTATTATTATTATCATTATATGTGTACCACCCTATCTCCCCACATGGACTCAGGGCGGTTTCCAACATGTAAGGCAAAACATTCAATTGCCAGAAATAAGCCATACAGACAGTTACATCAAAATAAACATATTTGATAATATAACAAACCTAATTAAACTTAACAAAGTAACAAAAGTGAACATCATAAAACACAAAAAAATCTGCTAAAACACATTAAAGATAAAAATACTAAAAACCGTTTCATTGTTGCTCCATCAGTAGAGGTTCAACAAAACCAATGGCCAGAGTTACTAAATGGACGTGGGCCAACTCTAAAAGAGCTGGGCATGGGACCGTGCAATAGTATTACATCAGCTAATTCTTGTCCACTGCAACTATTCCAGATAGTTAAAGGGGCATTACCTCCTAGAATACTGAGGAGGAACCCTCAGAAGAGCCCTCTGATGAATTTGCTAAACAAATTCATCAGATTCCACATTGAAGAAAGAGTCTGGGGAAGGTAACCGAGGTGTACATTTGTCTGCTTTGATGGGTGAGTTTCAGGCTGTACAGCATGATGATGTGAACAAGTTGCTTGTACACATTAGGTCAGAAACTTGTCTATTAGACCCATCTCCAATATGACTAATTAAAGCTGCCAGCGGAGGTCTGGCAAACTGGATGTTGAAGGTTCTAACTGCTTATTTGAAAGAAGGCTATGTTCTAACCACTCTTAAGCAAATGTTAGGCCATCACTGAAAAAAACAAAACAAAACAACCCTTCCTTGGACACCACCTTCTGGGTAACTTTTGGCCAATTCCTAATCTGCCATTTCTAAATGTTCCAGAGTGTCCTCTCCTTTTTGCCTTGTCTTTGACTCGTGTTGTATTTTGAAATGGTCATATAACTGGTCAAATGAATAAATTATTATTATGTTCCAGAGTGAGTGGTGGAAACACAGCTCCAGACATTCTGTGGTGCATCCACATTGTCATATTAATGTAGCTTGGATACTGCTTTTTATCTGTGTTACTGTGTAGGCATCGAATTGTGCCTTTTTTGTAAGCCGCCCTGAGTCCCCCCTCGGGGGTTGAGAAGGGCGGGGTAGAAGTACACGAAATAATAAATAATAATAATAACAGCCATGGCATAATGCTGTAGAATCCTGGCAGTTGTGGCTTGGTGAGACATCAGTACTCTGTCAAAGAAGCCTAAAGACCCTGTAAAACTACAACTCCCAGGATTCCATACTATTGAGCTATGGCAGTTCAGGTGATATCAAACTTTATTAGCCTACAGTGTGGATGCACCAATCATGAAACTTCTCTTACCAGGTTTCAGTTATGTCTACTATATCAGATTTGTTTTGCTGTGTTAAGAGTTCAATTCTGTGTGTTTAGTTCAGCTCTGTGCATTGATCATTCCCTCTTGCTCCTTTTTTAAAGGGCCACTGATCATTCCCTCTTGTTCCTTATTTAAAGTTCCCCCCCTCACTTGTACTATTTTCCCAATTCTCTCTATAATATTCAGGCTGTTATCTCCAGCACTTGATGAACTCCTGGAACATAATGTAGAATAGTAACATACTGGCTAATTTGACATGCTTCCTTTCAGAAACCATAATATTTGTATGGCAAAGCTGTATATAGGAACTTCAATTTTTCTTCCATTTTTAAGATCACCGCTCTACGTTGTAAGCATCTTCCTTTCCTCTGTTCTTAACCCCAGGCTTTTCTGTCACTCCTTACATGATCAAGAATGCAGGTGGAGGCAGGTAGAAGAAGAAAAGGAAAAGCCAGGGTGCATGGGTGAGCATTTCTTTGCACTTTTTTTTCAGGCCCAATGGCAAGGCATGATTTGTTTAAAAAATCTTTTGTTCAAAGTCAGATCATTTTAGAAATGCTGTTTACCCTTCTGACTTTTGAAAGGAACAGCAGCTTTGTTTACGAGGCCTTTCCTGAGTTATCATCATTGTCTCTAGAGAAATGGTCTTTGTCTGAGCTGCATTCTTGTACACATGTCAGGTTGACACCTTCTTTTTCTTCATTCACTGGTTGTTCCGTCAAGATCTACAGACATGGTAGTTGGGCATATTGAGATGTGAGTAGTAAGCGCTACAAAAGCATGTCTACCTGTATGGGTTGTCTGTTTTGATTTGGAAAAAAAAACCCTGATAGCTGCAGTAGAGGAGGGAACTGAGATGTCTTTATATGAAAAGAAGCCAGGAGCCGTGCTCAGTAAAGCAAGACTGATTTTTTTGTCTCTTGAAAGGAGGCTTGATAAGAAAGTTCTCAATTAGTATGGGAATAATGTTTACATTTGCTTCAAAGATAGTTGTAAGGTACTGAAGAAAAGGAGAATGGAGGTGAGTATGCAGCATGATGATACTCTGAGTTAATAAAAAGAATATGTCAGAAATTGAAAATAATTACAAAACAATTACAATAACTGCCTAATTGATTGTACATTTGGTTACTTTTATATTCCATTCTTGTAATTATGCATTTAAAGATAGTCTACCATGGGCAGATGCAATGTTTCCAAGAACATTTTTTTTATTAGATTTGCCATCTTTTCAGTCATCTCTATAGCTGTTTAATCTGGAGTCTTCTGATTTCTTTAGATCAAGCACCTACTTGAGCATGAACAAATAGCATGGTTTTAACTGGTAACTTTCTAACCTTATTTCTGTACTACTTCAAGTTCCTAGCTTTTCTTGGGTTGAACTAATACCCCTAAAGCTTTTACGCAAAGATATTCTACTTCTCTTCACTGAGTGAAGCCACAGGCACTTGAAGTTGTTATTATTTAAAGTATCCTGCTTTTCAGTCACAAAGAGTGGCTTACAAAATGTTAATTTGCATGTAGGCTTACAATCTAAATAAGATATAATTGTGCCCCCACTGTAAGCCGCCCTGAGTCCCCCCCGGGGTGAGAAGGGCGGGTTATAAGTAAATGAAATAAAATAAATAATAATAAGTAGTATGCAATAAATAAGGCACAGTGGAGCTCGGGCTGTCAGTCTGGATGTCTTCCATTCAGTGGCTAATGGAATGGGTCCCAAGAAACTCCCTACAATGGTGCACCCCTAGTTCCTTGCCCACAATTTTCAAGAGGTCTGCCCTACAATAGTGAGGAGGAAGAAATAATGTAACCTATAGATCAATTCAACATGGTAGTTCTTAACTACAAGGGGCCACAATGTCCCCAAAGGGCATCTGCAAAGACCCGTAGAAATGTTAGGAGTTTGAAAGTCAATCAATCCTTAGTCATCTGCTATCAGATACAAAAGTACACCTTAGGGTGGATAGCTGGCAGAATTTGAAATGTGAAAATACTGATGATGTTGGTGAGGGTGTGTCCTGTTCAAAACAAAATGATGCTTTATCCAACTACCTTACAAAGTGCCATCACTATAGCAAGGAATATCAGTTGTTTGGCTCCACGAATAGAAAACAGATAACTACCACAGTGTGTGTTACAGTATGATATATGGTCTAATACAGTGGTTCTTAACTTCCCTAATGCCGTGACCCCTTAATACAGTTAGTCATATTGTGGTGACCCCCAACCATAAAATTATTTTCATTGCTACTTCACTTCAGAAAATACTGAAAGAGTTTGGTGGGCATTGACCTTGAGTTTTGGAGTTGTAGTTCACCTACATCCAAAGAGCACTGTGGACTCAAACAATGATGGATCAGGACCAAAGTTGGTATGAATCCTCAATATGCCCAAATGTGAACACTGGTAGAGTTTGGGGGAAAGAGACCTTGACATTTGAGAGTTGTAGTTGCTGAGATTTATAGTTCACATACAATCAAAGAGCATTCTGAATTCCACCAACAATAGAATTGGGCCAAACTTCCCACATAGAACCCCCATGACAAACAGAAAATACCGTGCTTTCTGATGGTCTTTGGTGAATCCTCTGACACCCCCTCACAACCCCCCCAGGAGTCCCGACCCCCAGGTTGAGAAACGCTGGCCTAATAGGTTCATGAAACACAACATTAAAAAGACATCTCGATACTAAACATAAATAATATATCACAAAGAACATCTTTTTTTCCAAAAGAAAGCAGCGGAATTGTTCGAAAAGTAAGAAATTGGTTTTTAAAAGGCTGCAAATGGTTGTAAGAAAAAAAATGCAATTAGAAATTTCTCAGCTCAAGAAACCCAGAAAACTGAGAATTTCTACTTCCTGCTGTACAAATCATGGTATCTGCATTGATTAATGAGAAACCTGCCAAGGACTCTTCCTTAATATCTTTGTCAAATGACACCGTTTATCAGGAACAGTTATTAAAAAGAATCTACATGTTCTCCCTATTTTTTTCTGTAATTATATGAAACCATAGATATAGCAAAGCAACTTTAATGTGGTACATTAAATATGAAGTTGAAATAAATATTATCAGAGACTTACTGTTCATGTCAGAACCTGGACATTTTTGGAATTAAGACAGCTCACAATGAAGACCACTGGAAAAAAAGTATTTCCTTCTTGCCAGCGTTCAAGAAAATCAGTTCTAACTATCCTCTCTACTGCCCTGGTATATATCTAGAAACGAATCCTCCTGCTGGTTTGCATTCTCACAGTATACACTTTTGATTCCCAAAATACTGCCAGATGCTCTTATCTATGTACTATCCCACAGTTCCTTCCCATCCTCCCCCTTCTCTCCAGCATGGCCTCTCTTCATGTTAGGATGACCTGGGCAGCCTCTTCACATGGCTGCATCAGGCTTCCTGACAGTTCATTCCCTTGTTGGTACACACTACAACTGAAGAAGTGTTTCACAGCTTAATTTAATTTCTAACATGGATTGGTTGGAATGCGTTGGAATGATCACAGATTATACTTTAGTCTTGTGCATTTGTATAGAATCACTATCAGTTTCTGTTTGTTTCATTCGTAAGGCCCCATTTTTGTTTTCAAGCACCTCTCCCGAAAACAGGTGCCTTTCTGAATGAGCTTTTTTGTTCCACGTCTGACAGAACAAATTTTTTTGGATCATTGACCAACATGGTTGGCCTTCCCAGGCTCCCTTTCCCTGTAGTTTTAGGGCTAGAGAGGTAAAAATTGCCACACATGGAGGATACATCTACCACTCTTAGACCATCAAGTTTTATAACGTTTGAGTCATCTCCAATTTTGAGGAAATTTTGTCTTTCTGTAAATAAAATTTCCTTAAAAACATCCCCTCTTTCCTCCTGCTGGCTTTGCCCTCTAAGTCCTCCAGGAGCAGCAGCAGAAGGGAGGCAGGCAGGGCACCACTCCTTCCTGTCAAATGATGCTCCACACACACAGCCCAGTGCCCACCCCCTCTCACTTTTTCTTTAACTGGCAGCAATTGGGGGGGGGGGAGGAATTCCCATTCCCTTCACATCATTTTTGGCAATGGCATGGTTTGTCTTGGAGCTGTCACCTTGGGTCCTTGCTTGCTTGCTGATGCTGCACTGGGCACTCAGTTTCTCGTGCAAGGAAGGCACCTCCAGCCCCTTGCCTCTTCCTCCTTTGCACCTCTTAGCCTCTCCTCCTCCCTCCTCTTTGACTTTTGGGGCTGCCGCCAGCGCCTTGGGTTGTTGCTCTGCTGCCTGGCTTACTCTAGAGTAAGAGCTGTGCAGGAAGAAGAGAAGAGGGGCCTGGAGGAGATGCCTTCCTTGCATGCATGAAAGACAGACAGTACTGCAGCAGTAGCAGCAGCACCCAAGGCGGCAGCTCCAAGAGCCAAGGAGGAGGGAATAAAAGCTACACACTCTCCGAGGTATTTTAAGGAAACTTTCCACCTCCAGATCAGGAAGCGTGATGACCTCCTCGAAGAGGAGACTAAATGAGCATTTACTTTTTGTTTGCTGGGGGATGAACAAAAAAGATGAAACTGTGCTCACGAAAAGCAGGCAAGGAAATGGTACCCGCTCCCACTTTCTTTTGTTTTGAACTAATTTTCATGGGAGGGGGGTCCTGTTTCATGCTCTGGCCAGGAACAAAAGAGAACAAATGAAATGGGACAAATGAATACCGCACACACCTCTACAAGACATGAACAATGTGAAGCATTTACTGGAATTGTTACATGGAATAAGGAAATCACACTGCCATTGAACTGGTACCATTGCTAGTTTCAATGCTAGGGAAGTTCTAATTGCTTTGAAGACACCAGAAAAAAACTAAAACAAACCTTAAATGAATCAAGTCAAAAACTTCAGTTTTATATTAAGTAAATCACTGAATGTAAGACTTTTTAAACATCTTTGCAAAGACATGGAGATTGAACATGTATTAACTTTTGCTATGTAGTGAAATTTGTTGGCAATCAGAAGGAAAAGTTTTGTCGAATTGAGAGACAATATGACATTATTCTTCATGGAGCAGCAATTTCACCTGAACAATTGTTTGAAAGATTTTTTTCTGGTTCATAAAATTAGCATATCTGTCAAATATTTTTATTCATTTAAATATGCTCAACTTCAGTGTTCAAGAAGAAAAAGTTACTGCTTTTCAAGTTGGAGATAAGATCAAATGCTGAAATGGTGACATCATTGTCTATGAAACTAGAACTTGGAGACATTTCCAAACCTCGCATCACTTATTGTTCATTTGAAAGATTCGCAACATAGTCTTCATAAATACTGTCTGTTTCTAATGCAAGCAAAAACTGGTTTAGAGATCCATTTTCAGTTAATGTTTATGAACGAGAGGGGCTCGGAGCAGCAGAGGAAGACAATCTCATAGAAATATCCACGGATGGTGCTCTGAAATTGCAGTTCAGGGAACAATTCCTTCAAAATTTCTGGGCTCACTTACAAGTGGATTTTCTGGAACTAGCGAAGAGGGCTATGAAATTATTGGTGCCTTCCATAATAACATAATTGCATGAAATATCATTTGCTGCCTGTGTTTATCTTAAAAATTACAGAAACCATTTCGAAAAATGGAGAATCAGTTAAGAAAAAGGTTTCAGTTAATCTGGATATAACAGAGCTTATAAGGGAAAAGCAGCATCAGCCCTATTAATTAATTAATTAATTAATTAAAATTAGCAAGTAATGCTAGACCATGGTTTAGTGTTTGACATTATTATTATCAATTTGTATGGAATAATTCCCATAAAAATATGGAGTATGTGCATTTACTTACTACTATTTAATATCTAAGGCCATCGAAGGTACACACCATTTTACAGTAAAACAAGCATAAATAACTAACAAAATTTGAAACATTTTCTGTTTCTAGTTTGAAAGTGTTATTTCCAAGAAGAATTAAACCAAATAAATAAGAACATCTCTTTGTATCAATATTTCCAAATGAGGGAACAATTTAGGAAGGATAAAGAGATAGGCTTTTTGGAAAAAGATTCCCCATGGGATAAAGCACTCCAAGTACAAAACAAATTTATTACCAATGTATGAGAAACTATTGGTATGGAAAACAGAGAAAGAAGTGGTAAAGGACTGCATGGTCAAATGGGCGGCCAATATAGGCCACACAATTAGGATGGAAGATTGGGAAAAAATGTGGACTAAAAAAAATAAAATTTACTTATTTACTTATTTGTACAATATCTAGGAAAATTGGTACAAGATGTTTTATATAACACCGGCAAAGCTCTCAAATTATAAAAATATTAATGAGAAATGCTGGAAAAATGAAAAAGAAAAGGGAACGTTCCACCACATGTGTTGGAGCTGTGAAAGAGCTAATAAGTATTGGAGAGAGATACACAGAGCGTCCCAGCTTCAAACAAAATTTCAATTTAAACCAGATTATTTACTGTTGGGAATTACAGATTTCGATTTAGATAAAAGTAAGGATGCCCTGTTTAGTTTCCTGTCGTAGTCACTGTGAATCGTACATTTGGTATTTATGCGCTTGCGCAGTACAGCCTTCGGAACCTTCTAGAAAGTAAAATAACAATTTAGACCCCAGCTAGGCCCGCCCACCCTCTCCCCGAGTATAAGTAGCCCGTGGGCGGGGCTAGCCAGCAGTTCTCTTTTCCGCGCTCCTGTTGGTAGCCTGAGAACCTTCTTTCTCCGTGCGAGCTTCTGTGTGATTTATTGGATATTGACTGGACTGTTTTGGACTAAGATATCGGATTGTGTTTTTGGACCCTGTTTGCCACCGATTGACCCGGACTGTTGACTTCGATTTTTCTCGGGGCTCCATCTAGCTGGTCCCGCTAAAAAGTATGGCGACCACGTCATTTAAGCGGTGCTCCAACTGCCCCAACTTATATCCTAACACTGATGGGCACTCGTTGTGCTTAACTTGCCGGGGAGAGGGTCACCTCACTCAGTCTTGCTCGGTCTGCATGGCTTTCACGCCGTAGACCAGGAAGAGCCGAGAGCTCCGTCTCAAAGCTGCCCTCTACGAGAGGGCCCTGCTCCCGCCCACACCATCAGCACAGCAGGCACCCACGGCGGTGATGACCTTGCCTTTTTTGGATCGGGCCGGAGATTTGGCCAAGAAGAGGGCTAAAAAGCCAAAGGACAAGGCCTCACAAGATGGCCGCCGCCCAATATTGAGCAAAAAAGCGGCTTCGAAAAGGGCGGGAAGCGCCGCTTCTTCCTCTGCCACCTCAGCTCCTCCCCCTGTAATGGCGGAGCAGCATGAACAGCCGGGCCGGCCTGTGGCAGCACCTACCTTGAGTATGGAGCCGGCGGACGCTACTCCTGTTCGAGCATCTCTCTCGAGGCCGGAGAGCCTATTACCAGAAACTCTATTGACTCCTGTGATGCCTATATTGTCTCCCTCCGGGATCGAGGGAGGCGGAGAGGCGACCCTGAGAGAGGAGAGGCTGTCCTCTGTAGCTCCGCCTACAACTCCGCCCCTGGAAGCGGCGCCATCCTGTAGCGGCGCGTTTGGAGGCATATTCAATGGCCCGCCTCCCCCCGCTGCCGAGGCGAATGCGGGGATTCCTTCCCCGAGGCCAGCAATCGCGGAGCTCCTGCAAGCCCCTGCAGAGGGGCCAGCTGATTACCCAGCTCAGATGATGTTGCCAGCCAGGCCATCGGGGCCGGATGCCTCTCGAGCCCAGCAGCGGGATGGCCGGGGATCCCGTCGCCCCAGCAAGCGCCCCAGGCGCTCTAGATCTCCCTCGCGGAGAAGCAGAGGCTCTCGGCGCCGGCGATACCGAGCCTCCACGAGGAGCAGCAGGCGATCCAGGTCTTCCTCCTCCTCCTCCTCCTCTTCGACCTCATCCTCCTCCTCCTCTTCACCCTCCCCCAGGCGCAGGAGGCGCTCCCACCGATCCCGAAGACGGGTTGAACCGAGGTCGACGGCCCCGCAGGGTTTTTGGCAAATGGCCCCGTCGGGCCAACTCATCTTTGTGCCGGCTCCGGTCCCCTTTTCAGTGGCAGCAGCTCCCCCTCCCCCGCCCCTTCCGGTATCGGGGCAGGAAGGGAATGGCCCTAGACAAGGCGCTTCGCCCGCGCGGGCCCACCCGCCACAGGCCACTCCAGCGGGCCCTGCCTCGACCCCGAGGGGGGGTGCTGGCCCAGCAGGGGATGGGCTGCGGGCAGTGGGCTGCCAGCCGCTTGGCCCTGAGACACCGATGGGCGCTACAAGTGGTGCTGATTTGATTTTGTGTAGCTCTCCTGCTGTAAGGGCTCCGGCCAATTCGGCCACCACCCGCCCAGCTGAACTGGACGTTACCACTACGACTCCCTTGAGGGCGGCACCAGTGGACTTGCCAGTGACTTCGGCCCAGGATGATAATGAACCGAGGGACAGCGATTCCGGTTCAGAACCACCTGAGGTGGCTCAAAATTTGGGGGGTGAGGATGCCTCTGTTGTTTTTCCTGCCGATTTTCATAACTTTGCAGCCTTGGTTGAAAGAATGATAAGGGCCTTAGACATTCCTGCCCCTAAACCTCCTGAACATGTCGAGGACCCGATGTTCCCATCGGAGGAACAAAATGTGGTATCTTCCTCTGCCCTCCCTGTGTTGCCCTACCTATTGAAACTAGCAAAGGTTGTAGACATGGCTCCATCTGCTGTGCCGGCCGTCCCTAGGCGGTTAGATGCACTGTATAAAATTGATATGACTACAGCCAAGTGGGCGCTGGCGCCACCCAAGGCCAACACGGTGGTGGCGGAGGTCACCAAGTCCAAACGGCCCAAGAACTCAGTGACCACCCCCCCAGACAGAGAGGGTAGGAAATTGGACACATTTGTAAAAAAAGCGTATTTTGCAGCTAGTTTATTTACGCGTATGGCTCATTACGCTACTTATATGAGCGGTTACCAATCATTTCTATGGAACCGGATGTTGCAGCACATTGAGTCCATGCCAGTAGAGGAACAGCGCCTCCCCAAGGCACTGCAGGGCGAGGCCCTGGCGTTGTCGAAACTACAGAAAGACTTCGCCAAACATATGGCCGAGACGGCGGGCAATTTGTTCGCCACTGCCACGTCCATAAGATGGCATGCCTGGTTAAGAGCCTCTAACCTTTCCGAGGAGGGGAAAGCCCTAGCTGAGGACCTCCCCTTTCATGAGGAGGGCCTCTTCAACCCCAATACAGACGACAATTTAAAACAAAAGCAAGATGTTAGGCAATCAGCCTACAAATTCGGTTATACATGGCAGCCATATAATCAACCAAGGACCAAATGGCAGCAGTCTGCGACCCCTTATCGCAAACCTTTTAATAGTTCCTTTTCGGGGCCCGTAAGGAATAGATTTTCTGGGAATTCCAGATTCCAGGGAGCTCGTCGAACCCCGTATTTTCAAAAGGGTAGGGCGCAATCATTTCAGGGGAAGCCTAAGCTCTCAGGCGCCTCCAAGAAGCGCCTTTGACGTTTCTTCGGTGAGTCTGGGGGCTGGCGCGCCTGAGCCTATACCAGCTCCAGAAGAGTCCTGGTCAGGGATTCCCCCTCCACATTGTTCTACTGGGTTAAACACTGAGGTCCCCGTTGGACCATCCCCCTTTTTCAGGGATAGACTTGCCCCTTTCCATTCTGAATGGGCACGCATCACGACGGATGCCTGGGTTTTGTCTATTGTGTCTGATGGTTATGTTATTGAATTTGAAGACATCCCTAGGGTGGGTCAGTTGAGAGACACTGCTTCCTCCCCTCAGCTTATGGGGGAGATTGGAATGTTGTTAAAAAAAGGGGCTATCTCGTTGGTGGACCCCTCTGCTGTTCCGTTCTGTTTCTTTTCAAGATATTTTCTGATCATCAAACGTGGAGGTGGAATGCGCCCAATCCTTGATTTGAGAGCATTAAATAAACATATTAAGCCAAAGAGATTTCGGATGGTGACTCTTGCTTCCATAACCCCTCTCCTGTCAAGGGGGGTCTGGTTCACGACTGTAGACCTTAGGGATGCGTACTTCCACATCTCCATTGCCCCGCACCATCGCAGATTTCTCTCCTTTAGAGTGGATGGCCAAGCTTATTGTTTTAACGTTCTACCCTTTGGCCTTTCTGCTGCCCCAAGGGTCTTTACAAAATGTATGGCGGTAGTGGCTGCCCATCTGAGGACGAGGGGCGTGACCGTCTATCCATATATTGATGACTGGCTGATAGTGGGCAGATCCCGTTACGTGCTTCAAAAACACGTGTCCATGGTTTTGTCTCTTCTCCAGTCGCTGGGCCTTGTCCTCAACCGGGAGAAGTCGGTGCTGGTGCCTTCACAACGCATTCAATTCATCGGGGCTCTTCTGGACTCTGTCGCCGAGAGAGCCTTTCTGCCTGGGGACCGCTTTGCCAACCTGCGCGACCTGATCAGCCTGACCATCTCGGAACCCGACATGTCGGCCAAGCATTTCCAGGTGCTATTGGGACACATGGCTTCGACCACGTCGGTCATCCGCTATTCCAGGTTGCGTATGCGGCCACTCCAATCTTGGTTCCTCTCCAAGTTCAACCCGTTGGTGGACAACCCAGCCGTGAGACTGTCCCCACCATCGTGGGTCCGCTCCTCGCTCCGATGCTGGATGGACGCAGAGTGGGCTTGTGCGGGTCTGCCTTTCTACGCCCCTCGCGCCACAAGGACGGTCACCACAGACTCCTCTTTGACGGGCTGGGGTGCCCATTCTCAAGGCCTAGTGGCTCACGGCATGTGGGGAGAAGAAAGCACTCTTCACCTAAACGCGCTAGAGCTTCTCGCCGTCGACAGGGCCCTGAGGTCCTTCGAGAGGGTGGTCACAGGTCAGGTAGTACACGTCCTCACCAACAACACCACGGTGATGTACTACCTGAACAAACAGGGAGGCACACACTCTCACACCCTCCTGGCCCTTTCATTACAAATTTGGGAATGGTGCATAGACAGGGGGATTCATCTTCTTGTGACCCATGTGCCAGGAGAGTTGAACCTGTTAGCAGACTCTCTGAGTCGGAACCCACTAACACATCACGAATGGTCCCTGAACCAGGAAGAGGTGCAGAGGCTCTTCCGAGCATGGGGAACCCCAGAGCTGGACCTTTTCGCAACACGGTCCAATTCGAGGTGCCCTCTCTTCTGCGCACGAGAACATGCGTCGCCTCAGGGGAGGTGTCTGGGAGACGCCTTCGTCCAGACTTGGACGGGCCTCAGGACCTACACGTTCCCTCCCTTCCCGCTCCTATTGAGGGTAGTGGCGAAACTCCAAGCAGAAAACGCACATTGCATACTAGTGACCCCTTGGTGGCCGAGGCAGCCGTGGTTTTCGCCGTTGCGCCTGCTGGCGAGGGGAGTGTTCACCCGCCTGCCAGACAGGACAGACCTCTTAACATCACAGGGAGGCCAAGTGTTGTACCCAGAGGTACACAGACTGAGACTCACTGCCTGGCGGATCCTCCCCAGTCTGTAGCCCCATTTTCTGATTTGTCTCATCCGGTGCTCCGAATCATCGAAGCGGCCCATAGACCGTCTACTAAGCGGTCTTACCTTTACAAATGGTCGAGGTTCTCCTCCTATGCAAGGGGTCGGGGAACGAACCCTGACACTGCTCCCATCTCTTTAGTGTTAGATTTTCTAGTGTCACTATTGGATGCAGGGTTATCCTACCCATCGTTAAAATGTTACTTGGCCGCTATTTTGTGGTTTCGTAGAAAATTTGGCCTCCCCTCTTGCTTTCTAGATCCTCTTGTGAAGACTTTTTTAAGAGGACTCATGAATACTAGACCCCCAGTAGCTCCTGTCGCCCCCTCTTGGAGCTTGGAGTTGGTGCTTGGTTCGCTAATGAAGGCCCCTTTTGAGCCTTTAGCATCGGCCAGCTTATTTTGCTTGTCATGGAAAACGGCCTTCTTAATCGCTATAACTTCGGCCAGGAGAGCTAGCGAACTGTGTGCCTTGAGGGCGGACCCACCGTACCTCAAATTTCACAAAGACAAGGCAGTTTTGAGGACTGATATAGCTTTCCTGCCCAAAGTGTCTACAAAGTTTCATATTTCCCAGGACCTGATACTTCCCTCTTTCTTCCAGAACCCCACCACTTCTCTGGAGAAAAACTTGCATTTGCTCGACGTTCGCAGGGCCTTAGCCTTTTATGTAGACAGGACGGCCCCCTTTAGAAAGACTCCCAGATTGTTTGTTAAATATCGTTCGGATGTCTTGGGCATGCCTGTCTCATCTCAGAGACTATCGTCCTGGATTGTGTCTGCAATTGAGCTGTGTTATCGACTGGCGGGCAAGGATTTGCCCCGTCCCATTAGAGGTCATTCAACAAGATCAGTGGCGACGTCTGCGGCGTTTTGGAAGGGAGTTCCTCTGGATGCTATCCTTTATCCGCTGTCCTTTGTGACGCACTATAAATTGGATGTTGTATCCAGGCGTGATGCGCAATTTGGCAGAGCTGTGTTGTTTTCGGCTGTGGCATGATGCCCACCATCCTCGGTTAGTAGCTCGCTAATCTACCAAATGTACGATTCACAGTGACTACGACAGGAAATTATAAGTTGCTTACCTGTAACTGTAGTTTCCTGAGTAGTCACCTGTGAATTCGTACATACCCGCCCATCCTCCCCGCGAGTTCATGCCACGCCTTCCAGCTGCTTTGCGGCGGAAGAGAACTGCTGGCTAGCCCCGCCCACGGGCTACTTATACTCGGGGAGAGGGTGGGCGGGCCTAGCTGGGGTCTAAATTGTTATTTTACTTTCTAGAAGGTTCCAAAGGCTGTACTGCGCAAGCGCATAAATACCAAATGTACGAATTCACAGGTGACTACTCAGGAAACTACAGTTACAGGTAAGCAACTTATAATTATGTAACATCAGCAGCCAGAATAGTCTTTGCTAGGTATTGGAGGAAGAAAGAAACCCCAAGTTTAAAAGAATGGTTAGTTAAAATGATGGAAATTAGAAATATAGACAGCTTGACACAACAACTTAGACACAAACAAAATAAATTAACAACAGATTGGAGTTTATTAACAAAGTTTATGGAAAAAGAGAAGATGGAAATTTGGATATAAACATTATTTACAAAAGAGCAAATAGCCCGAAAGACCCCAAAGAAGAAGAGGGTATAGTATAAAAGAAGATACAAAAAGAGATGATATATCCCAGGGAAGAGAAGATGGGAAGCCAAACCGCTCCCCTCCCCATACCCCCCCTACTATCCCCGATACCTACCCTCTTCCTTCCATTACCCCCCAATCCCCACTATCCCCTATACTGTCCTTCACCCATGATAACCCCTTTTTTAAAAAAACCCTCTTTATTTCACACCTGTGTACTGCATAAATCACCGACGAATATGTTTAACTCTTCTCCCTGATAAAAAATCTCACTCCCACATCGGATGAACAGTAAAACATTAAGTGATTAAAAGGTAAGGACCACACACAGATTTGCCCATATTTAAGCCCTCTGAGTGCTATGGGGGCATAGTGTTGATTCGTGGCCATAATGTTGATTGCTGTAGGATTGACTCACATGAAGCAAATTTTGGATTTCAGTCAGCATAGAATTTGTTAAAATAAATTAAACAGCTGTTTTAGTTCTTAAATTAAGACTAATGGGCTAGGTTTCAAAAACATCGGCATAATGGTCATAAAATAGCCTTTTCTTTCTATTTCAAAAAGAACATCTATTTATGCAAGATAAATGAATGCACCTGGGGAGAAAACAACAACTGTTAGTGAGGAACGTATGCCAAGCAGACAGTTTTGGAAAAAGCAGTCAACTAATTCATACTGTAATACAGAATACAGGTTGGATAGACCTCATCCATAATGCTTGAGACCTGAAGTGTTTTAGATTTCTAATTATTTTGAATTTTGGGATGCCTCTGTCACATCATATAGAGTCTTAGTACTTTCAGTTTAGGGGTGGACATTAAGAGAGTTCCAGTGCCTCCAAACTATAAACCCCAGGATTACAGAGTATTAAACCACGTGGAATATAATTCCCCTATAATTGTGTAGTGCTATTAGATCAAATATCAATGATTTTGATATCTATAAGGTAATAAGCAGGGGTGTTCAACTTCACAGCAATCCTCTCTATATTTCTTTCTCTCCTGAATCTACATGACTACTCAGTGCCACCAGAAGTGACATGTCATTTATATTTGTAGAAACAAACCCAAATATATACAATCTTTGGGATTTTGTGGTTACACAAAATTGTCGTGCTTTTTGCAGGGTCTAATGCCCCCAGTGGTGCAATGGGTTAAACCACTGAGCTGCTGAACTTGCTTACCGAAAGGTCGCAGGTTCGAATCTGGGGAGCAGTGTGAGCTCCTGCTGTTAGCCCCAGCTTCTGGCAACCTAGCAGTTTGAAAACATGCAAATATGAGTAGATCAATAGGTACCGCTCCGGCGGGAAGGTAACAGTGCTCAATGCACTCATCCCGGCCACATGATCTTGGAGGTGTCTATGGACAATGCTGGCTGTTCAGCTTAGAAATGGAGATGGGCACCAACACCCAGAGTCGGTCACAACTGGACTTAATGTCAGGGGAAAACCTTTACCTTTACCTAATGTTTTGGGATAATTTTTTAAAAAATAGTGGATCTAAGATGGGATGCCAGAGTTTACACATAGACTATTGGCAGCACTTTCTCCGTCTGTTATAGAGTATAGCTGATGACAAATGCCTACTATGACTTGCTGACAACTTTCTTTTTCAGTAGCTGTAAAGGGAATAGAATGAAGTTCCATGAAAGAAGCCTGACTGTCTGGTATATTCTACACTACAATATATTGTTGAAGATCTCACTTGTTGCAGTCCTAAGTCTTGTAGGTCTAACCATACAAGTGTCAAGACTTGACGTTAAGCTACTAGGTTGCACCAATGATTAACAAATAATGAAATGTCAGTAGTTGTCTGAATCTTCTACAGCACCTCCTGGACTAGCATGGGAACTCATTATCTACCAGAAAAGAGGAGAAAAACCTTCTGCCGGCTCAGCAAAGTATTTTAATGGACTAAAAGATTGAGTTCTCTGAGCTGGTGCTAGCTCATGTGAAGCCACTGCCCATGTGAGATGTTTGCTTCGTAGTAACTGAATTGCCATGGGCAACTGCAACGTGTGTGTCCCGACCTTCTGCCAGCATATTTTAATGTTTAAAGCATTGCTTCCTACTGAAAAACATTTCAGCTTATATCTGCTCAGACACGAGCTGGAAGATATGTTTTCCCCAATGTGCTCTCTGTCCAGTTTATCTGTCTCTTGCCCCTCTTTTTGTTGCTGATTGCAAACAACATAGTGCAGCACTGAAGCACTGATTGCTACAGATTTTGTTTTCAGATGACAAATTCCTGCTCTGGCCACAATAGCAAAATTCTTAGTATTGAAATGTCCCTTGTGAGATGACTATGGTACCAACAGTTGTCTACAATCAAAACCAATGACAAAACCTAGTATCCTTTAGCAACTGTAAGAAGGGGTATTTGTGGACTGAATGAAATTTCAACCTTCTTGTGCAGCAACAATGAACATATTGGTAGCCGTTGGTCGGACTAAACTGAAATACAATTAGGTGGATTAATTGATTTTATGTTCTGCTGTAATCGCCTATATTCTATGTTAAAGGTTTTTTTTTCCGGGCAGATAATTCATAGATTTAAAATTACTCTAAAATAAATTGATGTGTTCTTATTTTAAAAAAATAATATTATATAGTCTTCAATATTTCAATACTTTATAGTGAAAAAAGAATGCAAACCCAAGCTACTTCTATGGAATTTGAAGGCCTGGCCTCACCAGTATTATTTTGATTGCCTACCTTAAGGTCGTAGAACCAGAATAAAAAGATGTATTTCTCGACACCTGGGGTTGAGTCAATCCCAACACATTAAACTCCAGAATGTCATTTTCTCCTAGCAAACGTTTCACATCCAGTTCCCTCTTAAGGCAGATAATATGCTACTCAAACTCAGGAAGCAGGATAGATGTGCCATAACCACAATAGATCTTTTGTATCCCATGGTAGTGCTTGAATGATACATTTCCTTCTTGGGTCAGCTTCTGTTGGACTCTAATTCCAAAACATCAGGCTATTATGACAAGGAAATATGACATGGTGTTTCTGACTGATGAACTTCCACAAGTGCTTTTGCTCTTCCCACTTGAACTGTTGCACTTCAGCACATATCGGCTTTTAACCAAAAGTATTGTGTGCATTATTTGCAAGGATAGGTCATAAGACATTTCTTGCATATTCTTTGCAGGAAAACACAAGGTAGTGGAGGAATCTCACACCAGCAAAAAGTAAAGAATCTGTTTACCGAATTGCCCTTTTACCTTGGATGCCTGCATAATTTGTTTATTTAATCTTTAATATTTATTCATTCAAGGAAGAATTATTTGAAGATGAACCTACAATTTTAGAAAGTGAAGTGGAGGCTGTGTGCAAAGCACTTTGGAGAATTAAATCAGGAATAGATGGCTTTCAAAGTACAGTGACAAAATCTACACTGGTTCTAACTAAAGTCTGTCAACAACAAAAACAATGACTCACAGATTGGAGATGCTTGATATACATTTCAATCCCAAAGAAAGGGGATACCAGGGATTGCAATAACAACAGGATTGCTGCATTCATCTCCCTTACAACAAAACGATGCTCAAAGTTCTGTAACACTTCTACCATAGTTGGAGTGACAAATGCCAGATGTCCATGCTGAGTTCAGGAAAGTAAAGGGCAATAGGGGTCATATTACAGATAGTGGAGCATACCAAAGGATTTCCAAAGAAAATCAGCCAGTGCATTATAGATTATGGCAAGCTCTTTGATTGTGAATTGTATTACTTGTAACGATAATGGATGTGCCACAACATTTGATTGTTTCAATACGTAAACTATACTCAGCACAAGAATACAGAGAAACAGAATGATTTCCAATTCTCAAGGAGGTTAGGGAAGGTGCATACTATCATCCTGTCAGTATGCTGAACATACATCAAACAGGATTGGACTCACAGGACAAACATGTGAAAACTAGGAAAAAAAAGATTAACATTTTAAGATATACAGATGACAGCATAGTGCTCACAAAAATAGTAATGACTGAATAATTACTTTAGAAAGTCAAGGAAGGAAATGAAATGTCAGGATTATAGTTAAAGATTAGGGGAAAAAACCCACAGAAGATAATTTAAAAGCAGATGGTAAAGACATTAAAATAGTGCAAGATTTTCCATACCTTGGCGCAGTCAATATTCAGTCAAGAAATGAGAAGAAAGCTGGATCTTAGAAGACCAGATAAGAAGGAACTAAACGAGATCCTTAAGTCTCAAGATACATCACTGAATGCTAAAGCCAGGTTTGTCCATTCCCTCATATTTCCTGTTTATATGTATGGTTGTGGGATTGTGGCGCAGCTGGCTGAGTGTCAGCTGCATTAAGATCACTCTGACCAAAAAAGGTCATGAGTTCGAAGCCAGCCCGGGTTCGAGTGGGTTTCCAACCAATTGTGTAGCCTGTTGTCGACCTTTGCAACCCGAAAGACAATTGCATCTGTCAAGTAAGAAAATTAGGTACCATCTTAAAGTGTGGGGAGGCTAAATTAACTAATTTATGAGGCCATAAAAAAGGACTCCGGCAAGCACTCCAGCAAAAAGCATGCAGGGAATGCGGAAGTACTTCATCAGTGTTGCAGATGGACGATGAAAGCGACAGCTCCACTGGCGGCCAGAGAAAGTTAAATAGCCTCTGTCTATGTCTGTATATGTTGTATGTCAAAATTGGCATTGAATGTTTGCCATATATGTGTACACTGTAATCCGCCCTGAGTCCCCTGATAAGGTGATAAGGGTGGAATATAAAAGATGTAAATAAATAAATAAATAAATAAATAAATATTGTGAAAGCTGGATTGTTAAAAAAGCTGACAGGGAGAGCATCATCTTATTTCTGTTGATACCCTGGACTACCAAGAAGAGAAATAAATGGAGCAGATCAAGAATCCAAGACTTGTGTCCTTTGCCAATATCATGAGAAGACATGACACACTAGAGAAGACAATAATGCTTCATAAAGTAGAAGGGAGTAGGAAAAGAGGAAGACCACATTACAGATGGATAGACTAGGTCAGTGGTTCTCAACCTGTGGGTCCCTAGATGTTTTGGCCTTCAACTCCCAGAAATCCTAACAGCTGCTAAATTGGCTGGGATTTCTGGGAGTTGTAGGCCAAAACACCTGGGGACCCACAGATTGCGGACTATTGGGCTAGGTCAAGTCTTGATCAAGGTAGATGATAATTGACGATTTCTTATTCATTGGGTTGTCATAACTGATAACTGTTATTGAAGTTAACTTGATAGCAATTATCGGCACAGTGAAGCTTTCAAAGACCTGAAAAGATTCTAACAACAACATGTGATGGTATCAGCCTTTTGTGTAGGCTGATTACATATTATGTTGTGAGAAACAAATAATCATGCAACACCCTGCAATTTTTCTTTCACGCTTATACGTCTTTTCAGAGTCAAGTATGAAGACAATTAATTCCTATTTACTTTTAATTCTTCCCAAGTAACAAAGGCATAAGTAAGATACATTATGATTATAATGTAACAAAATAACATGTGATTTTATAATATAACTGTAAATTTTAAAGTAGGATCATAATTTTTGAAGTACACGTAAGTTGAAATATAAACTGTAATAATACATTTTATTTATATTTTGCCCCCTCTCCCCGAAGGGACTCAGGGCAGCTCACAACATATGCCAAACATGTCTCTTCTTTTGCCATTTCTAATATTGGCATTCCATGTTTCTGGTTGGAAACCTCCCCAGTGGTGTTTGGAAAAGTCAGGAGAAGGAATCAGGTTTTGGATCTCACTTCCTATGTGACTTCATCACATACCTTGGAGAAAGAAATCCGCCTCCTGCTGTGATCCCTAGCACCCGTTCCTGGTACTACAGAGCTCCATCCTTAAAAATCTCATGCAGAGATCAAATATTCAATATTGCATCTGCTAATCAGTGAGACTGGCGAATATTACACTGAATCTTTCAGAGCATGAACTGCAAGACATGAGGAAATTATACAGCCAGTACTGATTTATCTAAATGTGTTCTTGATGCACAATCAAACAAGACATTTGTGACCTGCCTCTTCGGTAATGATTTATGGCAGTGCTCGTATACATTTCTTGCTTTTGTGTAGGCTGATTACATATTATGTTGTGAGAAACAAATAATCATGCAACACCCTGCAATTTTTCTTTCACGCTTATACGTATTTTCAGAGTCAAGGATTGACTGTAAAAGATATAAATGTACAAGTTAGTGCTAGTTTACAGTTTTTAGGCATATTTACTAACTGCTTTGCTGCACTAAATTCATGGAAAGTACAGATTTATTTACTTTTTATTTCTAATATTTAATATCCTGCTGGTTAATCCAGGGGGTTCTCACAGTGGCTTACAAATGTAATAAAATTAAAAGACATATAAACAAATAAAAACAGCAGTCATGAAACACTAAAGCAATATGAACACAAATCAACTGCAAGTCAATAAAACCTGACTCAGATTTACCAGCCAAAAAGCTTTCTTGAATACAATAGATTCCTCCCCCTCCCCATCTCCAGTCATGATTATTTGATGCTCAAGCACCAGGCACACGATTCTCTGCTTTTAAAAACACAGGCACTGTTCAGACTGTTAAATATTGAACTGGGAATAATGCTAGTGCTTGCAATAAAATAAATAAATTGTATTGTAATTACTTTCCTGACATGGCGCTGCAGAGTCATGGTGAGAAAATGCCGCATCATGATGTGCAGCTGCAAAGCCTCACAGCTGGGGTTGAATCTTATCAGAGCTTGTTAGTGTTTTGTAAGCAATTAAAATAACAGTGAGCAGTCTAAATAAATTGGTTATCTCCAGTGTGCCATTCACATAGCTTAGAGGATTCTACCATTCATATTTGGCAACAGCTTTGGCATTACAGTACAGTTTACATCATATGACTGCCATACACTATTGTTTCTTGGGATAGACAGTATTCAATAAGGACTATTAATACTCAACAATGAAGTTGGTTTTGTGATACATAGTGTTTTTTGTTGCGTTAAGTGTATTTGAGTCAAGTCCAGTGCAGAAGACACAATAACGTTGCACCCAGGCAAGAGGAAAAAAACAGAAAAACTTTACTCTTATCAGCAGAGTTAAAACATAAACTTGCAATGTTACAAACAGTGCAACAAACTTACATAGTCTTTGTAAGCAATACAGAATAAGGCTTCTTCATCTTTATCCAAATGAGAGAACAGTAGAAATGGTTGAGCAAAATGCCTGAGCAAAGGCTCCTCGGAGCAAAAGCTGAACTGTATTTTAAAACCCATACAGTTATATCCCACTGGGTGTGGTCTGAACTTACTAGTTGACCTACATTAACAGCTGCACATAATAATCAACAGTATAAGGTTTTCTTTAACACACATATACTTGATCCTGTTACTGCTTGCTGTAATATTTTTTATGTTTGGTTTTAGCCAGTGGCAGTTTGTGGACAAACAGGGAATGTACCAACCCCTAAAATAAAGGGGGAATACCTCCTTGTCAGAATGTGTAAATTACTCAGCATTTATTTAAGTTCTAACAGAATCAGTGTCTCAGGATTAACCACAGGTTCACTGTAATTGGGGTGTGGTAGTAGAGTGCGGCGACTGTTGCATACAGGTTTGTAGTACCCAATGAGGTTTTGATGAGAGTCGGCGGTTTGTGTATTAAGATTGGTGGATAGTGATAGGAGAGAGAGTTTGTATATTTGTATTAATACTGCAACTTAAGACTAGCCTTCCAATTGGAAGAAATAGCTTTGTGTCTGCGTGTTGCTCTTGTTCCTAAGGAGACTACTTCACTGCAATAAGGTATTTAGCTCCCTAACAGGAGCGAAGAGTCCTTTCCGCTATACAACAGGGAATTTCAAGCTGATCTGAACTCCTGAGACTCCACACTGTTCACAAACTGCCCAGTGGCTTCAGCATATTCATAATAAAGAGCATAATAAATATCTTGTAATGGATGTTAAAATGATTAATTTAAAAGTCTATATAAATATAACATATCCAAAACGTATTACTGTATCACAAAGGATGCATTACCCTGTCTAGTAATCTTTCTTGAATTAGTACCATTTGGTAGTATTTCACAGTCTGCAAAAGGTGTTTGGCTGTTATCAAACTCTATTTTTCTGCTATGCCATTAACATTTGGCATTTGCATGAGAAGAAAGAACAAAATGTTGTAGAATACCCTTGCCTTGCCTCCTAATAGAAAAGCTCTTCTCAAAGTTTGACAGGCCAACAACAATCCAGCAATGTCTTCCTCTAGGATACAGTAACACCCCTGTTCCACCGTGTGTTTGCCTAATCGGGTCACTAAATGAATTAGGCTTTCTAACCCTAATTCGTAGCCCTCCTAGCCATAACCCATTTTTGACTCTTGCACTTTGATATTGTCCCTGCCCTGGAGTTGTACTGTATTAATCTGACTTGGTCCTTTCAGCCTTAATTTATCACCTGCATCTCACACTTTACCATCAGCCTTTGTTTGGGAACAGAGTTGTGTCTTTATTTGTAGTCTGTCTGTGCAATTTTCTTGCAACAGCTGAGGATATGGTCCATGGTTTCATCAGCTTCTTTGTACAGTCTGCATTTTGGGTCATCAGCTGATTTTTCAATCCTGGCCTTAATTCCAAAACCACGATTTCATTTTTTTCCTAAAAGAAAGGAGGGAGGACACCGATCTAATCTCACTGGGAAGTGAATTCCACAAGTGGGGAGTCACCACCGAGACTCCCCGCTTGTGGAGTCTCGGTGGTGCCCATCAGAAGTATTTGCGAGGCTGGTGGGACCGAGAGCAGGGCCTCCCCGGTGGATCTTAAAGGCGGAGTGTAGAGGGAGATACATTTGGACAAGTAAGCTGGGCCAGAGTCATATAGGGCTTTATAGGCCAAGACCAGCATTTTGAATTGTGCTCAGAAATGGACCGGCAGCCAATGGAGAAAATTAATTATTAGAAGGAATAGTTGAGGGCTACATAAAGCTCTCAGATATAGTATGTTGCTTATATTGCTATGCCAATTCACATAAGAATGGAAAAAGGAATTGATGACTATACTTTACATTCTTTTTAGCATAAAGCCAGTTCCCTATCATCTACATATATAGTGGCTAAAAACAAACAAAGAATTTCCATAGAAACCCAAAGGCAAAAGAAACCTTTTGAATGAGTTATTCTGAAATATAATGACACCAAAAGAGGCAACTATTTGAAAGGAATTCATGGGGATGAAACAAGGCTTTGTGCCAGAAGAGAATTCTATTGCAAGATCAGACCAAAGTATGGGAAGAACTCATTTGTTTTAGGCCTCTCTGGGGGAAAAAAGAACCCACTTTCTGAAATCAGCACTGGAACTGCCGTTCATATTCAAATAGCCTCTTATGTAACGAAAGCAAGGAGATACACACTTCATTATCTTCTTGCTGATTTGGATCAGCAGGTGGCTTAGGCCTGCTGCGGAGTAGCAATTTTTATATTGCTCCTCAGCAAATAACTTGGCATTAAGAGTTTTATGCTGTACCGAGGAGTAACATTAGCATTACCATTAATGAATGCTAATAGAGCACTTTGCCCTGAGAAAACTGCCTATTTGCATTCATGTAGCCAAGTACAAGGTCAGTGCACATAACATCCAGGATTGTGACAGAAACTAGTAAATTAAACACTGAACCAGAAACAGTTCCACGCTTGTCTTTAAGTGCATTGCGGGGATGCAAAGTCGGAGAGAAAGAAGCAGCCCATAATATTTGAGGGCACAATATGTATCTCTTTACCTCCCAGTCTCTCTGGGTCACAGTCCTAGCATATTGTAACATTTTGAGGTGGATTTCCAGGCTCTCCAGATGGAATTGAAATATTAACTACCCACCTTTTTAGAAGTGCGCGAGGCACCAGATCATATGCCCAGATCATTCAATTTCTCCTAAGACAGAGAATACAGCCTGAGCAGCAATATCCATCAGGTATATGCACTCACCTGTGATTAACCTTACTTGGCCGTAAAATGTCACAATTCTTGAGTACACACGAAGCTGAAAGAATATACATTTGTCGGTAAAAAGGTGACTGAAGAAAAGCCGTGGGATGACATTTTTCGCGAGGGTGGGAGTTTGCATCTTGGCTGTGAGGGGAAATTGCTTTTTCTGTAAATCTTGGGCCCAACAGAATAAAACACACATTTCTTTCCAGTTGGGAAGCCATTCTCATCGACATAATGAAGGCATTGTATGCTGTGACTTCTTGCAAACTCGGAGAGAAACCAATCTGCAATCTTGACAGATATGATCTTTTCCAGGATGTGCTATTCATTTGCAGCGGCAGGAGACCTCAATTAATTTATGAGAGGGACAACAGACAGTGAACTCAGCCTAGGTGGCGGTGTTCCCATATGAATTTATGTGCTGGTTATTTAACAACAAAAAAAAAAGATAGAAAAAAGATTTATATTAAGCTTTTCTTTCATTCCAACAGTACATTAAAATTCTAATGGAAGTTATTTATATGCATTTGTTGGATTGAATGATATTTATTGTCCAACCCAAAAAGGGAGGAGGGGGAGAGGTAGGAATACGAAAAAAAGTGGGGAGGAAGAAATGTTCCATAGCTTTCCAAACAGTTACTTTTAAAGCTAGAAGTGCAGAAGATGCCAGGGAGCAAAGGAAGAATCTGGAGGAAAAATATTTGCAGAAATGGTTGTCATGCTGTGAGTAATATGTTGGAAGTGCTTTCCCCAAAGCCCGAGCAACAGTAGCCAATATCACTTTAGGCAACTACTTTCAGAGTGACCTCCATTCTACAGCAAAGTGGTCAAAAATTGCTTAGGCTGGAGGCTGCTTTTATTTTTGAGAATATAACATTTAGACTGCCTTCCCAGCTGCAAATCTTTCAGTATAGCATGCCTAATAATAATATAGAAATATAGTAAAAATTATCTCAAAACAGAAATTGCAACATTACAAACATATTGTAGCTGGTGTGGTACAAGCCATTTCTCACCGATCACTGATCTATTCTGAAATACCAGAAATTCCTTGGCTGTCTTTAAAGACTTTGTGAGTGTTAATCATTGAATTAGTATAATTTTCTGGGATGAACTCCATATACAAGTTGGTCACCACAGTACATTTAACAAAATATAATTACTTATTAGATTCATATTCTGCCTTCTGTTCGTCAGGATAACTCAAAGAAGCATACACATGCACACACTACACAGAAGAGGAAATTTCAGCAGGTGTACTTGTTATCCATATCTGCTGATATACTCTCTTCTACACAACTATTACAGGCAGTTTTCAGTCTGGTGATGGTATGTGTAGGGCACAAATGGGTAACTCTTGTGTGTTGGGGGCCACATTAGCAACAGAGTAGGGAGGCTGCACTACTTATTGCTTCCAAGGAAAATAATGCATTTTATATTCCCAAATATAGGGAAACCCCAGTGGCACAGTGGGTTAAACTGCTGAGCTGCTGAACTTGTTGATCGAAAGGTTGCCGGTTCGAATCTGGGGAGTGGCGTGAGCTCCCACTGTTAGCCCCAGCTTCTGCCAACCTAACAGTTCGAAAACATGCAAATGTGAGTAGATCAATAGATACCACTCCAGTGGGAAGGTAATGGCGCTCCATGCAGTCATGCCGGCCACATGACCTTGGAGGTGTCTACGGACAATGTCGGCTCTTTGGCTTAGAAATGGAGATGAGCACCAACCCCCAGAGTTGGACACGACTGGACTTAATGTCAGGGGAAACCTTTACCTTTACCTATGTTCCTGAATGCTGTCTTCTCTAGGGAACATGAGGGCATTTTGCCACATTGCTGGACCCTTTGGGCCATATTTTGTCCAGAAGAGTAAAAAAGAAAAAAAGAAAAAGGAAGTGACATGGAAGTTTCTTCCACATTTTGACACCCAAAGGGTCTTGTGGGCATGTGACCATGGGCTGCATTTTGCCTGTAGCTGATATTTAGGGATGCTTCGTAGTTTCCTCTTTGGGCACTGCTACAACTAGTTGTAAATTTGTTCATCTTCAGAAGGCTGTCCAGATGTCTTCACTCCTGGCTGGTGAGCTGTGGCACACAAGGGACTTTCATGTCATTGCCACAATGACATGCAACCATTTAAAACCAAGTCTTAAGTATGAATGATGAAATGATGCTAAGTTATATAAAACAAACAAACCCAATTTCTGTATAGCCAAGGGACACAGGATCACAATTCCTCAAGGAATTTCTGCCAAAGACAGTTGTTTCCCTTAAAAATAGCTGCAGTGCAGCAACCAGAACTGCATTTTCTCATCTCCCTTCATATTTCTATAACAATTTTACCTTGCAGTTTTTAAGATAAAGTGGGATATTTTAAGTTCAATTGAATTCAACCTTAGAGATTTATGGTAAAACCTTATAGAAACCTGAGAGTATGTCCTGCTGAAATCAGCAATGTGAGATGGCCCTGCTCAGCACATACTTTATTTTTGTATTGAAACAGCAGGTCTCAGACATATCGAGATTGTACTTGTCACATTTTATTGTTCTTATTTGTTTATTTATTTATTTATTTATTTATTTATTTATTCGTGAATTCATTTGATTTATGCCTCTCTCCCAAAACTGGGACTTGAGGCAGTTCATAAGATTTTTAAAACAGGTGCAAATATCCTTTTATTCTTCATCCTCATAGCATATTCATGAAATGGGAAATTCATACACTTTAATTTGTTTAGTGGAAAAGTGATAGTTGTGTCTTATTTAGGTTTCAAGAAGTGTATACATCATTTAACTGCTTTCTAAAGACTTAACTATCAGATTTGATAGATGCAGTTGTTTGGATCCCCCGCACCCACGTTCTTATGGAGATAGTATCCAGTGCAGAAGCAGTAACTAACGACTTTATAGCACAGAAGTGGCAAATTGGCACAGAATCAAAAGTGGTGGCCCCTACTGCATGATTCTAGTCTGCCATCTTCCTGTGACATTGCAAAATCTGCCATATTCCCACGATAAAGGCACCTCTGTGACAGGCAAATCCATCAATACCCCCTGATCAAACCATGGTGGCGCATTGGGTTAAACCCTTGTGCCAACTGAACTGCTGACCTGAAGGTCAGTGGTTCAAATCCGTGAGACTGGGTGAGCTCCTGTCTGTCAGCCACAGCTTCCCATGCAAGGACATGAGAGAAGCCTCCCACAGGATGGTAACACATTTGGGCATCCCCTGGGCAATGTCTCTGCAGACGACCAATTCTCTCACACCAGAAGCAACTTGCAGTTTCTCAAGTCGCTTCTGACACAATAAAAAAAATCAATGATGCTACCACCTACCTCATGCAATGATACCGGATGCTTCTCTCATTAAAAGATTTTCTTTTAAATTCCACTTTGTGTAATTTTGGTGAAATTTCTTTCCAAACTTTTTTTAAAGGAAGGCATAGTGAGGGGATGAAATTACACTGCTCACTGAGAAGTGCTAATGAAGTACTTTGCACTTCCGAGTTACACACCACCAACAGTGTTGTGATGATGAGGGAGACTATACTGGTAAGTTCCCACTATCCCTGGTCCTGTAAATGGCATGACTTCATGCAGTAAAGTCATAATGTTGTTTTTCCCTACATCCATTGTTATAATAATGGAAAAAGAAACACAAATGTGCTTCAAATATTATGGCAGATACTATGCATTAGGGAGACACCGTATAAATTTGGCCACAAGACACTTACCAACCCAAGAAGTGACCAACTCCCTTCACCAGGGCAAGAAAAAGTAACCAAAGCCCTCTTGACAAAGAGCCATCCAGCCATAGATGCAGATAGATACAGTATATTCTGGCGTATAAGACTACTTTTTAACCCAAGAAAATCTCTGCAAAAGTCAGGGGTCGTCTTATACGCAGGTGTAGTCTTATGCATGGGAGTCGTCTTAACTCTATATTTTAACTGGAAAAGTTGGGGGTCGTCTTATACACCCAGTCGTCTTATATGCCGGAATATACGGTAGATGTGATTCACACACAAAACAGATATACTATCATAGATTTTAAAGGGGCCCCTAAAGAAGGACAATAATATGTTGCATGTTTCAGAGTAGGCAAACCAGACAATCTCCACATCAACACTGACAAAGAAACAGCAAGAAATACCGTTTACCCACAAGCATAAAGAAATTACACATACTAGAAACAAACACTTTCTAACTACTTTATTTTCCAGATCACCAGGCTGGGCCACAGCAACACATGGCAGGAGACGGCTAGTAATTTTATAAAAATGTACCTGTGCAAAAGACACTCATTGTAAAGCTGCTTAGATTTCTTAAAAAAGTAAATTGTGCCTGCAGTGTTTGAAGAAGCACAGTATATATCTTCACTATTTTAGGTGACCTTTTAAACAGCTTAGTGAAGTTCATATGTGAAGTCTACTAACCAGGCCTGTAGCCAGGATTTCGTTTCGGGGGGGGGGGGGGGGGGGGTTTTTTTTTTGTTTCGGGGGGGGGGGGGGCTGAGTCTGAGTGAAAGAGGGTCTACCCTAGCAAACCTTTTGTATCGTTACCCCAATACCCCCATGCATATGGGATATATTGAGTATGGTGATCGGATCATGATATGAATAAACATAACAGTTTAAATAATGCACCAGTAAGGCCTTTTCGCGAACCACCATGAGAATTTCGGGCGGGGGGGGCTGAAGCCCCCCCCCCCCCGGCTACATGCCTGCTACTAACATATATTTTCTGTCATTGACTTTTAAGAACACCACTGTATAGAAATGATATATTTCAAGTATCAAATTCAAAGGGGGTGGTTTCCAGAAAATCCACCGTCTTCACCTCTTTTTTGTACTCAGGGACATATGGATACATACTATTTGTGCACAAGATTTTATCTTGAGTTTTATTTTAAACTTTCATCTGACAACAAAACATCCAGGTTGCTCTTTGCTAACTCTGGTGATATTGTGATGGGATTCTGGTTTCACAGCCTGTGAGCCTGTACTGTACAGTGTTCGTGAGATTGCTGACCTTTTCTTTGTGTCCATTTTGTCTTGATTAGCTAGCTCAGCATCTCTGACCCAGAAGGGCTTGGGCTAAACTTGAATGGCAAACATGAATATGACAATATAGCAGTAGGACACTGTGGTAATAGCTGGATATAAAATGGAGCTGTTTTACGAAAAATACAACTGAACGTTCATAGCTATTTGCTTAGATTCCTTCTCTGTATAACCCTACCTCCTATACAACCCTGCTGTGACAAAAAAAATACTATTGATGATGTGTACAGAAAAATGTAAATCAATCTGTGGGAGAGACGTTAGCGAGAAGTAAAAACTTTTAGTGAAAGGACCTCTCTCTCTCTGTCTCAAGCAACTGGCAAAAGTGTATTGACTGCCATTTAACTAAAATTGCTTACTGCATTCACAAAGGTGTTTTTATAATACAGTAAAACTGTGTCACATTAAGTTAAGTTTGTCTTTATTAACATCAAGTTAATAAAAATTATGATATGTTATAGTATGGGGTATAGTATTAGGCCTATTTTTAATTGTAACTCTCAAGCAACCAGAAACTACTAGTACATTTCTCTGGCATCTCCCAATTCCCGTGGGTTTTGGTTAACTGACAATCTACTTCAGTGGTTCTCAACCTGTGGGTCCCCAGATATTTTGGCCTTCAACTCCCAGAAATCCTAACAGCTGGTAAACTGGCTGGGATTTCTGGGAGTTGGATTATAATTGCTTGGCATTGGCCAGGATGTTTTGATATCTGATGATGCTGTAATTTTACATACAGATGCCTTGCATATTCATACATTCTGGCATCAATAGTTCAATCTGTCAGAGTTTTGTAACATTATATCATTTCTCAAGTGACAGTAAGTAAATATAAGAATCAGGACCATCCTAACACCCAGCATTAAAGACTTAATCACCTGGCTAGCATTGAGTAATTTACAGCCAGGGTAGAGTAGCTGAAAGAGTAATAAAGAAGCACAAGCTTCTCTGTAGAAAGTATTATTGGAGGTGTTGATGGTGTGGTTGTTGGTGTGGTGAGTTGTTGTTGCCAGAGTGTTGAACTGCTGGATGTGGAGATATAGAGAGACTGGCAAAAGTATGATAGCTGGGACCCTAAGCTATGCTAGTTGCACAACGCGGCTCAGAATTAATGAAGGGAAGACATGCGTGAGGGAGCGGGAGCGAGTGAGAGACGCAGCTATGACAGGATAGCAGTGAAGTAATTTAATTCAGGTGGGAGAGGATAAGGGTGAAGTAATGTAAGACATATTTAAGGTTAAATGATAAACAACGGCTTACGAAGACGATAAATGGGATAGAAATGTTCCCTTCCCCCCTTCATGGAGGGAAGGGACCGCCATCCTGGGTACTCAGCTTAACTTTGTCGGTAGCCCGGTTTAAATTTGTAAGAGTTCTTTCACAAATTTTTGGCCGAATTGGTAATTTAGAATTTCCACATGAAGGCCGAATTGGTAATTTAGATCTGTCACTAATATTAGGCCGCATTGATAAATTGGGTCTCCCTTTCCCGCATCTTCCCCTACCAGCCCCCGGTGGCGCAGTGGGTTAAAGCCCTGTGCTGGCAGGACTGAAGACCAACAGACCAAAATATATATATAAATAAATGAATTGTATATTAGACTAAGTTGTTAACTGCTTTATATTGGTGTTGAATTCTGCTGTGTTCTGTGTCTTGTGAACCGCTGTGAGTCGCAAAGTAAATAAATAAATAAATAGGTTGCAGGTTCGAATCCGGGGAGAGGTGGATGAGCTCGCTCTATCAGCTCCAGCTCCTCATGTGGGGACATGAGAGAAGCCTCCCACAAGGATGATAAAAACATCAAAATCATCCGGGCGTCCCCTGGGCAACATCCTTGCAGACGGCCAATTCTCTCACACCAGGAGTCACTCCTGACACGACCAAAAAACCACCTCAATGCCCCACCCCGCCCAGGACCCACCCCCTCCCCGCTTTGGCCTTTTCCCCCATCTCTGGTCCATGTTCTAAAGGACAATCCCTGATTTAAAACATAATTATTAGATATTAACATTGGTCTCCCCTCAGCACCTCCCCCCACCCTGCAATCTCCACCTCCCTCCAATTTGCCTTGATCTTTAGGTAATGCACAAAGTGCTAATGCAAATATAAAGTGCCAAGTAAATAGCAGAAACATAGGTACAATGGAAGACAATATTCAATATAAAGTGCAGGGCAGGCTTCAAGTATATAAAGTGCAATGGGAGTCAATATAAAGTGTGGGGCAGGCCTCAAGTATGTAAAGTGCAATGGGACCAGGCTTAACGACACAAACAATTATAGCAGCAAAAATTAAGAGCAGCAGTCTTAATAGCAGCAGGAATAGTCAACAAGGTCTATATTTTATAAAATAATAATGATGATAAAATTCATTTGTGATGGACTTCAGATATGACTTTGTAGCAGTGATGTAATGAGGGAGCAGTTCCACTGGCCTAGGACTTGAACAACTGCTTCCCCAAGAGACCTGTGGAAGACCAGCCAGCATCAATTTGGGTCATAGTGGTCTTATCTTGTCCCAGTACAGCAACTCCCCCCAATATAACTACCAATGATCAAGTCCAAATAACTATAGTCCTTGCTGGACCCAAGAATGGGTGGGTCTATGAATGAGGGATTGGATTTTGGAGGGGTCTTAAGATGGTGGCACCATCCACGTCCACGTTTCCAGGGGCGCCGATGAGATCGGGCTATAGCTGAGCTGCTGAAGGGAACAGCCCAGGCCTGCTCAGCAACATTCTTGCAGTTCTTGTAGTCCAGAAGGCAGGCAGCAAGAATGCTGGTGTAGAAGCTCTTACCTTCTGGACTGTTTCTGCCACTGAGACCAGGAGGCTCTTAAAGGGTCCAATGACCCACCCCAACAGCAGCTGCCCTCAAGTGGTAGCCACAGCAGGAGCAGGGAGCCACACCTAGTTTGTAAGTAGGCCTGCTCAGCAACAGTTCTTGCAGTTCTTGTAGTCCAGAAGGCAGGCAGCAAGAATGCTGGTGTAGAAGCTCTTACCTTCAGATCAGAGGGAAGCTAATACTATGGAGAAGGTATGAACTGACTGGAAGTGTAAAGTGTTGGAAAGTAGGGCTGTAAGAGAGTAAAGAACATCTACTAGACTTTTGTAAATACTACTGTATACAGTTTTCTACAAAAGATACAAGTTGTGCTTGTCTGCTCCTTAACCGGAGGGGGAGTGCTTCTGCTGAAGAAGGGGGTTGGATTGTTGCTGAACAAAGAACCCAAACAATTTGCTGTGACACAACCATCCTTGGCAGGAAAATACCTTGGTTTTACCATTTTGTATTAGGAACACAACTTTACTATGCCATTGTATATAATGAGATTTGAATATATTGTAGAACCTTGACTTAAGAGCTTGGCTCAGTTTTTGCTTTGACATATGAGCAGTGTTTTCAGTTAAGCACTAGCACAGGATTTCTTTCACTTCCTGTTGTCTCACTCCCGTTTTTGAGTATGAGTTGTTTGTAAGTCAGTATAGTTGTAACTTGGGGACTGCCTGTATAATGGTATGATGCACTAGTGATGCATTCTAGTTTATGAGTTCATGGACAGGATCCATTTTAGGGCAACTCTTATCCAAGAACAAAAAGATGGGTTGTTTATTTGTGGGAAAACTGAAGAGGTACTTGTAGAACACATGTTTTGCATGCCCAAGATCCTACTTGGGCATGCAAAATTACATATTTCATTTTCCAATTTGTTACAAAACTCTCCTCCATTACATATTATGTATGTTTTGTTCAGTAACTAGCAATAAAGGCAACAATATGGAATAAGTAAAACATGCACTGAGGCATTAAAATACAATATTCAAGTCAGAGTTTAAAATAATGTTAAATGTAAAAATTAGAAATAATGTTAAGTAATGACATTGCATTGATAGTAAACTAGCATAAAATTGTAACACACTTAGCACGGAGAAGCATCCTACATCGACAAGCCCCAGTAACTTGCTATAGTTTCTTGCTACATTAGTTTTTATTTCCTTCTTGTTATTATTCAGGTAGTTTTAAAAATAAGTCTTAAAAAGGAAGCAATGGCTTAATTGGGGGGGGGGGGCTTCCTCAAAATATTTCAGGAAGCATTTTTCCTTATACAACAACAACACACACAAACACACACACACACACACACACATATATATTTGAATACTTGGAAAAATTAGAAATGTCGCCAGACATGATATAATTCACAAAATGCAGTATCATATTACAGGTAACATGTTACTTGGAGGTGGGTTTATTTGCAATATTCAGGTGCCAAGCATGGGAGGGTTGTTTATTTGTTTCCGAGTTCAACTCCTTGCATAGCTAAGAAGGGTTAGGGAAAAATGGTCTCCTTTCTAGAATTAATGCATCTCAAGCTATCTGGCTGGACGACTGGCAATCCACACATTGTTTCAGAGACTGGTGCCATATTTGTTCCCATTGCATACAGTTGTTGCTTTCTTTCATCAAAACTTCTCAGTGAGCAAGACTTTGAGTAGCTCTGGTGTAGAATACAGAGCTCAAGGAATTAATGAATTTATTCGGTATAAAGCAACTTCCTATGTTCCTGAAGCACAGTGTTTCTCAACCTGGGGATCGGGACTCCTGGGAGGGCTGCGAGGGGTTGTCAGAGGGGTCACCAAAGACTATCAGAAAATACAGTATTTTCTGTTGGTCATGGGAGTTCTGTGTGGGAAGTTTGGTCCAATTCTATTGTTGGCGGGGTTCAGAATGCTCTGACTGTAGGTGAACTATAATTCCCAGCAATTATAACTCCCCAATGTCAAGTCTTTTTTTCCCAAACTCCACCAGTGTGCATATTTGGACATATTGAGTATTCATGCCAAGTTTGGTCTGGATCCATCATTGTTTGAGTCCACAGTGCTCTCTGGATGTAGGCAAACTACAATTAGAAAACTCAAGGTCAATGCCCACCAAACCCTTGCAGTATTTTCTGTTGGTCATGGGAGTTCTGTGTGCCAAATCTGGTTCAATTTCATCATTGATGGAGTTCAGAATGCTCTTTGATTGTAGGTGAACTATAAATCCCAGCAACTATAACTCCCAAGTGACAAAATCAATCCCCCCAACCCGACCAGTATTCAAATTTGGGTGTATCAGGTATTTGTGAAAAATTTGGTCCAGTGAATACATCCTGCATATCGGGTATTTGCATGACGATTCATAACAGTAGCAAAATTACAGCCATGAAGCAGCAACAAAAATAATTTTATGTTTAAGGGTCACCACAACATGAGGAACTGTATTAAGAGGTCGCAGCATCAGGAAGGTTGAGAACCAGTGCTGTAGTGCATTAAAAATACAGACTGCCCTCTGTATCCACGTATTTTGCATCCACAAATTCAACCATCTATGGCTTGAATATTTTTTTTAATCAAAAAAGGTAACCTTTATTCTAACATTGTATATAAGAGACACCATTTTCCAACACCATTGTATGCAATGGGACTTCAGTACTCATGGATTTTGGTATCCATGGGGGATTCTGGCACCAGATCCCATTGCATAAAAAGAGCCTAGTTTAATACCACAGACCTTCTTATTTTTTACTTACTTAGGGCAAGCTCTCGTTGTCTGAGTAGGATAGTCTTCCAAGATCAGTGTTCTGGCGGTGGGTCCGTAGCTGACTGTGGAGCGCTATTCTTGGTCTGCATCTTCTCCCGCAGTGAGGGCATTGGTTTCCAGGTGGAAGGTGGTCTCGGTCAGGGTTGGTTTGATGCACCTTTCTCTTGGCACGTTTCTCCCATTTACCCTCCATTCGTGCCTCTTCAAATTCTTCAGCACTGCTGGTCACAGCTGACCTCCAGCTGAAGCGCTCAAGGGCCAGGGCTTCCCAGTTCTCTGTGTCTATGCCAGAGTTTTTAAGGTTGGCTTTGAGCCCATCTTTAAATCTCTTTTCCTGTCCACCAACATTCTGCTTTCTGTTCATGAGTTTGGAGTAGAGCAACTGCTTTGGGAGACGGTGGTTGGGCATCCAGACAACGTGGCCAGTCCAGCGGAGCTGATGGCGGAAGACCATCGCTTCAATGCTGGTGGTATTTGCTTCTTCCAGCATGCTGACGTTTGTCTGCCTGTCTTCCCAAGAGACTTGCAGGATTTTCCGGAGGCAGCGCTGATGCAATCGTTCCAGGAGTTGCATGTGACGTCTGTAGACAGTCCACGTCTTGCAGGCGTATAGCAAGGTTGGGAGGACAATAGTTTTATAAACAAGCACCTTGGTATCCATACGGATGTTCCGGCCCTCAAACACTCTCTGTTTCATTCAGAAAAACGCGGCATTCACAGAGCCCAGGCGGTGTTGTATTTCGGTGTCGATGTTGACTTTGGTGGACAGGTGGCTGTCAAGGTAGCGGAAATGGTCAACGTTTTCTAATGTTACACCATCAAGCTGTGCCTCTGGCATTGGAAAGGGATTGGCTGGTGCCTGCTGGAACAGCACTTTGGTTTTCTCGATGTTCAATGACAGGCCGAGCTTCTCGTATGCTTCTGTCAAGGTGTTTAGAGTGGCTTGTAGGTCTTCCTCAGAATGCGCACAGACGACGTTATCATCATTATATTGGAATTCTATAACAGATGTTGTTGTAACCTTGGTTTTGGCTTTCAGTCTGATGAGGTTAAATAGCTTGCCATCTGTTCTTATTTTAGACCTTCTTATATATTCAATGAGAATAAGAACAGATAATGCAGTATCACCAATTACAACAACTAGGCAGGTGTGTGGGCGGTGTTGAAAATTATCCTGCAAGATCGATTTGCATCCTTACATTTCTTTCAAGCAAGTGTGTTATTACGGTTGCCACCTGTATCCAAATATGCACACAGAGAAAAAATCATTATTTTTCAAAACATTATGCCTTCTTCAGACCTGCAGGCCCTTGCTCTTAGAAGTGGCTGTTGACAAATGCCTCAGTAATAGGATGGTTGATTTTGTGCTATAGAGGAGTCAGAAAATGGAGGTACTCGAGTGGAAGTGGAAAGAGAAACATGTGTGAGAGATCATTTCTTCAGTCAGGCAACATTAATAACAATAATTGCAGGAAAGGAGATGTGGAAGCTGGATTATTCAGTGTTGAGACAGACACAAAATGTTTGATATAAACTCTTACTAATTGTTACAGGTCTGCCTGCCTACCATTGCCTTGTCTGTAATTTTACTGCACTTTAATTGCCTGTCAATGACTCCTTTCAATTGCTCATGAGGTATTAGTGAATCTGACTCTGATAACATGCGATCTAATCTTATCTATCTATCTATCTGTAGCTTTTATGAAACCTGCACATAAAACCCCGGAGAGTGCTTCACTGTGTAGCTGCATAGATTAAAGCGGTGTCCTTTGTCTTTCTTGTACCAATTTAAGTCAAGTGAAAGGCCTTACATGAAGTCAGAATTAATCTTCACACCCAGTGAGGAAAATTGGACTTTTGGTATCTAGGGAAAGCATAGGAAAGAGTTAAGGCTGCTTAAAATGTTTAAGAAACTGCTTGTTGGCAGGGCACTTGGTTGTGGAGGGGGGGGGGGGGGTATTATTTGCAAAATGTGGGTGCTAAGCATAGGGGGAATGTTGCTTATTTGCTAGTCCTTGTTTATTTACAGATCTTCATGTATACGATTGTGAAAGAAAAAGTAGCTGAGAATGCGGCTGTGTTAAGAAACTGTCCTTGAAGATTTTTGTAAAGCAAATGATGATGAAAAACTGAGAGGTCTCAAACTTTGATGACCTAAATGGGAAACTTAGTGGGACAGGGTTAAGATTTATTTATTTACTAGCTTGGGGACCCGACAGTGCCTGGGTTATTTGAGAAAGGCATTGTGTGCCAAGGTTGGTCTTTATCGGTTATTTATGTGGCTTATAGTGGTCTCAGGAAGTTAGTGAAGGTACTTCAAGTCTCATCATCCGTTGTCCATCCTCCTCAAAACTGCACCAGGATGTAGAGTGGGTCAGGGGGCTCTGTGTGCCAAGTTTGGTTTTGATCAATCATTGGATGAGGGTCGCAGCGGTCTCAGGAAGTGAGTGGAGGTACTTCAAGTCCCATCATCCATGGTCTGCCCTCCTCCAAACTGCAGCGGGATGTAGAGTGGGTCATGGGGCTCTGTGTGCCAAGTTTGGTTTTGATCAATCATTGGATGAGGGTCGCAGTGGTCTCAGGAAGTGAGTGGAGGTACTTCAAGTAACATCATCCATGGTCTGCCCTCCTCCAACTGCAGCGGGATGTAGAGTGGATTTTTTTTTTGTCGTGTCAGGAGCGACCTGAGAAACTGCAAGTCGCTTCTGGTATGAGAGAATTGGCCGTCTGCAAGGATGTTGCCCAGGGGATGCCTGGATGATTTTTGATGTTTTATCATCCTTGTGGGAGGCTTCTCTTATGTCCCCGCATGAGGAGCTGGAGCTTGATAGAGGGAGCTCATCCGCCTCTCTCTGGATTTGAACCTGCGACCTGTCGGTGTTCAGTCCTGCCGGCACAGGGGTTTAACCCACTGCACTTCCGGGGGTTCCAGTAGAGTGGATATCTGCCATAGGTGTGGGTGAAATGTCAGGAGAGATTGCTTCTGGAACATGGCCATATGGCCCAGAAAACTCACAGCAACCCAGTAAAAAATCCTATGATTTTAACTACATCTATTGCCCTTTTTTGAGCTAGGAAGAAAAGGAAACACCTGCATTAATTTTTGAAAAAATCTCACTTCACTAAAAACATTTTTTTTTGTTTTTCCTTTCTCTTTGTCTAATACAGTATGGCTGTATCTGTGGTTTCATTTATCTATGTCCAACCAAATATGCCCTCTCTAGACATTTTCTAGAGCCTCCAGCATGACTCTATGGCATTCTTCAGCCATAAGCCCTTAATTTAAATAGATATCCATGTGAAATCCCCTGCAGATCCTCCGCAGATAGAAGGTTAAAATATAGGGACAAGTGAGGAGCTTCCTATGAAGTGTCTGCTTCAAAATACAGAAGGACAATCTGGAGGCAAAGAAGACTTTCCCTCCCAAGTGACTGAACCATCTGTGAATGAAACCTTGTAGTTTTCCAACTCCGAAGTTCCAAACAAAAGAGTGTAAGAATTCAAGTGAATTAAGATCTAGGTAAGAAACTGGCTGGGCAATGTAAATTTTCCCAGCTCTTTAGCTTTGTGGCTCATTTACTTAATTAATTGTCTTAATTAATAATTTAATTTTAGAGAAAAGTTAATGAGATTCCAACTTCAGTCAATCACATTTGTTTTTTAAAAAATGTAATCACATTGTCCCCTTTTTTGTTGGAGAGTGTCCAAATTAATTAATAACACAATTGTTTTAATTTGTTAGTTATCGTAACTGCTTAACGGCTATGGTGATTTGGGCTCTTTGTCTTCTTTGCTTTAGTGTCCCTGGCACAACTGAAGATGTGCCTTCTCTCTCTCTAATAAGCTGTTCGATTGTTCCTTAATTCCTCTCCGTTTTATATTTACGCTGTGCATCAAGGGGAAATGGCAAGGAGAAAGGTTCATCCTGATCAAGACCTTCCATTGCTTAACAGAACAGGAATTGGTCAATTTCCAAAATGATATCCAGGGGGGCAGTGTTCCAGGTGTAATGTGAAAGGCACTTACTTAATCAATGGACTGCTGTGAGTTTTTTGGGCTGTTTCGCCCACATCTATGGCAGGCATCCTCAGAGGTTGTGAGGTCTGTTGGAAGCTAGGAAAATGGGGTTTATTTATTTATTTATTTATTTCGTGTGTTTTTATCCCACCCTTCTCCCCACAAGAGGGGACTCAGGGGGGCCTCACATATGCACTGAACGATGCTACCATCATATAAATAACAAACAATTACATTAAAACATTAAAACAATTAATTAAAACAATAAATTAGTCACACCAGTTAAAACCAAATCCAAGTCTGGGGATTAAATCAGTGTCGCAGTATCCAATTCTTCTTTCCAATTGCTGCTATCCATTAATTGAACGCCTAGTTCCAAAGCCAAAATTTCAATTTTCTCCTAAAGGACAGGAGGGAGGTGGCCAACCTGATGTCCCTGGGGAGAGAGTGCTACAGAAAGGGGGCCACTGCCAAGAAGGCCCTGTCTCTCGTCCACACGAACCTCCTTTGCGATGGTGGTGGGATCGAGAGCAGGGCCTCTCCTGAAGATCTTAAACTTCATGATGGTTCATAACAGGAGATACGTTTGAACATATATTTGTGGAATGTCCAGGATGAACTCTTGTCTGTTCGAGGTAAGTGTGAATGTTTCATTTGGCCATCTTGTTTAGCATTGAATGGCTCAACAGTTTCAAAGTCTGGCTTCTTACTGCCTGAGATAGATAGATAGATAGATAGATAGATAGATAGATAGATAGATAGATAGACAGACAGACAGACAGACAGACAGACAGACAGACAGACAGACAGACAGACAGACAGAGACAGATATAAACACACTATTTTCCTAGTTTCCAACAGGCCTCACAACCTCTGAGGATGCCTGCCATAGATGTAGGTGAAACGTCAGGAGAGAATGCTTCTGGAACATGGCCATACATCCCGGAAAACTCACAACAACCCAGTGATTCCAGCCATGAAAGCTTTCAGCAATATTTAGTCAATGTTTGGTGTTGGAGAAGATGGCCATGATACTGCTTTAAAGTAAGATTTTTGTAAGTGGACTCATGTGTGCAGGAATTAGAATTTACTAGGTTAATAGTGTCCAGTACACTACTGTTTTTAAGCTATTATGTACAGAGCCAGCAAAGTGATCGGACTCCTAAGATGTCCACCCAGCCTCTGTTTAAACAGGACCCTGATCTGTTTTGCTTTAGCCAGGTTCTGTATCAAGTCCTTCATACCCTGACCTGGGGTTCCTGGCTAAATCATATATGCTGATACTTTATTCAGGTAAGGGCACTGCACATGTTTACAACATGTAAAGATAGTGTTTAAGGATTGTGTCAGACACAAGATGGTACATGATCGCTATGCCTTTAGAACAGTGGTTCCCAGCATGTGCTATGTGGACCACCAGTGGTCTTCAAGAACTAAAATGTGGTCCACAGCCTTGCCATTACTGCACCGTTGCAACAAGAGTGACTGGTCTTGCGAAACCCTCTTATAGTGCCAAGGCTTATTAAATATGGGTTTCTGTGGGCAAGCAGATGGCGACTACTGGATGGCATGTATTCTGTATCAGAAACTAGAGCTGTGGTCTATCCAATGCAATTTTCTGAATCAGCACCCCAAACAACCAAACGGAATCTAAAGTTGACCAAAAACCGATTCGTAACCCTTTTGGTACTAATGTTGGAGAGTGGTCCTTGGTCAAAGTGATTCCTGGTCATGTAGTCCCTGGTCAAGTGGTTCCTGGTCACAAAAAAAGATTAGGAACCATTACTTTAGAAGTTTAGAAGAAAACTGAATTTCAGTAAGTACAGCTGTTATGATTTTCTCTTTTCTATATGAATCTAAAAGAAATAGGAATCGTTTACCCTCTTGCACATGATTGCCCTAAGAGTGACAAAATGGTACCATTGAGACATTACTTGACAAGCATTTTCATACAAGGAAAGATTAGTTTTTAAAAATAAGTCCTTCTCGATGTTTACAACTGTGGACGTAAAGGTAAAAATGTACTTCAGAAGGAGCATCTCTTCACAAGCTGGAAATTTACAATTCTTTAAAACTACATTTCTGTATTTCAGACATATACTTCAGCAACTAAAGAGAATATTTGACCAAATGTTGCGGATATAGAGCTTTTCTCCTATGATGGGACATTGATTAACAAAAAAAGTTAAAGGAGCCGGAGGAAAGAGTGAAAGCAGCCAGACCTAAAAGTAAAATGACACAGTTCTTTCTCTTTTGAGACACGGCTATTAATGACCTCATCCTTTCTTAACCTTCATATGCATGAGAGCATGCGTATATGCATTCATATGCACATACATGCATCCACATTAGAAGATGAAGTGATTCTTAGAGCTGTGGTCTGGAGATCAAGTTCACCTCTCAAGCTGGATAGTGCAGAGGTCTCTATGAAAGCCGTAACCCTGACACTATCGTGGAGGGGCAATATTGCACCAAACCCACACAGATTGACACTGTGGTTTCAGGCCATTTTGAGTGAATGCTTGGTCTGGGCCTGGGCCTAAATTTCACAATGGCAGTGCTAGAATGAGATCTGGCATGATTCCCATGCTGGGTCTCAGTGGAAGTCTTCTTGAACTAAAAATCCCATGAGAATTACATGTGATTTGACAGCCGATATATAGTCCTGCTGACATGGTGGTCAGCCACCGTTGATCTGACGTTCAGTGAAAGCAGATGATTGGTCCCATGTTTGTTTTAGGCTTGCCTATCATATAGCCTAATCAGGCCAAGGAATGGGAAGTGGCAGCAGACAGGAAAGAGATTGCTGGGTGTCTAGGAGGAGCTTCTGCGTAGGAGTTGCTGTGTAGCGTGGAAGGGGGACTCTTTTTTCCCCCTGGATAGTATCTGTTGGTGGGATCAATGAGATATGCAATGGGCAGCTCTGTTTCTCCAAATCCTCAAACTCTCTGCAACACAGCCCATACATGATGTCGTTCTCTTTCACTTGAGTGAGAACTATCTAGTTAAGATGCCCAGGCTCCAACTGGGGGGGGGGGGCATGGTGATGGTTGACCTCCAGGCAGGCCTGTAGTGAGGGGGGGGGTTAGGGGTTCAACCCCCCCGAAATGTTTCAGATTTTTTTTAAAAAAACCCAGTTTACTCATGAATGTTAACTGGTTAACCAAATCCCCATGCTAAGTCTATGAGATGCAAAAAATTAAGAGTCCCTCCAGAACTGCAAACACTATCTCAAGCAAATATTTATTTATTTATTTATTTATTTATTTATTTGCTATTCGAACTTATATGCTGCCACTCCCCTGGGGCTCTGAGCGGCTTACAAGAACAGGCTAAAATCTAACACAATTTAAAACAATTTAAAAACAGCAATATCAGAGATCAAAGTCCCATCAAAACAGATATGTCTTACATGCCCTGCAGAAAGCTGATAAGTCCCGCAAGGCACGGACTTCAGGTGGCAGAGTATTCCAGAGTGATGGTGCCACTGCTGTAAAGGCTCTGCGTCTGGTTGCTGTTAGACGCAAGGTCTTGACACTGGGGATTTCCAATAGATCTTGGTCCTCAGAATGGAGGGATCTCTGGGGTTGGTAGGAGGTGAGGCGGTCCCTCAGGTACATTGGCCCCAGACAATGCAAGGCCTTAAATATTGACAATATATTCACACTGTCATTACTTGCAGTAATAGCCGATGTAGTGAAGCAACCAAGTTGTGTGTGTGTGTGTTGAATGCTCTCACTAAGGAGGCCAGACTTGGTGGAGGTGGTTGACGGGCGGAGCTGCAGGCTATTGAAGGCTGCTCTGTCCCCTGCTGTGCTCTTTGCTTCCGTGTGAGCTAGAAGGCAGGTTTCAATCCCCCCTGTAAAATTTTCAACCCCCCCGCAAAATTTTCAACCCCCCCCCTCGAAAATTTCAACCCCTCCCGAAATTTTTTTCTGGCTACGGCCCTGCCTCCAGGACATCTTCAATGTCCACATCTTGTGGATGAAGATGTTTCCAATGTGATTGTAGCAGAGCACTCATAGTACCATCATTGTAGTATGCCATAATGCTAATCGGAAGATCATGTGTAACCTCACCTTGATATGCTGTACTTCTATTTTCCATCCAGACACGTGAGCAGAATTGCCTTAACTATACAGCATGCACCTTTCTCCCAAGCGTTGCTAGCAGGCTTGGATTCCCTATAAATTGGTGTCAACATGCACCGTTTTCTGGAGAGCTGTAAAATCTACTTGGACTCACTGATCTATGGCAACAGAAGAAGGGGAAGTCAAACAGCTGGCCCCTCCTGTGGCAGATATGTAGGAGGAGACATTTTGGGAGGTTATATGGCCAAAGAAAAGTGGGGCTTGCAATCTCGGCAGATACGGGTGACCTCACCTTTGAACATGCCCCATAGATTGGCTTATATGGCAAGCCTTGCCAGATGTTTACCAGACCTCAGTGGCTTAATGTCCTGCTTGAGCATTTGCTCATCTAGAAACCATTGTGTCCTGTGTCTACACATGATCTATGTGGGGATGAATTTTAGAAATGAAGGTAGTTTGTTGGTGACCATTGTGTTTACATTAAAATTGTATACATATCATTGAACCAATAACACAGTATTTGGTCTCTCTACCTAAAACCTCCGCACATCATGTTCAGTGTTGTGCACTTTAAATGCAACATGTGGAATCTACCTGCTGTTCAGACTATAACTGCAGTTTTATATTTGTCTTTGATGAAATGTTGATTGCATTTTGAACAACTCACCTTGGGGTCCTTTGGTTTTGGCTCTAGTTTTTGATTAGTGGAAATTCCCTATAACTTTCATCATCCAAGGGTCACTATAAATCTCCCCTTTTAACTCCACTGTTTTTTTAAAAAAAATGCGAATTGTGAGCATAACATTGTATTTCTTGAACAGGAAGAGCTGTGGGAAAGCAGTAATTGAGGTGAACACACTTTTTTTGAAACCTTGATTGTTGATTCTGCTTCAGAAAGAGGGTGAATCTGTCAGGGTCACCTTTATATTTCACCCTAGGTTTTGACTCTGTGGAAGCATCTCTTTGCTAATGTGAATTATGCTTTCTGCAGGCCTTTCTTACTGGGAAGTGTTTCCCACAGAGTAGTGAGCATAATGCTCAGTGCTTTATTTTAATTATTAAAATGGCAATACTGCAAAATAATCATTACTGTATTGCTACCGAAACACTTACCAAAGAAATGGGCCTGGCAGAGTAAGTACCATTCATTTGCTTTAACAGATGATTGCTTTGAGAGCAGTGGGGGAAGGACGGGTCGTGGAGCTCAGGCCAAGCCGAGCTTTTGGAGGGAGGGCAAAATATTGATTTGACTATTGATTTGGCACAGAACATTTTTGCTTCTTATTTTTCAAAACAAAATCCCCACCTTCCTCTCGACAGATCAGATGTCACTTTATTTTCCTTTGCTCCAGATAATTTTGAATGCAGGTTGTTGACAGTTTTTGTCCAGTCAGCACTTAGAAGGAAGAATGGCACAGACACGAGCAAAAGTCAAATGGTCTCCCAGGAACTCCAACCCATTAAAGCAATTGCTGGGAGAGAAAATGAATGCTCGAAACATCCGCAACTTCCTCCAGCTTTAGCTGAGAGTCTGGCCGAAAAAGTTTGTTTTGAACCTCTGAACCATAGGTGGGCAACTTCGGTACATTTGGTGCCAATTTCTTTGCTTCAGGAGCTGTGAGGGACCACATGCAGGGGAAAAACATTAGGAAGAACTGACAGTGAGAACCATTTGACAATGGAATACCCTGCCTCAGTGTGGTGAAGCCTCCTTCTTTGGGAGTTTTAAAACAAAAGCTGGTCAACCATCTGTCAGGACTGCTTTGATTGTGTGTTTCTGCATGGCAGAAGTTTGAATAACCTTGTGGTCTCTTCCAATTCTATAATTCTATGATGGCAATTTTTATTACGGTCCATAGATCCATCCGTGAACAAACAGTCATTAATAATTCTACAAAGAAACCAATATGTGTTTTAATAAACACATATTTTAGTGAGGAGCGGGGGCTGTGACTTATCTTAAAAGGCGAGCTTCTATTTCCAAAGATTCCCAGGATAATCAATTCATTATTTTTTGCCCAGAGAAGGTAGCCATGGTGGAGCTGAGGAAATTTATGGCCACGAGATCAGGTTTGTGGTTCCAAAAATGTATTTTGTCTTTCCCTACTCTGAGCTGTGTGAAACATTCCCAACTAGACAGGAGATCACGTTTGAAAGATAGGACTGAATGTGCAATAACCTCCTTAATTTTTACCAAGGAATGTACATTCTATGTTTAGAAAGAAATTAATGTATTCAGCCTTTAAAAAAAACTTATTTATTAATTCAGTATTTGTATTCCACATCTTTAGGGTGGCATACATTAAAGCTAGCCTAGCTAATCTGCAAGTTGCAAACACACAGAACAACTCTGCACAATTAATGTGTGAATTAAAACTTGTTAAAATAGTTTAGAATGATTTAAAGCCAATTAGACTTGAAAAAACGTTCGTGAGCTACCATGCTTTTCCTTTATACCATAATGATAGCAACATTGGCACCAACCAGGGGTCCAAAAGAGGATATTCCATAACTGGATGTCACAGCAGAGAAGGGTGCATGCTGTATCTAGCTTTATTGGGTAATCTAAAAGTGGCTCCAAAGTATGTATGCTATGTTGCTGCCTTACTTTAAGCTGGGCCCTAAATGGTCCTGGCCCAGCTTACCTGTTCAAATGTATTTCCCACTGTGAACCATCTTGGAGGTTAAGATCTTGGAGTCAAGAGCAGGGGAGGCCCTGCTCTTGACTGGTGGGGACAAGAGACAGGGCCTTCTCAGTGGTGGCCTCTCGGCTATGAAACTCCCCAGTGAAATTAGATCAGCCCCCTCCCTTCTGACCTTCAGAAAGAAATTGAACACAACACTATGGGACCTAGCCTTTGGACAACAATTTTCAGTGCAATAAGTGTTTATGGAACAATGCAATTGATGACCAGAATGGCTCCTGGAATATGCCTTTGGATTGTGTGGTTTTAATTAACTGTTTTAAGATTGATACATTTTAATTATTGGTTTTAATGTATATGCTGTGTTATCTTGTGTATGTATATATGGCAACGAATGGTGCCCGTTTTGTGAGCCGCCATGTGTCCTCTTCAGGGTGAGAAGGGCAGGTTAGAAATGTAGTAAATAAACAAACAAATAAATAAACAAATAAATACATTTTGAGAACAATCTGACTACCAAGCTAATTTCATGATGTGAATCTGGCACATTGGTTCTGCTCTTTCCCCCTCCAAAATGGTGGTGGTGCAGGTGAACTTGAAGTATGATGTGATAATTCAAGGTGAGACCCTGCATTGTGAAGATGCGCAACTAAATGTTGCAACTAAATTTGCATTGCAGACCACTGCATGTTGTGCAATATGCACCACTGTGAAATGTGTTACCACCTTGTGCAGAGCTGCAAAAAATCATGCCCAAGATATTGTGGGACTCACCTTGAATAAGTCCATAATGGAAAGTCGGATAATACATAATATAAGCCGTAACTATGAATTGCAGCTTATCAGTTTCGAGGTGTTGGAAGGGCTTCATGATCTCTTGCTTCCCCTACACACCATTAATATTTCAGTGAGTTCCACTCACTGATAGTGCCTCATATTCATGAGATAAATATTTGAGTATTTCTGTTCTGCAGTGATGGCATAATCTGGTACAGATATTGTGTGGATTCTTGGTGAAAGAGCTTTTAAAACTCTTCCGTTGTTTTCTAACGTTAAAAAAATATAGAAAAGAAGGCGGGGGAGAAAGAGGATGGATAAGGCTATTTGAAAGAAGGATGTTGAGCTTTTGTGAGTAAGAAATGAAAAGACCGAACAATGCATTGCATTGTACTGAATTATGATAATGTAATACTATGGAAACAGTTCATATGAATTTAATAATATATCTTGTTGCGTTCAGTTATCATAACATAGTACTATGGAAATAACTTGTATGAATTTAACTCAGTTTGGGTACTCTTTGGACCAGTTCACACACAGAAAAAAATAATACAGTAGAGTCTCGCTTATCCAACATAAATGGGCCAGCAGAACGTTGGATAAGCGAAAATGTTGGATAATAAGGAGGGATAAAGGAAAAACATATTAAACATCAAATTACATTATGATTTTACAAATTAAGGACCAAAACATCATGTTTTACAACAAATTGACAGAAAAAGCAGTTCAATACACTGTAATATTATGTAGTAATTCCTGTATTTACGAATTTAGTACCAAAACATCGCAATGTATTGAAATAGCTGTGGATCCAGGCAGGAGGCAGTGTTGGATAATACAGAACGTTGGATGAACGTTAGACTCTACTGTATTCACTCTGAATTGGCCGCTTTCCTGAAACCCAATACTTGTGATGCTTTGTATACCAAACAGTTCTTTAAGAAAGAGCTTTTAAAAAAATAATCTTTTACCTGCCAAAAGATCCAGCTGAGTTCCCGAGTTCATGTGGCTGTCCCCAACAAGTATTGCTTTGATTGTGTTTCCTGCATGGCAGTGGATTGGGCTGGATAGCCTTGTGGTCTCTTCCAACTTTGATCCTACTGCTGGACCTACACTGCCATATAATCCAGTTCAAAGCAAATAATCTGGATTCAGAAACTGCATTATATGATGGGGCCTATTGGAGCTGGGAGAAGAGTGATGTGGGATGTGGGACCAAGCCTTCAGGCAATTAAGTAGACAATGACAATAACAATGTTGACAATGACTTGGAAAAGGATTATGGATAAGTTTGATGAAGCATCCAACCACAGTTTTCGGCTAATAATGGCCACCAGAGTGGTAATTCTTAGTAGATTTTAATTGTATTGTTTTAATGTTTTTAACTATTTATAATTATTGACTGTTTTTATTATGTATATATTGAGGCATCAAATTGCTGCTGATTGGAAGATTGGAAGCCGTCCTGAGTCCCCCCGGGCAGGGTACAAATATTCAACACAAATAAATGAATAAATCACAGATCGATATACTCATATATTGGTATTAGCACACCTCTGCATAATAGGATGGCTAAATACACCTTAGGCAGAAATCCATATATTCGTATGCATGATGGGAAGAAAAAAATCCCAAAATGATCCCTGCCATGTGGCTGCCAAAACTACAAATGGGAGGAGTGTTCGTGCAAGTAAGCTGACATTGAGGTGAGTTCGTTCAGTCGACACTGCTGTCCATTTAAGACAAAGGACCTCTTCAGAAGACCACGTCAGCCTTTTTCAAGCACAGGGGCACAGAGCTTGTCACATGATGTTAAACTACTTCCGGCCATCATATGTAGCTCTCCATGATTGAAAAGAGGCTCAAAAGTCCTGAAAGGAGGGAACTCTGAACATGGGCGAGCAATCATGTTCAGAGCTCCTAGCATATGTTACAACCAGAGTTCCAGCTAGAAAGCACTGGGATGGGAACTGTCAAAATTTCCCTTCCTGTTTCATTGTGTGTTCCATTTCGTGGCACAATACTCTTTTGATTGGCATTCCAATGGGCAGTCTTTCATAGAGCAGCAATCTTTCCCTGTGATTAATACAATATATTTTCAATTTTAATAAAAAATATTAAAATGACAGATATAGCACAATAGAGGAATACCTAGAGCCCGACAAAGTGCTGCTCTCCCTTTTTTTATATTTCTTAGTAATAATATAGTACTTAATTAATGGCTTTTAATTATTTTTTTAAAATTACAAATATAAATATTACCCATGTCAATTTATTTCTTTTATTTTTAAATTTATTGAATTCTTTTAATGAATTTAAAATTAATGCTGCTATTAGTTCCCTATGCATAACCTAAACACACATACACATTTTGTTTTGTTTTGACAATGTTCTAAATCCATCATGTGCTTACTGGCCTTGAGGTTCAGAGACAATTATATTTTCAGGCCCTGGATCTGTGTGTGCATCCCTATCTGAAATGGTTTCACTTTCTTGGCCTGTATCAGAATGAATCCTAGGAAAGCCCACAATCCTGTCTGACTCTAAGTCATCAGTGAACCCATCAGCCCCTGGCTGCTGTGACTGCTGCTGAGATACAACAATGTGTGATGGGGAGGCAGCACTTGAAACGGGACAATGGGCGATCGAGAGGGACGATTCCCTGCACTACAAGGATGGTCACTCACGCTTCACAAGCTCAATGTGATGAGATCCCTAGTCATCCCAAAGTACTTACTTTGTGTAGTGCTAATGCGGCAAATATGGGGTCTGTGTGGATCCTGAAAATACAAAGTGGATAAGACTTTTTAAAAGGTATAAATAGGTTAGAAAGGAGTTGCCTTGTTAGAAAATAAATATTCAACCATTGAAACATGTAATTTATTTCTTTTTGCATGTTTGTTCCATCAGATTTGATCTAAAAGTTTACATGATGGACTCAGCTTGCCGAAAGTGAGGAGATCGTGGTCAGTAGACACTGCTTGGAAAGGTAGGCTGTCTTGAGATCCATGAGGAAAGAAAGTGTAAATTTTCAAATGATTAGCAAACATGTACAATTGCTTTGGGTCCTCTGAATTGTGCAGTGTGTTGACAGCATAATTAACAGCTAAGAAACCTGTTTATATCAAAAGTTTGGAATACTACCGTAGTTAGCAGGCATCACTTGTGTTTTTTAAATAAGGGAATTCCTCATCTCTAAATAAAAGTGTATTTTGTAAGGTATGGCTGAGCAGTTACTTATTAATTTAAAATACAAACTAGGCTGTGCATTTTTCTGTTGCCGTGCTTCTAAATGAGCAGAAAAGTAATCTATTTAACATAATAACAGATTGAAGTTAACAGAAAAGGAAGTCAAACGTGCAAATGCTGTGACGAGGAAAGGTTTCTCTATGTAACTTTGCCTTTTTGTTAACTATTGCTGAAACTGCAAAATTACTGTAAAAATAAAATAATTACAGATCAGCAGAAGTTTTGGAAGATGGCTGTATGGAAGTATGCGGAAATATGATTGCGAAACTAGAGATGATCGAATTGGCACAATTGTGCAAATTAGGAGAGGTGTGATAATGAAGGTGTTCATCCTGGTATGTATTACTATCTATGATTGTGTGACTGCCATGGATAAAGTCTGCACTCTCCACCTATTAAAAAGAATATAAAAAGGTGCAACCATCTCCCTGTTTTATAAAACAATGATCAGAGAGACTCACTGAAAAGCTTTTGGTGAAAACATAGATTCTGAAAACTGAAAAGCTAGGTACTGCATGCCTCAAATGTAGTTCTTCTTCCACATAGTTGGTTTCCTGCTCTTGTGTGATGTTTTCAAATAAATCAAAAGAGAAATAAAACATATTAATCCACCTAAGGAGCCCCAGTGGTGCAGTGGGTTAAACCGCTGAGCTGCTGAACTTTTTGACCGAAAGGTCACAGGTTTGAATCCAGGGAACGGCATGAGCTTCCGCTGTTAGCCCCAGCTTCTGCCAACCTAGCAGTTCGAAAACATGCAAATGTGAGTAGATCAATAGGTACCACTCCGGCGGGAAGGTAACAGCACTCCACGCAGTCATGCCGGCAACATGACCTTGGAGGTGTCTACTGACAACGCAGGTTCTTCGGCTTAGAAATGGAGATGAGCACCACACCCCAGAGTCAGACACGACTGGACTTCATGTCAGGGGAAAACCTTAAATCCACCTAAATCTGATGCCGAAAACAGAAGAACGTGCTGTCTCAGGGGAGCTCATTTGCTCCATCAATGTTTAATCATTTACACAAATGATCAGCCACTTTCAGAAGGGACAGAGAGTTTCATCTATGCTGACGATTGCGTCATCACTGCTCAAGCAGGGAGCTTGGAAATGGTTGAGTTTTGTGAATATTACAAGGAAGGTAGGAGAAATGTTTGGCAGTTGTACAGGAGAAATAATATCACAAAAAGTGGGAAAGAACAAAAAGTGTATTGCTCATTGCAGTCAATATGTCTACCATGTCATGAACCTTTATTTTTAATATTAGCATTTTAAAAGTATTGGGAATTAGTGCGTCCCCTTCTCCTCAGCAGGAAGAAGCATTATAGACAGATTTTAAACTGGCAGGTCAGCAAAGATGACTGGTGTAGCATTGTATACCATAGATTTCATCTATCAGTCTTATTTATTTGCCCTTGAAATAGTATACAAAGACTTAAAATTGTCTGAAGTGTGCATGGACCAATCTACCAGACATGATGCATTTAATATGTAACCAGTGATTATATTTCCAGCCATCTTCAGAAATGCAAACAACAAAGCACACAATTAATACATAGGAAGATAGAGAAAAACAAAGTGATGCTGAGAATCAGACTTGTTTTATGAAGTGCTGGAAGGTCATGCAGACTTCTTTTTTGCCCTTAGATTAAGTTGTTTACTAAAGACTTGAATCTGACCATACCATTATATGGCTGCTATGAGGTTTCACTGCTGCAAGTTTTCATTTCATAACATGTGACCTATGTCTATGTCAAAGCTGAAAAGAGTTTGAATAGATGTCACAAATGGACAGACCATCCAATCATAGCCTTGGTAGGGAAAGGTGGCCAGGAGTGATAAGACAGCGGTTGAATGTCTCTTTTCACCAGTCCCTTTCCCCTCCTTTCCATTGTGAGCACTCTGCTTGTGCTTTGCATTAAAGAGCTGCGCACTGCAATCCTATGCACGTCTATTTAGAAGTCGGTCTCATTGTATTCATTGAAACATAATGGGCACAGAATGGTAGCCTCAATTTGTTATGCATTCATATTATAAAAAACATGCCCTAGGAGATTGTAACTGATGATGAATTTAGTACTGAACAAAGATAAATCAGATGCCACAACCTGAGCTTAAATCATGAATCCATGTTCCCTACTAAGGTGATCTTACTCTCCCTTATTCTCCTGGGTCTTATTGGGAGAGGATTAAAGGGAAAAAAGTTTGGCCTTTGTTCTGAGTTTCAGCAGTTTTGTCCTCTTGTACTGTTCCCTAGTCTGATTCTGCTTGATGTGGAAGTTGAATACCGAAATGTAATTAACCTAATCCATATAAAAGAGCCGGGTCCCCTTAGGTTTGAATAAATAGCTTATTAAAAGGCAGCTTTAGCCTCAAGTGTTCCTACTTTTGCTTGTAGACCACAGACACTTTTAGGCATGCACTGTATTTGTGTCAGACTGAAGTAGAGCTTAGAGAAGTTACTTTATTTTACTGTAGTTCCCAGAACACCCTAGCACACACGTGTCAAATTCAAGGGCCACGGGCCAAAATTCTTTGATGTGGCCCACGAGGCTGTCAATGCCAGGGCAACATAGTCCCATTCGTGCACTTACAATTACAAACAACCCTTTGAAGGCAACCATAGGGCTGATGTAGCCCTATATGAAAATGAGTTTGACACCACTGGCCTAGCAGGTAGCCATGGATTAGAACAAGGGATTCTGAGACTTGTAGTACAAAGAGGGCATTTTGTGGAGTTGTGTAAAGAAGTGCAAGTATTTCAGATTAGATAGGATGATTCTGAGGGTGCATCTACATCATAGGATTAATGCAGCTTGACACCACTTTAAATACAGTTGCCCAATATGATGTATTCATGGGAATTGTAGTTTTGCAAGAACTTTAGCCTTCTCTGCCAAAGAGACTTCACCAGTTACAACACTCACAATTCCATAGCATTGAGGCATGGCTGTTAAACTGTTATGAAACTGTGTTAATTCTATAGAGTAGATACATCCTCTGACAGCATAGTGTAATGTTTTAAGCACAGGACAATCGTACTGGAGACTAGAATTCAAATCCATTCAACTGTGGAAACCCACCGAGTGACCTTGTGCAAGTTACATTCTCTCAGCCTCAGAGAAAGAAAAAGACTAACCCACTCTGAACAAATCTTGCCAGGGCAACTTTGTGATAGACAGGCATGGGCAAACTGTTTTGCTTTGGGGCCACATTGTGGGCCGGGAGAGCCAGGCGGGAGGAAGAGTGGCCAGACACATGCTGGGTGGGACGGGCCTGGGAGGGAGAGGGCCTGGGTGAAGGAGGTGGTGGCAGGGCCCGGGTCATCCTCAGGTTGTCCTCCTGACATAAAGACAGGGCTGTTAACCCCATCTTTATGCTCGGAGGAAAATGAGAGATGCAGCAATTGCCTCAACCCTCCTCCCCAATACTCCCTCTCTTGATCTTCAGGCTGTCTTCTCGCCATTATTCCAGGAGGAGGGTGAAGCAGGCAATATCCAGGCTCTCAACTGCTGTGTGAGCTGTCCTCCCAGCATAAGGACAGGCCATCCGCACTGTTCTTATGCGGGGGGAAAAGGGCGAGAGATGCGATGGCTGAGAGGATTCCAGAGGGCTGTCAGCTGCTGCATGCCTTCCTCCCCTGGCCTTTCTGCATAAGGATGCAGTGGGTAGCCATGTTCTTATGGACAGGGAAAATGAGGAGGACCTGAGATAAGCACCCAGGGGCCACATCCGGCCCCTGGGCCTTAGTTGGCCCATACCTGTGATAGAGTCACCCTAGGGTCGCTATAAGTTGGGAATGTTTTGGAGACACACAGCAACAGCAACAATAAGACGATTCTCTGTTGGGAAGGCTTTAAAATGTGTGAATCTAATTTACAATGTTCCCTCACTACTTCGCAGTTCGCTTTCAGCGGACTCGCTGTTTCGTGGTTCTCAAAATAAATTAATTTCAAATATATATCGCAGCATTTTCACTATTTCGCGGGTTTTTGCCGCCGCCCTCCGATGTGCTTTCCCTCCTCAGACTTCCCTCCCTACAGCCTTGAAGGGCCTTTCTTTCCTTTCCTTCACTTTATTTTAAGTTTATAATGACTTAAAATAATGTATAAATATTAAAATAAATATAGTGTCCCTACATTACTGTTTTTCACTTATTGTGGGAGGTCCTGGAACCTAACACTCGCAATAAGTGAGGGAACACTTAGAAAAGAAATATGTTGACAAAAATAAATGTATCATATTTAAGGCCCTTTCACACTATACCATTATTATGCTATGATTCCACTTTAACTGCCATGGCAACATCCTGTGAAATCCTGGAATTTATAGCCTGGTGAGGCACTAAAGTTCTTTAGCAGAGAATTCTCAACACTCCTCCCTAAGATGCAGATCCCAATATCCCATAGGATGTTGCATTGGCTGTAACTATAATTACATAGTGTGAAAGGCTCAAACTTTTGTGTCCTTTTCTAGGATGTGAGGAATCAGATAGAAAATAAATAAGGCCAGGAATATATATATATACTGCCATAACCTCAGAGTAAGAGTCAGGGACAGAGGGAAAGAAGGAAAACACTCCTTTTCCCTAGAAAAGCAAAGCATAGAACGTTCAAGGTCCATTTGTGTTAAACTGTATTGATTGTTTTCTGAATGAGAATGCAGTTGACGCCAGCCTTCCCCCGCCTTTCTTCAGCCTCTTTGGAGTGTTCCCATGACAGTCATGGTTGGTGTTTTTATTAGTTCGATTTACCCAATAAATAAATGGAAAAATAAAACGAGATGATTATCTGGGAGTGAATCGCTCCAGCACTTGTAGGCACTGGTAATAAGCAACCTTTAGTTTAAGTGACCACTTAAATGTAACATTGATGATATTTCCAGGACAATTTTGCTTGACCTTTGCTTAGACCCTTCTCTGTTGTAAACAGTGGGTCACAAAAAAAAATTACTTGTTTGTGTTCTGCTGTATTTGTTGTCCTGGAATATGTACATCCCTATAGTGGTATTGCTTTACTTAGTGCTCTCTCTCTCTTTCTTAAAACCCACTTTTTCATAGCTAGTTAACTCAAAAAGTGAGGAGCTTGCAATTTCCCACTTAATTTTAGTTTTGAAGTGTGTTGTATAACTTGGCACTTTTGAAGCAAAGGTCCAGCAAAATCCATTGCCTAATGATAAAAAATTGATCCAGAAAAGGAATTGGTATCTGCCTGCCTTGACAGTTTGCAACCAGGCACTGGAGCATGACTACTTTATGTGCTGCCTATGTGGCAAAAGGACACCACGTGGATGTCTAAAACAAATGGAAAACAATCTGGATCCAGTCCGGTTAATACCAGAACCAGTAAGATGAACGTCTACATGACTGTTACTGGAAAAATATGACTCCAAACGTCAACCATCTGACTTTAAGGGCCCCTTAACACTCTGGAATCATAGGTACGATTCCACTTCAACAGCCATAGCTACATCCTATAGATTGCTCAGCACTCTAAGAATTTTAAACACCCCTCCCCAAACTGCAAATCCTAGGATGTTGCCATAGCAATTAAAGTGGAATTATAGTACTACGAGTTGTAGTTGAATGACAACTTCCCCCCTCCCCAAATTAGCCTTGCCAGCATGTGGCATTTGGGAGCTGTAGTAGAAGAAGGCCTCTTTCCTATGTTCTTTTCACAGACTGCAGTAATTTCATATTGCAAACTTTTTTCAATGAGCCAGAATTTTACACGCTGAAATGCATATGATAGATTAGTGCCATGAGGACAAAAATCTACCATATGTTGGCAGACTCAAGCTACTATCATCTGGATGTATTGGGAGAATTTCTATCATCCCCAGCCATCATGCTATTGGCTGGATATAATAGTAGATGGAGTCCAACACATCTGGAGGGCATCTGGTTAGGAATGACTACTCTATGCAGCTACCTTACGTTGGTGGTTCTCAACCTGTGGGTCTCCATATGATTTGGCCTTCAACTCACAGAAATCCTAACAGCTGAAAAAAATGGCTGGGATTTCTGAGTGTTGTAGGTGTTACTTACTTAGGCAATCCCTCGTTGTCCGAGGATGAGGGTCCTCCAAGTGATGTGCCTTGGTGGTGGGTATGTAGGTGGCTGTGGAGCCCTATTCTTGACCTGCATGTTCTCCTGCAGTGAAGGCATTGGTTTCCAGGTGGAAGGCAGTCCCAATTAGGGTTGGTTTGATGCGCCTTACTCTTTCGCCCTCCATTCGTGCCTCTTCAAATTCTATAGCACTGCTGGTCACTGCTTACCTCCAGCTAGAGCGCTGAAGGGCCAGGGCTTCCCAGTTCTCGGTGTCTATGCCACAGTTTTTAAGGTTGTCTTTGAGCCCATCTTTGAATCTCTTTTCCTGTCCACCAACATTTCACTTCCCATTCTTGAGTTCGGAGTGGAGTAGCTGCTTTGGGAGACGGTGATTGGGCATTCGGACAACGTGGCCGGTCCAGCGGAGTTGATGGTAGAGGACCATCACTTCAGTGCTGGTGGTCTTTGCTTCTTCCAGCACGCTGATGTTTGTCCACCTGTCTTCCCAAGAGATTTGCAGGATTTTTCAGAGGCAATGCTGATGGAATTGTTCCAGGAGTTGCATGTAGATAGTCCATATCTACATACATATAGCAGGGTTGGGAGGACAATAGCTTTTTGTAGGCCAAAACACCTGGGGACCCATAGGCTGGGAACCACTGCCCTACATCATGAGAACATGGAAACTTCAACAGTGCCTTGATGACAATAAACATGCATGATGGCGGCCCTTTGCTGACAATCAGTGCCCTACTCCCTGTTTACCAGATAGGTCCAGCTGTTAAGGTTCTTTCCAAAAGTGATATCTATTGGATATCTCACATGTGGTTGGCTTATATTCTCTCCTGTGAAAAAGGAAGAAATGCCACTTTTCTAATCCAAACCTTTAACCTCCAGGATTGTAAATCTGCATAACAATGATCAGAGAACTGAGAGGAACGTTATATCACTAAGCACCGGTGTTCAACATTTCCAACTGTTTTGCCCATCCGTTGTAAGGAAAAGGAAGCTACATTGGCTAAGTACATTCAATCTGTGAAATATGAGACTGAAGAGATGCCCCAAGGCCCTGTTGGTCTGCTCTCGTGGCAATTCCCTCAATGGTCAGAGGAGGGAGCACTTGTTAAGAGAAAGCTTTAAAGAAGAGTACTGCTGCATCATCTGCCAACCTAGGCGTAGCCTTTAGCCTGGGTACATCTCCCTTGTCAGTGTTGCAGACAGGGCCAAAGAGCTTATTAAAACTCAATGAAAGACTAGAAGGACCGAGGCAGAGTAACTAATTGGATTTACTGCACTTATTTCAATTGCATTTTGTGTTTCAAATCAGCCGCTATTAAAAAAAATCCTTTAGACTTTCATCATACCGCTGATCAACTTGGTGGAAAAAGAACAAGAAATCCTTCCTTTGAGTTTTTTGCACGCTTCTAATCAGATGGGCCACGTGAAATGCACCCAGTTGTGTTTGAGCAGCACGCTAAAGCTGCACTTTAATCAGCGGCTGATGTTGTTTTCCCCTTTGAAGATCAGCTTTTTCTCCCACTCTAGAGGAACTCAACAAAAATCAGAGACTTCACAGGCTAGTTTTCTGAATGGCAAGAAGTCAGGCAATGGTGGGCTGGAAGTGGAGAATTACAAGAGAAGCCTTTGTCCAAATTCCATTAGTCGAAAAGGAAAAATAACACAAAATCAGGGAGCTCTAATGCTCTTGATCCTTAGTGCAAAGTACTGTTCTGTGCTTTTACATTTATACTCAAGTTAGTTTCTGATCTGAGTTTCTGTAACTTTAAAATTTCTATGGTGGTAGTGGAGGAGGAAGTGATATAGGTCTGCCTTCCTGCCTTTGGTTGATTGCTTACCATTCCTCCAAGTCTCTGATGCTACATCAAGCCAGTGGATGTCAGAGAAAAAAGATGGAAGGCGAATGAGCAAGCCATCCTTCAAGGACATCAGGATGTATCAAACCAGTCTTTCTATGCACTTGAATGTTTTAAGTGTAAGACCGTACCTGGACTTCTAGGTTGGCAAGTCTTCCTTTAATCTTGTAAGTTTGCTTTCCTTTTAAAGTTGCTGTTTAGAACACATCTGTAAGTCTAGCAAACATTTCCAGAAAAAAAGAGTCCCTTGAATTTGAAAAAGAAAACCCAATGGTAAAGATGTGATAGTTGTGCAAAGCACATGTTAGGATAAATATGAACAACAAGGCCCTGTGGTACGGATAAAATGCAGAGCATGTCTTGCAGATAAAATCAAATTTTTAGTATCTGCATTGTGGCCTTCACCCAAAGTTGCTTTAACTTAGTCATGTGCATTCGGGTCAAAAGGCATCCCGTTTTTAGGTCCATTTTCATCGGACTCCTCATTTTGTTTACCAGAAAGTTACCCGAAATGGGTGTTTTCCGTTTTATTCGGCCCACCGGCTAAAATGGAAAACTTTAAAGGTACAATCCTCAGCCATTTTAAGACCTATCTGCATGAAACCTACCTCAGTTGTAGACCCCATTTACAACTGCAGCAATCTATTGATTTTTTAAGAATTATTTTAAGTTTTAAACATATCATTTTTTTAAAAATAAGACAGACTGTAAGAGAGAGTTCTGGGAATTGTAGTGTCTATTCTCAGCCAATCAGCACATGGACACAACCAGGCTTTTTATTGGCTGAGAGACACACAGAGAGAAAACCTTCCACTCCCATCATGTTCCGAGAGGAACTGTCAATGGCCATTCTATGCTAGTGCCACTGGGAAAACAAGTTCCCAGGGCCCTCTCTGGAGGAGGAGGTAACTTTCCAAGAAAAAATGGAGAAGGTTTCTTCTGCCAGGGAGAGAAAAAGACGCCACAGACCCCCCTGCCTCAGGTATTTTGTGGACTTAACTCTTTCTGAAAATATTGTCTCTCTGAATTCGTTTCACTGGTCTTTTCAGCTCCCTCTTCCCCTGTCACGATGCCAGGGATCTGCCTTATTCAGGTAGAGATCAACCAAACTCCCAGTTTGTTTTAAATAATTTAATTAAAACAGCACTTACTTTCTGGCTGTTTTAATAGTCCAAAATATAAAGCATAAAGATTGCCCTCAGCCATAGAATATAAAACAAAAATAGCAAACATGATTGCAGGTTCAAAATAACTCTGTAGTCAAAAGGTCCAGTCCAGTGGTCAAATGCCGAGAGTTCAATAAACAAAGTCCAGGGATCAAGAGTCTATACCATAGTCAAAAGTCAGTCCAAAGATTCAAGGTGCCAGAATTCCAAAGGTTCAGGAGACAGGTTAGGACACAAAATCCACAAACCTGGGAGAAATCCAGCAGCATCTACCACCAAAATATGACAAATCCTTTTCTCCAGAAAATCAGTCCCAAGAGTAGCTCCTTATATCAAGAAACACCCAGCTGCAACCTATCTCTTGCATACCTCCACCCTTAATTGCTTTCACCCATGAACTCTTACTTACAGATTACTCAACCTTTTAGAACTAAGACTTGCATTAACCCTTCCATCACCAACTGCTAGGCCTACCACCACCAAGCACCATCAACTGCAGAACATGTTACATGACATACCTTTCTGTTTTTGGAAATTACACAAAAATAGCCCTCTGAAAACTGCAAATCTTTTCATTAACAGTGATTCGGGCCCAACTCTACTTTCACTCTTAAAGAACCTCCTTCCCTAAAAGAGTGAAATTGGATCAATAAACTCAGTGTCGCCAGTTTTACTCATGAGTAGACTCATCACTCTATGCCTGACAAACCTTATATATAATTTCCTCTTGGCATGTATAAACTTTGAGGGCTGACATTGTGTAGTGCTTTGAGCATTACAACTTACAACTTTGGAGATCAGGGCTCAAATCATTACTCAGCCATGAAAACTCACATGGCCAAGTCACAATATCTGGCTTAGAAGGAGGCAAAGGCAATCCCTCCTTGAACAAATCTTATCAAGAAAAAACTCAGTAAAGGTTTTCTTTTGGGTTTCCGTAGGCCTGAAACAATTTGAAAACATACAACACCATATAAACTCCACATTGAATTTAGAATATGAAGAAAGAAAGAATGGACTGGAACAACATCCGGATTAGCAATGTTCTTTACATCTCGTCCACTGCTAGAGAGTAGATGGGGAGCGAAATAGGGTTAATGTGCAAGATCTCTGATGAGTATCTCTGGCAATTTAGTTAAAAACACTTGCAATGTCAGATTGGGGAAAGGATTTACCTTTGTGCTGAGAGGCAGGATAACTGCACACTCCTGCCACCATGGAGAAAATAGCAGCTTTGGCAAAGTGATTTCATTCAACAAAACAGCATGTAAGAAAGTATTCAGCTTGCTCTCTGATGCGGAAAAGCTGCTTTGAAGTTTAAAAACTAAGAACAGCCAGCCAGACCTTTCCAGATCACCATGTCTATTTGCATCCTAAATCTAAGAGTCAACAGGGTAGATACCTAAAGAGGGAACCTGCTTCTATGCCCTTTGCTTTTATAGAAACCAAGCCAAACTTTTTCAATGAGGTATATAGCTAATGTATTTCACGTACCGAAAAAGAGTCAGTAATCTGAAATGGTAATTAGACTCCTGCCTTTTCAAAGGCTAAGGAGCATTTCAGAAGGAAGTTTGCCAGACCTTTGCTTTCCTCAAGGGACCATGGCTGTTTCTATTGGTAGTTTTGGGAATTTTTCTCAAAATGCAGTTAAAGCACAATAATAGTAGGATAAAATTGCCACATGATGCCATTGCTATTTTGTATGCTTGGATCATGGTTGGATTGTTCCCATTCATTGTCAGGCAAAACCTTTCAATGAATCCAGCATTGCTGTTGATCCACCATTCTTCCTTGTGCAATAATGTTGTTCTTCTGTCATCCCAGTTTTGCAAAGCAAAGGAAGGTTTTGCGGGAATGCCAAAAGTGCACTATTGCACACATCAAAATAGGGGAAATAGATGAGGACCACAGTCTGTTGGGTTGAGCCAAAGCAGGTAGGAAGCAAGACTGTGGGGAAGACTGAGAATGCACCATCTGTTTTGTTGTTGTTGTTTATTTGTTCAGTCGCTTCCGACTCTTCGTGACCTCATGGACCAGCCCATGCCAGAGCTCCCTGTCGGCCATCACCACTCCCAGTTCCTTCAGAGTTAAGCCAGTCACTTCAAGGATACCATCCATCCATCTTGCTCTTGGTTGGCCCCTCTTCCTTTTTCCTTCCATTTCCCCCAGCATCATTGTCTTCTCCAAGCTTTCCTGTCTTCTCATGATGTGGCCAAAGTACGTCATATTTGCCTCTAATATCCTTCCCTCCAATGTTGGGCTTTATTTCCTGAAGTATGTACTGGTTGGATCTCATGGTCCAAAGAACCATCTGATTGTGTCTAATGTCTGGGTTGTACGTTTCAGGTTTGCTAACATACTTTAACTCCAGGCTGTCAGCAAGGTTTTTCCCATCTGTTCCTCAGCACTGTCAGTATCTGCATGTTTAACCTATTTTGCTTGGTTTTGATTAACAAAGGGACCAGCTCCTGAAAAACATGTTGTGCTGCTTCATCATGAAGGCTAATATAGACATAGTGATAGGTGTCTGCTTGCTTTGTGTGTGTTTACTTCCTCTGGTTTGTAGCACATACTGCTCTTGCTCATATTTTAAATCCTCTGTGAAACTGGTGAAACTTGGATGAGCATGTTACATGGTTAAATAGTATGTCCCATGATGGTTAAAGTTGTAGTGTTCTCATCTCAGCTGAAAACTTTAATTCTGTTCCAATCAAAAGTTATATAAGACTGACACAAGAAGAAAACAAACATGTACATGCTACCAGGTTTTCCTTCTCTCTTTCCCATGAACCAATCTAACTTGGAGTGTCTTTCCCTTAGAGGTGGAAATTGGGTGGACCTCCAGATGCTGCTGGACTGCAACTCCTATCAGAAGCTTTATTTATTTAACACACACACACATATATTTATAAAGCATACTCTCTTACATTGCACAAGGGGAAAATGGGACACATGTGGCCAAGCAACATCAGAGTGTAAGTGTTATTAAAGAAGAAGAGCCCAAAAGCTAGAAGCTGCCGTAGTTTTTGTCTGAGCCCTCTGAGAAAGGCAAAATTCCTCTTCTGCTCTTCCTCCTGCTGAGTTAAGTTTTGCATTTTGAACTTAGTTTGCAGCAACTGAAGTAAGATGAGGATAAAGGGGGAAAGAGGTAGGAGAAAGGAGAAATGGGAACATTTAAAAACAGTTGAAGTGTCATGCTTGAAAGTTAATCAGGGCCGGTAGATAGGATGCAAATGGCCAGATGTACTGGGAGCTACAGCTCAGCAACATCTGGAGAGCCACACAGTTTGCATCACTGTTCTAGACATTTTTATCCATTGCTTTCTCTGTCATGATATGTAACCATCACGGAAAATCATTGTTGCAGCTGCTTTTTCTATCAATAAGAGAGTCTCTAAAGGAATGGTTCTCATCACAGGAACATCTATAACCCACAGAACTTGCTTGTTTAGAAGTTCACATGACTGTTTCTTAAAGCAGGGGTGGAAAGATAATAATAATAATAATAATAATAATAATAATAATAATAATAATAATTTATTTATATTTTGCTCTATCTCCCGAGGGAACTCAGAGCATATTACAAAATACATACATGGCAAACATTAAGTGCCATCACAATGAATAACAAAGCTAGACAATAAATAGACAGAGGCAAGGCTTCCTACTTTTTCATCTCTGATATCTAGAGGCTTTGCTTGACTCGGCCATGGGGAGGTTCTGTTGTTCATGGACACCTTCCTGGTCAAGTTTTTCAGGGCGCCTTTTACCTCCTCGCTGAAGCAGTACCTATTTATTTACTCGCATTGCTGTTTTCGAACTGCTAGGTAAGCAGAAGCTAGGGCTGATGGCGGGAGCTCACCCACACTTGGGCTCGAACTGCTGACCTTCCGGTCAACAAGATTTTTAGTAACTGGCGGTTCTTTCTCTCACTCAGGACCTTCTATAGATATATAAACCCAATTTTCTTAGTTTCCAACAAACGTCACAACCTCTGAGGATTCTTGCCACAGATGCAGGCGAAACGTCAGGAGAGAATGCTTCTAGAACATGGACATACAGCCCGAAAAACCTACAACAAACCTATGATAGGACTGCCATAAGATGGAATCAACAATGATGGCGAAGATGGGCATGGCCATCTGAATCCCGCTTGTGCTGAACTATTGATTTTCCATTGAGGCATAACCAAGTCAAGAGGGAATGGATTGAATTTAATTATGTGGCACCAAGCAGGTTTGCCGAAATAAGCAGCGTGCATTAGCGTGGGAAGCTTTTGAATGTTTAATAAAACAAATCAGGAAGCCTCAGCAGCAGCTTATTCTTTTGTAAGGTTGGTTGTTTTCCTTTGGCTAGCTAGGGGGCTGGGGGCACGGGCTGGTGTGCGGATGTGCCGCTTTTGCTTTTATATCAGGTAGCAGGTATTTTAACGCCGTCCCTGTTGCTAATTATTGCTTCAGTAAACAACAGCTGTTCATATGCAGCTCAGCTCCTTTTTCCGCTTTTAAAAAGATTTGACAGTGTTCAAACTATAGACGAATATTGCTGAAAGGGGGAAAATGTTATAATCATTTCACACCCCTACTGCTAGCGATTTTTATGGGCCTTGTTATGGCATGCATATTAATTGCCAGTGAGCTGATATGAAGCAAATTAAATGGCATATGTATATGGACTCTTGGTTGGACGGTGTGTATCAGGCCGCTTCTAGGCGGGTTGGTCTGTTTAGACATTAAATTGTTTCCCACATTAAGATGTGAGTGGCTATAAAAGACTACATAATCCCCGAAGAACAATAGCGGCAATATACTGTTAGCCATATTTCAGGATGACAGAAGTCAAAGGCGAAATCTATCTGCAGCCCCAGGCATTGCCATAGTACTTAATGGGTGACCTGTCCTGTAGAAAGCTATTGAATGCTCACTCTCTTCTCCTGAGTGTTCTATTAGTGAGTAGCTGCACTCTCATATAGGGACTTGGATGAGCAGGTCACCTGCCAACATTTCCAAGAGGATGTACCTGCAGGAAGGTGTACAGTTGAAAGGCTACTCTTCCTCTGCAAGTCAGATTCTGCTCATAGAATCATAGAGTTGGAAGAGACCTCATGGGCCATCCAGTCCAACCCCCTACAAAGAAGCAGGGAAATCACATTCAAAGCACCCCCAACAGATGGCCATCCAGCCTCTGTTTAAAAGCCTCCAAAGAAGGAGCCTTCATCACAGTCTGGGGCAGAGTGTTCCACTGCTGAACAGCTCTCACAGTCAGGAAGTTCTTCCTAATGTTCAGATGGAATCTCCTTTCTTGTAGTTTGAAGCCGTTGCTCCGCGTCCTAGTCTCCAGGGCAGCAGAAAACAACCTTTCTTCCTCCTCCCTATGACTTCCTCTCACATATTTATACATGATCATCGTGTCTCCTCTCAGCCTTCTCTTCTTCATGCTAAACATACTCAGCTCTTTAAGCTGCTCCTCATAGGGCTTATTCTTCAGACCCTTGATCATTTTAGTTATAGTTAGTTAATTTATTGCAGTATTATCTCTTCTTTTGTTGGAGCTGGAGGGGCAGAGTCTCCATGGAAGTGACAAAAGAGAAAATGAAAATCTCTAGATCCTCCTGGGTAACTCTGTAGTAGATGTTAGCTAGGAGGAGACCATAAGATTGCCTTGAAGGACCTAAAACATTCTAGAGAAGTGTTCTCTCTAGGAGGCTCTAGGCCAGTGGTTCTCAATCTGTGGGTCGCCAGGTATTTTGGCCTTCAACTCTCAAAATTCCAGCCAGTTTACCAGCTGTTACTATTTCTGGGAGTTGAAGGCCAATACATCTAGGTACCCACAGGTTGAGAAACACTGCTCTAGTACACTACAATACAAAACATGACTCTATGGTCAACTTTCAGCAGAAATTGCCCATAAATGTGACTTAGCAAGAACATAAACTAAATGTATTGCAACAGATCTATTGGTGCTTAAAAATATCTTGCCGACTTACTTGGAAAACTAACCACATACATAGACTTCAGGATGGCATAGATTCAGCCCACTCATGGACATTGTGATATGAAGGTGTGGGGTGAGGAATGACCACTTTGCATGCTGCTGCTTCTGATGTTGTTGTTGTTGTTGTTGTGTGTTTAGCCTGAAGAATGCATCCAGGTGATTTCTGACTTGTGGTGGCCCTAAGGTGAATCCCTCACGAGTTTTTCTGGGGCTGAGAAATGTGATTTGTCTAAGGTCATCCAGTGGGTACCCATGGACAATCAGGGAGTCAATCAGAGTCTGGTCTTCAGAGTCATAGTCTGCCATTCAGTCCACTATGCCATGCTGACTGTCAACAGTTTGCACACGCTGAAGTAACATCCCAGGTTTGTGAGGCAAAGTATTGTGCATGCTTCCAGAGTAATTCTAGGTTACATACAATCACCCTACCTCATTCACAGAATTTTGCACCTATCGTATTCACAAATATTATTTACCTCATCCCCATTTGGAGCCATTCCATGTTTTCCCATCATTTCTGTATTTTTAGTTTAGTTTATTTGTAGACTTTATAAATCATTACATGTTTTTCTTAAATCTCAGCAGGGGAAGGAATAGATTAAAATGGACAACTGCATAAATATTACAATATAAACAAGTATGTTAACGAAGCTGTAGCTGTATTTTCTTTTCTTTCTAGCGGGAAATGTTCAGCTGAAGGAAAAGCTTCTTCTGTCTTGACCAAAAACAAACAAGTGTGGGAGGGCACTCTGTAGGATGTGTTAAGCTCAACAGATCCATTGTTGTTGTTCTTGTTATTATTTCAATTCTGTCAACACAGTGTTGACTTATGGTAACCCTATGAACAAGAGAGACTTTCAAATTACGCTTATCAACTGCCCTCCTCAGGTCTTGCAAATTCATGCCCGAGACTTCCTTGAATAAGGCCCCATCTACACTGCATATAATCTAGTTTCAGACTGCAGACTAACTGCTTTGAACTGGATTATATGACAGTGTAGACTCATATAATCCAGTTCAATGTGGTTCAATCTGCATTATATGAGTCTACACCAGGCATGTGCAAACCCAGGCCGGTGGGGCAGATGCGACCCTTTGGGCTCTTCATCCTGGCCCTGTCTGCTTTGGCCTCCCCTTCAGTATGCGGACACAGTGGCCCCCCGCATCCCCAGACTGAGAGGAGAACTGAGGAGAGCGCTTGGCAGCAGCATGCTTATCTCTCTCTTCTGGGCCCAGGGAAGGTTAGCTGCTGCCTTCATGGGGTCCAGAGAAGAGCTAGGGAAAGAAACACGCCACTGCCAAGCATGCTTGACAGCGATGTGTTTCTTTCCATCAGCTGGGCTTGATGAAGGCAGGCCACTGCCTTCCTAGGGCCCTGAGAAGAGCCGGGGAGAGAAATACATCGCTGCCAAGCTTGCCTGACAGTGCCATGTTTCTCTCCCTTCCCTGGGCCACTGCCTTCCTGGGACCCAGAGAAGAGCCAGGGCGAGAAACACACCATTGCCAAGCAGCAGTGGCATGCTTGCCTCCCTGGAGATAGACCTACCCTTTCCCTCTCCTGGCCCCAGCCCCTCTGAGGTCCCAGTCCTGACCTTCCACGCTGCCCCTGCCCCTTCTAGCCTCTTCTGCCCGCACCCACAACCTCCCGGCCCAGCCTTTGCCACCAGGCTTGCAAGGTGGCCCCAGGGCAAGAAAAAAAAATGCCCATGCCTGGTCTACACTGACAATTATAATGCAGTTCAAACTGGATTATATAGCAGTATAGATGGGACCTAAGTCAATACATCTGTAATGTAGTGTTCCTCTTTTCTTACTGCTTTCTACTTTACTAAGCACCTCACCTTGTCAGAGTGTTCTATCCATAGCAAAACGTGCTGATTTTACCCTTGATTTTTTAATGCTTTTTGTTCATTTTATTTATTTTCCTCTGTAAGCTAACTTGATTTCTACTTTCAGAGTATAACTAAAGGGATTGATTGAGTTGTGCAATGTAATTTGACTGCTAGTGCTAGCTACCCTCTACGTTTTGAGAGGTGAATGACTCCAGATGATGCCAGAGACATCCAGAGAGGGATGGGCTATCAAGGCACCTGTAAATATGGAGGCGCCAGGAATGAGATCCTGCATCTCAGTTTCATGAGACCAGGTCAGAGATGCTGGGCTTGGCAGTCAATTCTCATTAGGATGACTTTGCCAAGGTGAGCCTTCAGCATAACCTGTCTTTCGTTCCTCTTGTGTTGAAAATAATAATAATAATAATAATAATAATAATAATAATAATAATAACTATTTATATTCCACCCTTCTCACCCCGAAGGGGACTCAGGGTGGATCACAGTACATATACACGGCAAGCATTCAATGCCGCTTTGTATAGACCAGGGGTCCTCAAACTTTTTAAACAGAGGGCCAGGTCACAGTCCCTCAAACTGTTGGAGGGCCGGATTATAATTTGAAAAAAATGAATGAATTCCTATGCACACTGAACATATCTTATTTGTAGTGCAAAAAATCCTTTAAAACAATGCAAAAATTAAAATGAAAACAATTATTACAAATATAAACTTACTAGTATTTCAATGGAAAGTGTGGGCCTGCTTTTGGCTGATGAGATAGGATTGTTGTTGTTTTTGTTGTTGTTGTGTGCTTTCAAGTCATTTCAGACTTAGGTTGACTCTGAGCGAGGGCCAGATAAATGACCTTGGAGAGCCGTATGCGGCCCCTGGGCATTAGTTTGAGGACCCCTGGTATGGGCAATACGCAGACAGACAGAACAGAAGGAGGTGTCATGGAAGGTTGGGCTCAAGTCCAGGGGGTGCTGTTGCTCTATCCTCTATGATGAAGAGCTGTCAGGACTTCCTCCTTCCTTTTGGTCGCCCTGCATTTTCTGATCTTCTTTCTTTATGGTGTCATAAAACACCTCCCCCACTTTTCGCTAATCACAGCTAAAGCTGTTTTTGAATTACTTAGGTAAACAATGGGCTAGGCTGACAGTTGGCAGTTCACGCCAACCCGGGGCTTCGAACTTGCAACCTTTTTGGTTGATAGATCTTATAATTGCTGATGATTTAACTGTGCTAAACCTCCAGCTCTGGAACTGTGTTTTGGTGTCTTCCTTACGCTTCTTCCCATGGCCCTTTTAGTGGGCTGCCCTCTGAAGTACTCCGCTGAAGCCGTGGCAGAGCTCACAAAGCATTTAAGAGGTGTCGGTGCCGGGGCCCGCCACACTCAGCTGACCAGAAAACAATTCTTGGCAGCAAGTTCCATTTTGAGCTGCCAGGCGAGAGGAACATTGTTTGACAAAGTTTCTGCTTGAGGTGAAAGAAATCTTCAGGGAGTGATTTCTCTCCCCCTGCAAGGCCCGGGCATCAGGGAGCTGAAGCATGAAGCAGCAGTAATAGCCTTTATTTGTGAAACTCTGTGGGCAGTGCTAAGCTGTTAAAATGCGGGATAATTAGAATTCTTCAAACAATAGCAAAAGAGATGCAGACTCTGAGCAAATAGCACCGAGGACCCGCCGCCTCCCCTTCCCCCCAACCACTTCCAGGCATGTTTCTGAACTTTTCTCCCCCACGAGGGGGTGCTGGTGCCACGTTCGTGGTGGATCCCATGGAGGAGTGGGCTGAGGATGACTGAGATATTTTATGGGGCAGAGCCTTTGTGGATGATTTGAGCAGAGAACATTCCCAATAAGGTAGCAAACCTGCAGATGGCACATTAAAACACCGGCTTCTTTCAGTGGCCTCTCTCCACTCAAGCTGTTGGTATCATGAAAACGATTCAGGTTAAAAGCCCCAATCAGGTTTTCAGGGGTCCTCCATGTGCCTAATGTCTTTGATTGGAGCAGGTTGGACTGGCTGCACTTGCGAGGTTAGCGACAGGCTGTTCCCCAGCCTGTTAACAAGCCTTTTCCATTCGCACTGACTGGCCACACAAGGAAAGAAGTGGGAAAAATGCCAGAGAAAATTTGCATTTTCAGGAAGCCCTTTCAAGCCACGGCGTATGTAAGAGTTCCGCCTTTTAAGCTGGAATTTTGGTTTTCAAGGACCCTTTTAAAATCAAGCTCTCTGAAGTCCTGTAATCAAAATCCAGAGGAAATTGCTTTCCAAATCTTAAATTTTTTTATAAAGCTCTCCCCTTACAAAGTGCATTAGTAATGGATTTAGCAATCCTTACAGTGCTCCTGGGCCCATAAACTGGATTTAAATGACAGCAATGAAGAATGAATGGCCTTGGCTGATGTGGGAAGTGGAAGAGCTGCTGGCTGACAATTTAAAGTTTCAGAACAGACAAAAGTGATGTGGTTGGAAAGACGGAGCCTCTCTTTATCTGAAAATGAATGACGACTGACAAACTAATCCTAATCAACTGGATTTGCTTCCAATATGAGGATATTCAGAATTGCAGCCACGCTGGCATGCTGGTAAAATTATTTTTTTGCTAGTTGCAAATCTGGTCAGAGGTAAAAATAATTTAAATTTTTTCTCCCTACCTACTTCATGCTGTCCACCTTTCTGTAGAGAACTAAAGCAGCCTAAACGATTCCGGCCCAGCTTATCTATCCAAACGTATCTCTCCCTATGAACCTTCTAGGAATTTAAGATCGTCTGGTGAGGCCCTGCTCTTGATCCCGCCTGCTTCTGTAGGTGACGAGAGACAGGGCCTTCTCTATGGAACTCCCTACCTAGGGATATGAGATCGGCCCCCTCCCTCCTGACCTTTTGGAAAAGAGTGAAAACTTTGCTCTTTGAGCAAGCATTTGGAACTTCAGAGTCGCCTTCGGGCTGAAATGGGTGGGATAAAAGCAAAGTAAATAAATAAATATACCTTGGGTCATAAAAAATGGTGCTGATTCAATCAAATGTTCTTAGGAGCAATTTTAAGAACTCTTGGATTTCTTCATGACAGAACAAACAGGACATGTATGCAAGACAGTTTCATTTGGACTTTGGGGCCAATGCACAACAAATAGTCCACGTATGGAGACCACTTTAAATTGTTTCTCATGGAGGTTGTTGAGCATATTAGACTGGCTGGCTTTATGATTTGTTTCCATCCTATGATTGATAGGCATGATGGCAATTTGACATGAGGCACATCTACACTGACCACTTGGCATAAAGGGCACCTCAGTTGGCTCTGTGCTCCAGTTTAATGCAAGGTGCAGCCTTAACTCATGTCAACCAAAGTTGCTGGTTATTCCAAATGCTGCCCCAGAATTAGAAGCAACCTGAGACTTAGTGATTGCATCATCCCTTATGAACCAGCATGTACCCTGAGATCATCTGGGGAGGCTCTGCTCTTGCTTCCACCACAGTCGCAAGTGTGGCTGGTGTTGTTTTCTTGTGTTTTGTCTTATTATTTTATTTGATTGGTTTTTATGTGTTGTATTTTATCTGTGAGTTTTCGGGTTGTTCCCCTTGTATTTATTTATTTCGGGCTTTTATATCCCATCCTATCTCACCCTCTGCAGAGGGACTCAGGATGGCTAACAAATCAGCACCATGGTTCCCATACTAGAAACATAAATATACAATTTAACAGCAGTATAACAATAAACAGTGTAAAACAGTATAGAACAGTATAAAACAATATAAAAAATATAAAAACAATCAAGCAGTCAGCAGTCACCGATTTGAGTCATCATCCAAGGGGCAGTCTGCCAGTTCTATAAAAGTCGTCATGCCAGCAAGTCAACCTAATCTACAAAAGCCTGATCCTGTAGCCAGGATTTCACTTGTTTCCGGAAGGTCAAGAGGGATGCAGCAGATCTAATCCCACTTGGGAGGGAGTTCCATAGCCGAGGGGTCACCACAGAAAAGGTCCTGTCCCTTGTCCCCACCAGATGCGATTGTGACAATGGGGGAACAATGAGCAGGGTCTCCCCAGATGATCTTAGGGCCCTAGGTGGATTGTAGCAGGAGATACGTTTAGACAAGTAAACTGGGCCAGAGTAAGCTGCCTCGAGTCCCTGAGGGGAGATGGTGGCAAGGTATAAAAATAAAGTTATTTACTACTACTTACTTACTTGGAGTCCATATAAAACATTGGGATGATTCCAAGATGGAACTGGATGCAATTGTTTACATGGCCATCCTGTGAGTGCTGGTTCAAACTGCCTGAGGACATGGGATGGCACTCACCTTCCCCTCCCATTTTCCTTGCCACAGCAATCTCTGGGTGCAACATCCATTTTGCCAGTTGCTTATCTCCTGAAGTGATATCAGATGGAGTAACAAGGTGATTGGAGAAGAGGGGAAGAGAAGGTGGTGCTTTTTCTCTCCCTCCTTCCCTTCACTCGTTGCTCTGGGGCCCAACCAGCATCACTTCAGGCAACAGATGACTAGGAGGACCAATGTTGTGCTTGGAGACCACTGCAACGAGAACTGGGATAGATGTGGTGGTAAGAGAGGCCATCCAGTGGCACCAAACCAGATTTAGCAGTGATGGGCAGTCAGGAATTCTTCCCACTTCTGTAGCAGCCTGGGTGGGGATTGTCTAGATGCAAACCATCTAGGAGTAATCCAGATCATCTCGGACTAAGATGTCAGGGTAGATCTGTCCATGGAGAGCATAGCACTTGTGGAAACAGAATGACTGCAATGAGCTGTTTGATGTACAGAAATTACCAAGTGTGTTCTGAACATTTTTGTAACTATCATTGTATCAAACATCAGGGGAGGGGAAATACTCTTTTGTTGACAAAATGCAACAGATAATTCAGTTTCTGCTGTGGAATGCTCTGCAGTGGCTGGAAAACAAGCAACCCAGGGGAAGGCTCCTATTTTCTATTAAACCTGATAGGTTTTGGAGTAATTCCCGTGGAAAACCTATTGCTTTCATTGCCTGCTAAATTGTATGGGGACAATTTCAATGAGAGATGGAAACAACATATTCCCAGGGGGTCAAGTGTGAGTTTTCTATTCCTAAATGCGTCAAATTAATTAGGTTCTTTAATTTCACCTCCTGGAACATTCTCCCAGTACTCTGGCATAGGAGCAATTCAGTCACAATGTTGAGGTGGCATTTGACTGTATTTTGCTGCCTTTCCATTTTCATTATGTGAAATTATGAGAGAGCAACACATTTGCCTGCAATTAAAGGGCTGATGGGAAAATCAAACTAGCTTCTTCCTTTTTGGTAGCTTCAGTTGTAGCATCACAAATATTTCTCCTTATCTTTGTCTGCAAAAGATGGATTATTTCGCTTTGTGGAACCCTATGTGAGCAGCCTTCCAAGTTCGCATCTGTACAGTGTCTATGTGTGTCTCTGATGGTGTTTTTGTACTTCACATAAGTCCTTTCTGCCAAAAGAAATGGGTTTTCATCAGTGGAACTACTGTGCTATCCCCACCCCTGCAAAAGATGGGTGGGTTGGAGTTTGGGATAACAATAAGGTATAAAAAATGTCTATATAGGTTTAGCCTTGGAATTTTAGTGTAATGAAAGGTTTCTGAATTTAGCTGCCAAATGGATACTCCCAAATGGATTTTATTTAAAGAGTAAAAGTTAAACATTAGACTTTTTTTGTCGTGTCAGGAGTGACTTGAGAAACTGCAAGTCGCTTCTGGTGTGAGAGAATTGGCCATCTGCAAGGACGTTGCCCAGGGGATGCCCGGATGTTTTGATGTTTTATCATCCTTGTGGGAGACTTCTCCCATGTAGGGGAGCATCTGCTACCTGGCTCCCACTCCCCATGTTGATCCAAGGCAACATGGGAAGTCTCCCATGTCACAGTAGTGGTGGCATGTGCCGGTTTGCCCTCCCTTTCACAACGCAAGCCTGTCAGAAGTTGCAGTGCATCGTGGGATGGAAACCAGCAAGCTCTGGTGAAAAGGAAGGCAAAGTGGTGCATGCAGCCAATTATACCCCCAGCTTTTTTTTTTTTTGGTCATGTCAGGAGCAACCTGAGAAACTGCAAGTTGCTTCTGGTATGAGAGAATTGGCCATCTGCAAGGACGTTGCCCAGGGGACGCCCGGATGTTTTAATGTTTTATCATCCTTGTGGGAGGCTTCTCTCATGTCCCCACATGAGGAGCTGGAGCTGATAGAGGGAGCTCATCCTTGCTCTCCCTGGATTTGAACCTGCGACCTGTCGGTCTTCAGTCCTACCGGCACAGGGGTTTAACCCACTGCATCACTGGGGGCTCCTTTAACATTAGACATTAAATCTAGTCATGTCCGACTCTGGCGGGTGGTGCTCATTATTTCTAAGCTGAAGAGCTGGCGTTGTTCGTAGACACCTCCTAAGTCATGTGGCCAGCATGACTGCATGGAGCGCCATTACCTTCCCGCAGAAGTGGTACCAATTGATCTACTCACATTTGCATGTTTTCAAACTGCTAGGTTGGCAGAAGCTGGGGCTAACAACGGGAGCTCACCCCATCTATTTATTCAAACTGCCGATCTTCCGACCAGCAAGTTCTGCAGCTTAAAGGTTTAACCCACTGTGCCACCATGGCTCGTTTATTTGTTAGTACTACAATATTGAACTATTATCACCCCCCCTCCCCCAGTGGCACAATGCATTAAACCTAGATTTCCAACCTCATCTAGCGAGTTGGATGTACTGTACTCTTTTTCTACATTCTAAAATATCCATTATTAGTACTAAAGGTAAAGGTTTCCCTGGACATTAAGTCTAATCATGTCTGACTCTGGGGGGTGGCACTCATCAAAATTTCTAATCCGAAGAGCCTGCAGTGTCCGTAGACACCTCCTAGGTCATGTGGTCAGCATGACTGCATACAGAACCATTACCTTCCTGCAGGAGTAGTACCTATTGATCGACTCACTTTTGCATGTTTTTGAACTGCTAGGTCAGTAGGACCTGGGGTTAACAACGGGAGCTCCCCCGCTACCCTGATTCGAACCGCTGACCTTTTGGTCAGCAGGTTGAGCAGCTCAGTGGCTTAACCTGCTGCACCACCAGGGGAAACTTGATTTCAGCCAGCATCCCTCTCGGTATTTCTTTAAGTGGAGGCCCTTGATATAAATTAACTAATAATAACTTGCAGGAACACTGAATGAGTTCTTTCTTTTTGTCATCACTGTCACTGAATTCTGGAAACTTATTTGTAGGTAGTACGAAAAATTTGAAGTTATCAATATAATTATTGGCAGCAAGAATTAGGGATTGTGGGTTTGCCTGTTGCTTTATGTGGCAACATTCATGTTTACAATTTAGGGTATTCTTTAAAAAGAGCAAGTATAATGGTGCATTTAAAACTGCTTCATCATAGAGCATGGATCCACTTTAAAACTGGTTTCTAATAAGACCTAAAACTAGAAGCCGGCTGGTATATTAGCAAAGGATGTCTTTTTAGCTCTGTGCACATCTATTCAGAACCATTTTACCTCCTGCTACTGTTTTTTTGTATGTATGGAAAAGATTATATGCTGACTATGCAAGGCTGCCCACACCTAGACTTCCGTGCTGACATTTAAAAAACAAATAGCTGTTTCATGAAAATTGTACTCTTCCTTTCTTCCTCTGAGCGATTTTTCTTTTCCATGCTGGTAAGAATTATGCAAGTCTCCCAAAATGGCATAAAAGTCAGAGAACTGCTTTCATCTTCATTACTCCATTGACTTTCATAAGTCTTGGGCAGGTGGGGATAACCATGAGAGACTAGGGGAGTGCTTTAGCACCCCAGGAAATCTTGAAGGGCAAAATCACCACTGCAGCATCCCAATACAAATAGCCCTCCATGCTCTTTAGAGCAGTGTATCTCAAACTTCCTAATGCTGCGACCCCTTAGTACAGTTCCTCATGTTGTGGTGACCCCCAACCATAACATTATTTTCGTTGCTACTTCATAACTGTAACTTTGCTACTGTTATTAATCATAATGTAAATATGTGATATGTAGAACCAGACATGTAGCCGAGGGGGGGGGGCTTGAGGGGCTTCAGCCCCCCCCCCCCCCGAAATTCTCAGGGTGGTCCGCGAGAAGGCCTTACTGGTACATTATTTAAACTGTTAGGTTTATCCATATCATGATCTGCTCACCATACTCAATATATCCCATATGCATGGGGGTATTGGGGTAACGATACAAAAGGTTTGCTAGGGTAGACCCTCTTTCACTCAGACTCAGCCCCCCCCCCCCCGAATCAAACTCAGCTCCCCCCGAAACAAAATCCTGGCTATGGGCCTGTGCAGAACATACTCTCATTCACGGGACCAAATTGGCACAAGTACCCGATACACCCAAATTTGAATACTGGTGGAGTTTGTCATTTGGGAGTTGTAGTTGCTGGGATTTATAGTTCACCCACAAATAGCATTCTGAAAGTCCACCAACGATGGGATTGAACCAAACTTGGCACATAGAACTCCCATGACCAACAGAAAATACTGGAAGGTTTGGTGGACATTGATCTTGAGTTTTGGAGTTGTAGTTCACCTACGTCCAGAAAGTACTGTGGACTCAAACAATGATGAATCTGGACCAAACCTGGCATGAATACTCAATATGCCCAAATGCTAACACTTATGGAGTTCGGAGAAAATAGACCTTGACATTTGGGAGTTGTAGTTCATCTGCAATTAAAGAGCATTCTGAATCCCACCACCGATAGAATTGGGCCAAACTTCCCACACAGAACCCCCATGGTTCTGGGGACCCAGAACCTCTGGGTCCCCAGGTGTTTGGGCTTACAACTTCCAGTAATCCTAGTCAGTTTACCAGCTGTTAGGATTTCTGAGATTTGAAGGCCAAAACATCTGGGGACCCACAGGTTGAGAACCACTGCTATAGAGCCAATGGTGACTGGTACTGGGAACTATAGACCATTAATATCTGGGGGGGCCTGCTGTGTTTTCTGATGGTCTTTGGTGACGCTTGATACCCCCTTGTGACCCTCCCCCAGGGTCCCAACCCCAAGGTTGAGAAGCACTGCTTTAGGAGTTGTGGAGGCATTTGCCCCTTGTTTTTATCACCCAGGCTATTTTCGGTCCAAGAGTGGTGCTTCCTGTTTTAGTGCCAAGGACTAAAATGTTGTCCTCAAGCCAACTAGACTTCAACTGTGTCCATCAGTTCTAAGACTGTGGATGCCATAGTAGCAATAATGCGAATGTAGGGAAAATTCACTCATATTATTTTAATGGAGTCATTGCATGCCCATGGCCCATGATCCTAATGTTTGTGAGTTTAATATCAATGATATATAAGATTTTGTACAGCTGCCTCATGTCTCTCATGTGCCTGCTGTTCATCTTCCCTTAGCAGTGGTTCTCTACTAATAGCTGGTATTTCTGGGAGTTGTAGGCCAAAGCACCTGGGGACCCACAGGTTGAGAACCACTGCCTTACAGTATCTATGAACAGGAAAACTGAAGAAATGGGCAAGATCTTACAGGGACTTCCATGTCCTATGCCCTGGGCTTTCAATATTAGTAGTCAGGCTTTCCCAGTTGCCATGTGGCTCCTCAATATCCAGAAAGAGTTGGCCAACTTTTGACATATTGAGTGGAGGTTATAGAAGTTTGCTTCACTGCAAGGAATATGGAGCTCCCGGCATTGAAATGGAATCCATCTGGCCACAAGATTAATAGAAGCTGTAATATTTGGCAACGATTTATATTTTCATTCTGCATTTTGAAAAATATCTATCATATAAGCTCTATAAAATGTATTCATGTTTATACTTCCATAACAGCAAATACTATTGTACGTACATAAAGTTGATGCAGATTTTACCCTGTGAAGTTTCCTGCCTCTGAAATGCTTGCAGTGCTAGATGCCAAATGTTTCAAAGTCAGAAGATGGGTCTGCAATAATAAAGACCACCTTGAAAGCCATGGGCTCCCTCCCCCTCCCAGACAATAGGCGAGGTTTAACTGGCCTTACAGATTTTGAGCCCTGCAGGGTACAGAAGAGATATAATTTTAAAAGTTTCCTTCTGTTGGCTAGACATTTAAACACAATGTTTATTTGTCATGATGCCAGTGCCTTGGACTTTTAAGAAATACTAGAGAATTTGAATGCTATGATCAAATTGCAATAACTTACAATACCAAAATAACTAACACATTTTAGGGACTGTTATAACACTGGTGGTCTGTGCAGCTTACAGAGCTGTAAACTGAGACCGTGCCATTGCTTCGGAAGCAAATATAGCTTATGGTGTTTATTTTTCCAGTTCTTAACCCAGAGCAGACCTTGAGTGTTATGACCTCAATCCCTCAGCTGGAGCTATTTAAATAAAAGAGCTCGAGACACAGGTCTGCTCTCAAGCCATTGTGCCAACCTAGCGAACAAGCAGATCTCTTTTTGCCAATAGAAATGGCCGGTCAGCCCTATCTGGATGGAGACCGCAACAGGATCAAAGGTCTCAATCCTCCTGATTCTCCAGAAACTGCACTGGAGCTTCTGTGCTTACTGTGGAGCAGGAAAAAAAAAAGAAGAGGCGGAGTCTTTTGTAACTTGACATTGAGTAAAGTACAATCTACCAGGCATCATATACTTATGTCATTGTATTTATACTTGAGTATTGTTGTCTGTATGTGGCACTTGGAGCCCCCGGTGGATTAAACCCTTGTGCCAGAAAGACTGAAGACCAACAGGTTGGAGGTTCAAATTCCAGGAAAGCATGGATGAGCTCCCTCTGTCAGCCCCATGAGAGAAGCCTCCCACAACGATGGTAAAATATCAAACCATCCGGGCATCCCCTGGGCAACATCCTTGCAACGGCTAATTCTCTCACACCAGAAGCAACTTGCAGTTTCTCAAGTTGCTCCTGACACGAAAACAAACAAACAAAATACTTCCCAAGTGTCTAGGACTGTGTGATGAATCGGCAAATAATGCATGCAGATCCCAGTAAGGTAGCCTTTTGCAGCTGGCAGATGGTAAATTTTGTCAGCGCTGATTGTGTTTAAGTGCAGGCCAAGGTCTTTAGGCACTGCACCCAGTATGCTGATCACCACTGGGACCACCTTGACTGGCTTGTGCCAGAGTCTTTATTATTATTAATTATTATTATTATTATTATTATTATTATTATTATTATTATTATTATTATTATTATTATTGGAATGCAATTCCCATCACCCATAGCCTATGTTTCTCAACCTGTGGGTCCTCAGGTGTTTTGGCCTACAACTTCCAAAATCCCAGCCAGTTTACCAGCTGTTAGGATTTCTGGGAGGTGAAGGCCAAAAGATCTAGGGACCCACAGGTTGAGAACCACTGCTATAGAGCCAATGGTGAAAGATACTGAGAATTATAGACCATTCATATCCAGAGGGACTATTAATATTGCTCACCAATTATTACTTTTAGACCAACACAGAGACAGGTTCAGCATCTAGTTCTCTGGCATTCCAAAATTCAAATTATTCTAAAATCCAAAATTATTCACATGGGTGGCTGAGCTTTCTTTTCTAATGGTTCAGTGTCTGCAAACCTTGTTTCATACACAAAATTATTAGAATATTGTGTATAAAATGATCTTTGGGCAGTATGTATTGCATGTCTATGTAGTATAAATTGATTTCATGTTTAGACATGGGTCTGTCTCCAAGATATCTCATTATGTACATATATGGAAACAGGGATTCCACCTCCCCCAAAACCTGAACATTTCTGGTCCTGAACATTTTGAATGAAGTGATATATTGCATTTCAGATTCTAAGATGCACCTTTTCCTCATATTAACATCTCAAATAACAGGGTGCGCCTTAGATGGTACTGAAATTAGTGTGCATCTTAGAACTGATGAAATACAGTGTATACCGCCATATACACACATATACATGCACAAAACTTAGCTATAAGTAATATATATATTCTTCATAATTGGCCATCCTGTACCCATCTTAACACAAACAGCCTCAGGGCTCTCCATCTAGATCAGTTTTGTAGCATTGCAGTTTTTTTTTAAGGGAGAGATGTTGGAGGTATACCAGTTCAGCTCTCTTTTGACAGCCTTGATCCAGATTTCTGTCAAGTCGCTTTCTGACTGCTTTTGCTTGAAAAAAAAATTTACCAGCTTGAATTAAGTTCATGCTTAAATTAACTTGAAGCGTGATCCGTAGAAGAAGAAAACATTTCTACTCCTATTCTCTTCAGCCCTTCAAGGTCTCATGTAAGGTTATAGGATAAGTTTGATAGGTGGTGGAATGACTAGTGCAGTGGTTGAACCACCTCCTAATCTCACAACTGAATCAAATTTTAGAGCACAGTGTGTCATTACTTTGGTCACTAGAAGGGGCTCCTATGTCAGTGGAGCGGTGAACCCACTCCAGTTCCATTCACACTTTAAAGGAATTCTCCAATGTGCTGGACCTATGGTCGATGGATGTGTGGACCTTCAAGTTGCTTGTGGACATCTGGTGACCTCATGAATTCCTAAGTAAGGAAGACTTAAGAGTTGGTTTTGCCAGTTTCATCCTCTGAAATACAATGTACACCAACTAATCGTCATTGGCAGTCTCCCATCCAGGTCCTAGTCAGTGTTGACTCTTCTTACCTTCCAAGATCAGTCATGATCTGGTGCCTTTAGGTCATGGGGATTGGACAGCTTCTTTAAAATTTGTATCAAAAACTGGGGAAGGAAGGTTCACTGCTCCACTGCCATGAGTGCTACTATCTATCCCTAGTGGTAAAGAAATAGGAGTTGAGTTGTAAGCCTGTCTCTCTATGGTGCATTGCTCCATACTGCAGCAATGATCTATTGTTGGGGTAGAGAAACGTTTGACATTGATGGCCAGTCCTAGCGAGTAGTTTCTTCACTGCAGTGTCCCTCATATGTAGATATTGTTGGTCCTCCATATCTGCATTTTAACTTTCACAGATTTGACTATTCAGATTCTATAGGAATCTGTTAAGTCCTTCAGCAGTGACACTGTGATCAGAAGTTGACCCTAGAGTCACATTGGAGGACCTAGAGAATTTCAGAGAGGCATTCTGTCAGTTTTTTAAAAATGTAATTCATTTTTATGGGGACCCTGCACCCCTAACCTCAGCAAATGTGAAGGCAAACTGTCTTGTTCTATAGCTGAATTTGGGTTTCAGCTCAAGGTTGCACTATATTTTAATGCTGGGGCCAGGATTCATATGTTCCTTCCTGTGGCCCCATGGATTGGCCCAAGAATAAGTAGCAGAGATATTAAGATCTGGAAGACTGGTCAGTTCATTGAACTGCCCATTTGTATTATAGAGGTTTGGTGATTGTGTCTTAAGTATGATTCATGAATAGGTGCTTAAGAACTGCAGTTAAGTTCTCGAAAGTAAAATAAGCTTACTTTGTGTATCTGCGGACAGCTGGTAGACCACTGTGGTTGTGATTACTACAGATCAGAAAGGCCCTGGGTCAAATCTTGTTTATGCCACAAATTCCTGAGCTAGTTCTAAGCCTCAGCCTTCCCATCAGCAGTGTGGAAATCTAGCTTACTAGGTGTATTGCAAGAATTACAAGGGACTGCACATGAAGCACTTTCAACACTCGATAGACGTGTGAAGTATTATCAAAACATTGATTCATAAGAAAGCTATGCATAGTTACTCAAGTGACAGGCTGTTTCCAGGTGAAATGGATGATCATTTCTCTCACTGCTGAAGGGTGAAAATACCCAGCCCTGTAACCAGCAAATAATATTTTAAAAATAGGTCAGACTTAGCTCCATACCGTGACCTGATTTGTGCTGGATCAACATGTTAGCAAGTTCCAGTTGTCACCAGAAAGCAAGTGCGATGAAGTCTGCCTGCTCTAACTAACATCAAAACCTGCCGTTGTCATCCCCATACACTCATAAAGTGTTTGGAAGGCAGTAGTTTCCAGTGAGATGGTATAAATGTGGATTGAAAGATCTCCAGGATTTGAAAAACTACCAGGGCCACACTGATAATTAGCTTTAATAGGACCCCTATGCTTTTGTTACACCATTAATAGTCTTCTTCTCTTCTCTTAGGTTTGTGATGCCTTATTATGAAGGTCAGTTACATGTTTCTGTGAAGTAGGCCATTGGAGAGTCCACGGAGTAATCCGGCATGCTGAGCCAGCAGTCTGGGCCACTGGGCAAGAGGGGCGGGAAACAACTCCCAAACGTGTAGCAAATGAATCACTTGTACCAGATCACTTTGCTTCTACAAGTAGAAGCAGAAAAGCAATATAACAGAGTTATAATGTCTGACACACATAGTTAAGAAAACAAATCTAAACACAGACACATTGGCTTGGCTTTTATTGGAAAGCCTAAATGCAATCTATAGTCATCAAGTTGTGGAAAAAATTCAGAACACATATAAAGTTAGGAAGGCAAATGAAAAGAACAATACAAATCAGACAAAATTTACATTTCAAAATAGCATGAAAGCATTTAGACGGGCTTTGCCTAAAATACTTTTGAATCGCCTATTCTTTTAGTAGGCCGATTGTAATACAATTTTTTAAAATTATCATTTCATAAAAAGGTCTTTTGTTTTACATATTCCCCCGTAGTCATTGTGTCATGTAGAAGCATGCTCTTATCAGAAAAGTTTTAAAAAAAAGTATGAAAAGGACTTATTATATGTACTAATAAGGCTGCTAATTGGCACCGAGGTTTAGCATCATGAGCTACAAGAGTGGGTGGGTTATTGGTGCCAACATCTGGGAGAAAGAACAAGGACATATCAGGGAGAGGTGTCAGTTGCACCCTCACATTATACATGGGGCATTTTTGTCTTATTCCAAAGGACGCTAACACATTACTACAACTTTGCACGAGCCTACTTCCATCAGTAGCTGCAATATAATGTTGTGGCACCTACCAGGCTGAACCACAAACATCTTGCTTTGGGCAAAAATGGCACACTTCAGTAGCTTTCATGGATCTCAGTTTCTAAATTTGGGATCCTTCTTGGTTGAAAAAAAAAACACCCCAAACTAAACCTTTATTTGCACTTTAAATGTAATAAAATAACAGCTTTAGTTCTAAATGTCAGCAGTTCCATAGATTCTACTCAAGGGGGACACAGATAGTAATAGCACTGATAATGCAGCTTCAGTAACTGGCTTGACCTACTCACAGCCTGTTTGACAAGACTCCTACGGTGCAGCTGAGAGCACACATAATACCATAGAATCTCAGGGCAGAAAGCAGTTAGAAAACTATTTTTATTCTATCCACAGAACTTCCTCCATATGATTAAGACACATTCACCTGCCGTTTATTACCATTCTGAATACCGAGTACAGCACAATGAAAATAACCCTCCCCTCCTCCCCCCACCAACAATATTGCAAAACACTCTGCGGCTGAAAATAGCACAAAGGTACAAGGGCTTTTGCTCAGAAAAGGTGTGGGGCGTGGGAGTGGCCCTAAAACGACTCTTTTGTCCTTCCCCTTACAAAAGATGCGTTACAAGGAGAATGGGATGCCGTTTTTAATCATGCATTCCAATTGAAAATGGGGATTTTAAAAAAACTGCCCTATTTGTATAATTATTAGAGGTGGAAAAGATATGCAGACCTTCGGGCGCATGAGGTTTTTTAGCAGGCACTGCTCATGTCTGTGGGCTCTTTATCCGAGGGATAAACATTGGAAGCTGAGGCTCAATACTTTGGAAGAGTAAATAAATTCTGGACTATTGAAATAGTCAGAATGGAGATTGCAAGATGCAGACCTTAGACTGCAATTGCTTGGCCACGAAGAAGCCATGAGACATATTGGCCTCTAAGAACTCTTCTGTTTGAATAAAAGAGGTGCTGGCTGCAAGGGGTGGGGAGGCAAGCCTGACAGAAAGGCTTGCCAGGGGGCAGGAAGGCTTTGTCCCTCTGCTTCCAAATATGGGAAGCTAGAACAGCAGGTCGGTGTTTGTTGAGCAGCAAGAGAGAAGTGTCAGAACCAGTTCAGAAACATCCCCTTGATTGTTCCTTCGTATGTTCCATGAGAAAGGCCTGGTTCCAAGCTATGGCCCAAATTAAGCTCTCAGGTCTGAATGCGATCCACTGGATTGTCCTTATAGCCAGTATACAGAGTCTTGCTTATCCAACATAAACGGCTGGCGAAAATGTTGGATATTAAGGAGGGATTAAGGAAAAGCCTATTAAATCTCAAATTACGTTATGATTTTACAAATTAACCACCAACATCATGTTTTACAACAAATTGACAGAAAAAGCAGTTCAATACACGGTAACGTTATGTAGTAATTACTGTATTTATGAATTTAGTACCAAAACAGAAAAAGGTTCTTTCTTTCTCCCACCCTGGACATTATTCCAGGCAGGAGGCAGACTGCGTTGGATAATACAGAACGTTGGATGAGTGAAAGTTGGATAAGTGAGACTCTACTGTACTAAATTGCAGTATAATGGTCTCTTGAGGTGAATTAGGCACTAAGCTGAATCTCTTCTCTTCCTGTTCCCCTTTTAGGCTTCCAGTGACTCTTTTTGGCAGATAAGAAATTTAAAGGCTAAGGTATTACTGGAATTTACTGTTCATCTGCTCTCGTGTTACCAGTGTGGCTAGTTTTATCTGTTTCTTTCAGGGGATCACTGAAACTATCTTCTTCACAGACAAGATAAAGGTGGAAGGCTTGCCCCTCACAAAATAGAAATGTGGGGCAAGAACTGCATCAACTTGCTATTCATGTGCATTTGTTGAGCATCCTAAACCTGCTTACAAGAAGGTTGACCCCAATGATCACCTTGGGATTTACTTCAGTGTAAGCCGGCATAGGCTCGTATAGTGTAGTGGTTCTCAACCTCTGGGTCCCCAGATGTTTTGGCCTCCAACTCCCAGAAATGGTAAACTGGCTGGGATTTCTTGGAGTTGTAGGCCAAAACATCTGGAGACCCACAGGTTGAGAACTACAGATAGAATTGATCGCAGATCAGAGTTTCACATCCTACATTTTAAAAATGTGTAACATTCAGCTGCGAAATGAATAAATGCCCCTTTAAGACTAGGAGAGGGCAAGATAAGTCTAACCTAAAAAAGTCTGCTATCTTAAGATAAAGTCTTATTGAATTACTATTTATCATTGCAGCAAGTGATGAAGTTGCTGAGGGGCCAAGAAAAGGAAAGCGGCTGCAGTCCATTTAGATAAAAATTTCGGACCACTTTTCATCCTTTCGCGGGAATGATCAAAAGGGAAAGATGCACCATTTTTAAAGCTAATACAAAAATATTAACACTTCTGTCCATCAGTTATACACTGTTATATCTCTACAATATAACTCTTTATACTGTACAGCTATAACATAACAAAAGGTGCAATTCCTTTAAAAAAATTCACACACTGCACATTTTTATCATTTTATTTTAAGTATAAACCTTTTTTAAACACTTTACATAAATTAACTCCTCTGAGACTAATATTTGATGTACAGTAAATTGTAATTCATATAAAAATCCATAAACAACTTGTCTCACATAATTTACAAAAAAAATCAAGGTTTCCTTTGCTTCCGTGTGACAAGGATTTGACTTGCCATTTCCCCCACAAGGCAAACCCCGTTATCATTGTAAAATCCATCATGAACTCCCATTGTAGCATAAATTGCTTGTGCCAAAGTCCTTTTAGAAAGCAGCACAGTTTAAAGCAATTGGGATGTCCATCAACAAGAGTTTTTGCCCCTCATTAAAAAATGAACAGCGATATATACCACATCCTATGCAGAGAGAAGGACAGAGTGAGACAGGAGGAGGAGAGGGAGGAGAAGAGAGAGAGAGAGAGACTATTTCTTGTAAGCAAAGGTCAACAATTTAATATTTGGAAACACTGTATGGATCTGTTTCTTATTTAAACACAGTGCCTCAGAGGAATAGGCAACCTGTTGCAAATTCTTCAGGTCTTTCGTTCGATACTTTCAGTCCAACTTGAGTGCAGCGATATGCATATGTAAACATATTCTTTAAAGCAGATCACCTTTAAGGTCATTCAGAAAAGAAAACCCAGTTTTTCTTTTAGTAATATCATTCTTCTGGAAGGCTCTCTCTTTGTTGCAGAGTCTATTCGGATTGTGCTACAGAAAAATCTGAGCAAAGGTGTACATTTCGGCTCAAGTAGTAATGCAGCAGAACCATTGGGTCTCCCTCTTAGAAGACACTGGCACAGAGTCCGTCTCTTTGGCAGCCCCGGCACAACCAGTGTGTTACCTCTTTCCAATCTCACTTTGCCTAAGGAACTGTATATTGTTAGCACTGTCTGCTAATTCGGGGTATTGCTCCACGGAGAGTACATAGTACCCATCATATCCTTGGACTTTTCCGGCACTCAGCAGTTGCCTCTTTTCCCCCTCGGTCCACAGCCTGGCGCCTTCCTCTCCGTCTCTCACTCTCTGCTGCTCTCGGGCCCAGGCATTCGAGAGAGCCCTTTGCCTCGCTTGCTCTAATATCCGTGCCTTCTCCTCATCAAGAGTCATGCCGTAGCGGACATGAAGAGCCAAAGCACCGTACTGCATCTCGACGTCGGCGAACCTACGAGTCCTGCCATTCACCACAGTGGTGGACTGGGAAACAGTGACGTTGATGCCGTTTTCCAGGGCCTTGCGGCCACTTGTCAATCTCAACGTGCCCAAGTCGCTCTCTGGTGAGGTTGTCTTTATGAAATAGTGTGTGTCCTTCCCTTGAACGGTGAAATGCAGGTTTTCCAGATAGTACGCGTTGTTCAGAACAGCTGCCACTTTGATACAATCCTCGTTTGCAATGTTGAGCACATTGGTTTGCACTTTGCCTTGATTGACGGCAAGCATAACCCCTTTCCCAATCAGAGACTTCACGGCGGCAAACCATAACCACGATTTCTCACTGCCAGGCCTGCGCTTGCTGATCTGGACTTCTGCCATCTTTCCTAGGGACAGGAAAGCCTTTGCTTGCCTTGCCACTTGTTGTTGCACTCCAGAAATTGGCTGAAAACAAGAAGAGACAGAAGTTTTACAAACCATCTGTAGCCCCTAGATTCCAACAGTCAGGCATTTGTTGGCATGATGCCTAGAGCTGACAATAGGTTTTGCCACAACTGACACTGCCAAAGAGTTAATTGAATCCACATACTAGATTCCACTGTTACAAGCCTTGTTTTCTTTGATGATATTCAGTGCTTTTTCTCATTTTTTTTTGTCTTGATGGGTTACAAAAAAGGAAATAAAACAGAGTGAAATGCTTGCACTGAGTAAATCTGAAACATACACAAAGGGCCATCATATTTAATGATGATGAACACAGGTATGTTTCACATATTAATTAATACATCATAAAACAGTTTCACAAGCAGAAGTAAAGCTATCTTGTAAATGAAGCAGTGGAGGTAATGAGTAATAACCTTATTAAAGGGTCCACAAATATATGAGGGCTTACATCTTGTTTTGAACTACCAACAGCTCTCAGTGTAAAACTCTCCCTATAGTCATATACAGCATTGTTTGAGGATTCTAGCAATTTTCTTCCACACCACTTCATTTAGAGAAATACAGGAAGACCTAATACAACAGCATGGACATGTTTACTCAACTTAATAAAACTGCATTAGAACTGTTACTATGGATCTGCTATCAAGGATAGGAAAGGCAATGTGCTAGTCAGTACAAGCAGAATATAAAACTCCACTAGCGTAATTACACTGGAAACCTGAGAAGGTGAGGGAGTTCAGTTCTTGCAGCCAATCAGTAGCTATTTACATAGTGATGGGATGGAGTTGCACCAAGGCGCCATTTCATCACTACTACAGAGACATGGAAACACCACTGTACAAAGAAGTACTTGTTGGAATAATATGTGAAAAAGCATTTATGCTGGTCTAAGCCTTCTGTATGCCAGTGTAATACACTAGGAGGATTCTGCTCATTTCCATCTATTTCCTAACATTATCTTGTTCTAGGATCCAGGTTAGGAAACAATTATGCTATTATAGGTTTTGTGGAATTCAATCTGTGCACCATCCTAAACACTATTTTACAGCCAGGTGATATATATACCTACATGATTCGTTATATTATAAAATGCTGAGCAACTGAAAATCCATCTTCATTGACATCCAGTACCGAACCTCTACCCCAATACCTAATTTAGATCTGAATCCAACTAGAATTGACTTACTGAGTCAATTTCTTGAATGTTGAGTCAGCCCTTATGTATATTGATTGGAACTACCATTGGGATCTAGGTCATTAATAGTTATGACATTTTCACTGTATGGCTGGCATCATAACTATTTAGATGGCCTCTCAAGCTATGTGTGTTTTTTTCAAACACAGCATATAATGGGCCATTAAGTTGTTCCAAAAAGTCACTGATGTTCATTGTATGCTATCTGTACCACCTACTCTCCAAAATATCTAGACCAGGCATTTAATATTGGCAGGGGTGAAAACTATTTTGAAAATGTGTTGTTTGCTTTCAAATTGTATCCTACTTATGATGACTCTAAGGCAAACCTATTGTGGGGTTTTCTTGGGAATAATTTGTCAAGAGGACATTTGTCACTGTCTTCTTCTGATACTGAAAGAGAAAGATTTACTCAAGGTCATGCAGTTGGAATCCTTGGAGAGTCTGAACTCTCATTTCAAAAGGCCAGACGAAGAGCTACAGCAGAGAGAGTAGAGGGGTTTGGTGCTCCTTTTAGGTCCTCCCAGAATGGACTAAGCTATTGCCTTTTACCATCTACTCAGAGACTGAGGTGGTTCCTTTTTAAAAAAAATAAGAGTTATAATACAATATTCACTTTGACTTGTGGATAAGTTGACCCAGGTCAATTTGGTTGATTTTTTGACTTATATTTCTGGACTGATACATGGGCATATTTGGTAAAAGCTGTATCATTACATGTTTTGTTTGTTTTATATTTTCTGTTTTTATATTATATTTTATATAACACTGTCATTCCCAACCTTTTTTTAATATCAGGGACCACTTTGATCCGGGTCATACCAAAAGGGTTATGAATCAGGTTTTGGTCAACTTTAGATTTGGTCTGGTTATTTGGGGTGCTGATTCAGAAAATTGCATTGGACAGACCACGTCAGCTCTAGTTTCCGATACAGAATATATGCCATCCAGTAGTCATATACATAACTACTCAATGCTCAATGAAAAGCAGGATTCAGGTTCAGTTCCTTTAAGCCTCAAAGCAGGCAGCTTGCAAGAAAGAGAGGCCTTCGAACCCGTCCTTTCAAACTTTAACTCCCAAAGGCCTCTTTAACTACAGCTGATGTGGTATAGCCAATGCATTTTTCTGAATCATCACCCCAAATAACCCCAGGACTAGGCCTAAAAATGAAGTGCCCCCATTTCCAGGTACCACATGGAACGGCTCCGCTCGGGGGAGGGAGGAGGAGGAGATGCAGCAGCAGTCAGGAGGCTTGTTGTCATTCCTTTCATAAGGAGTCAGCCTCTCCCCTCCTGACATTCCCATTACCTCTGCAATATAAGAGGGTTTGTGAGACCAGTCACTTTTGTTGCGATAGTGTAGTAATGGTGAGGCCACACACCATATTGTAGTTCTTGGGGACCACAGGTTGGGAACCACTGATATAATAAATGTTTTATCTTTAAAGTGTCTATAACCACATGATATATATGAAACCTTATCAATAATACTGTGTCTGTCCCTATTTAAGAAAATGTGAATGTCTTGGTAATCCTTCAGCTCAAACACAACCACCAGTAGCCCTCTAGTTGATAGATCCAACTGGTAAGGGAAACTTTTATTATTTTTATGTACACATTAACGCAAGAATAACATTTCTGTGAGTTAAGCTATAGATTGGGGAATGAGGAAACAGCATTTTTCCTGCTCTTCTGTGAGCGAGGGGAAGTTCACACTGATGGAATGGGCGTGTTAACATGGTTCCTCCTGTGAAAATACAGTTTAGGAAGTTGATACTAATAGTGGCTTCTTGGCAAATGTAACCTGTGAAACCATCTTGCCCCTATATTTTTAACCAGTAGATAAGTTAGCGAGTCTCTTTAGAATAAACATAACTGTTCAACGTTTCTTATTCCTTCCTGTTAACTGAAAACTTGGTGGCGCATATAGCCCTTTGATCCCTGAATAGGTTAAGATTTATAATCACTATTTTCTTAAATAGCAGATTATTACTTTTCTATTTTAGATTCCATTCATTTTTGCCTGTCATTTAAACCAGCTACAAATTTCTGTTCTGCGGTACATTTTTTAAAACCAAGGAATTTCATAAGCACCTAGAGTTTTGGCTCTATGTAATGTAATGGGTTTTACCTGAGGTAATTTCACATTCAATATTTTATCTTCACATATAAAACATGGTTAATATTAAAGAGAAGTAAAATTGTACTGGTGCTTGGTATGCATAATTTATATCACCTGTTCTTCTGTTTATTTCACAGTCTATTTTTTATTACAGTGTTCACTTTATGCCTTGAGGCAGGGAACTGCTATAAATCCAATCTCCATAGTTTCAAACAGGGAAAGTTACAATTCCAAAAGAGGATTTCAAAGTACTATTATTTATTGATTAGTCCCCCACCCCAACTCTCACCCTTCTCTTTTTAGACTGCGCTATGGAAAGCAAACTACGATATGTTAAAATGCAGATGTAATCTTTAGTAAATGCACAAAAAGAGCAGAATTAGCATCTAAACTATGGGTATCGTTCAGAAAAAGATAAAGTTAGAACATCTTTACAATGGACATTTTACATTTTTCCCCTTAAATGTCATGTAAGCCTTTGAGGATTATAGTGCTCAAATGGAACACTGTTCTTTATTCTATTCTGTAATAGTTTCATTTTTAATCTTTTTTTTTCCTTACCGGTACATCATCCCACTGCTGACTCTTCACAAGTTCATAGGAGGGCTCTGTTAAATCAAATTTGGGCACAGGGAATCCTGGGATGGCATTGTGCAGATGGAAACCAAATGTTACCAGCCAGCTGTTAACATCTACAAAGCAAATATAAAAAGAGAGATTGAGAAACATCATATTCTATCCTGCTTTTTTTCTGAAGCAAGTCTGAAGAGATTTTATTTACACATACATAATTGGATAGTACTTTGAACTTGTAATTAAAAATATTGGTGGCAAAAACAAAACACTCTATCTATGAGTATCTGTTATTAACCTCAACTGCATTCCCTCTTTTGGACTGGAAGCCAAATCATAGAATCATATAATTGTTACAGAGCTGGAAGGGACTGCAAGCACTGTCTAGTCATGCAGGAATCTACAGCAGAAGTACTCTCAAAAGATGTCCATCCAACTCTTGCTTAAAGATCTCTAGAGAAGACATAATCTACCACTCTCCAAGTCAATATCAAACAACTCTAAAGAAGGAGGCTGAAATTCTGTTGGGCGATAGGAAATATATTACCTTACGATTATGTGTTACAATGTATTTTCCATGAATACATAGGGATCTATGATTACAGGAGCTATGTTAGGACTGGGAAGTCCCCTAAACCCCACTTATCAGTAAGCAGCCGCTGTGATCAACAAGAGCCCGTTCCCCTGTCACTGGGGAAGTAGCTCCATGACATTCCCTGCATACGCAGAGGATTTGCAACAGGAGTATTTTTTTATGTCTGTTGCACCAGAGACTGACTGCTCAAGGGATGGGGGTAAAGATGTCAGTCTGCTGCTTCTCTAGATCGACAGGGGAACAGATCCCTGACGATCCCAGCAGCAGCTTACCACTAAGTAGTGTTTGTGGGGGGCAGGGTTATGCCAGAATTTTCAATGTAACTTTGTTAAGGTGTAAAGCATTCAGGTGGAAATTCTTCCTAATGTTTAGATGCATTTTTCTTGCAATTTGGACCCCACTGGGGCATGTTTTAGCCTCTAGAGAAGCATATGTGATTCCTGTTTCCAAGATCACTGCAATCTGATTTTGGTTTGCATTCCTGAATTGGAAACCTTGGGAAGTCCCTGACGCTAGAGCTAACAATTCAGCTAAAGGAAAATACTAATGGCAAACAAGAATAGAAGAATAAAGCTATCCACAACAAATATTTTTATCAACAGATAATGGTTACACTAAATAGAATAATGTTGCGACTAGGAAGCAGCCTTGGTATTAAAATGCATTTTGCCAAGCCACAAGGCAAGCACATTGGCAGTGATATTTTTGGTTTGAGCACTCTCCTTTAAGGCACAAAAAAATGAGAGAAACATAAGAATGAAGGAGCACCATTTCCTGTTTAACACACAGATAAGGACAGAATTATAAACAGCAAATGAGAGTGACAGCACTGTATTTTTTATATTGCTAGGCATAGGTTTGGAAAGCTTTCCTATACCTAAATAATCAACTGAAGTGCTACATGCGAGGAAGGAACCATATCAAGCTCTAGATAACGTTGCCGTCTGGCATAATACCATCCATAATAGTCAATATATTTACAGGTTTATAAACTGTTTCCATGGTAACTGTCTAGTCAGGCATAGAAGCATCAAAATTATATCTTCCTTTCGGTAATTCTTCTATTCTCTATCCCTTGAGTTATAAAATTCTCCAGAGAGAAAGAACAGGAGCCATCATGAAGATATCTGATTATATTTAACCTAAGGGCTATTAGTGATATAGGAGATGATGTCACTTGGTACTTTCAAACCATTAATAGAAAATGCACTGATCTGTTTATTTTCTCTATCATTGCTACTGAAACAACACCCTCATAATCTCCACTAATAGCTATAAAGCTGTACATATTTGTATAATCCTGCTTGTTTTGCACAATCCTGTTTTTAGTTCCTCGTGGAGTGGAAAAAACTAGAATACGCATGGTAATCTTTAATTTGCTTTACTGGCATATGCTCCTCATTTTATGCAGCATGCACTGCTGTTAAATATCTACTGTGATTCCAAAGTGACATGTACAATGCAATTTGTTAAAAAGGTGGTTTATGAGCACATAGAAAAGTCAGTTAAATGTACATAAATTTTTGAAATGTGTATTTACCTGTAATATAATCTTTCACATCATGTATTCTGCTGGCTGGGTTGTTATTTCTGAACATGTACAGATTAAAAGGAGCTGGATCCTTCCCAATTTTTTTCCAGATTTCTATGTCAGGCGTAGTCCAACGGCCTGCCAGTATATCATAATCTCTTTGGCCAAAATGAATTAGTTTGGTTAATGGATCATAAAGTCCTCCATGAAAGCCTATCACCAACTGGAAGTCAAGATTGGAGTCAAAATAGATTTCCCCATATGCTGTGTACTGAATCTGCTTGAGCATTAGACCGTTGCTGCTAAAAACAGCGAGTGGTGTGCCAGTGTTGTCTGAGGCAATGTAGAATTCATCTCCACTGCTGATTTCCATAGCAAATAGGTGTCCTTGTAAATCATAGTACAGAGAGGTGATTTCAGAACTTGAATGGTTGTACACATGAGTTATCCTTGTTGGATATGTGAGGTCAGCATAAAAAAACTGCATGTGTTGCCCTAGACTGGTTTTACTGGAAACCCGTCTTCCAAGTCCATCGTAACGGTATATCACTGTCCACCCACTGCCTTTGCTATAAACTCTAGTAAGCAGTCCCTTTGAGCTGTATTCAAAGATCTCCGTTCCCCTCTGTCGCAAGAATCCGTCTTCATCTAATCGGTACTGAACATCACCTAGTCGAGTGATTCTGTCTCTCAGATCATATCGAAGGGGTGTTAGGCGAGCACTATTACTTGGATTGAGCAAGTGGAGATTGCCATTTAAATCATAGTTATATCGCCACATTATTTTCTCATTTAGGTAAACTGTCTGTAACTGGCCATCAACATCATATTCATAAGCATACTTGGTTGTGTTAGCAAATGGGCCTATTTTTATCTCTCTTTTAGTCACTCTTCCCATGTTGTCATACTGAATCGTAATCCAGTACATAAGCGATCTGAATATTTCATACTGAATTTCCTTTATGCGGCCATGGGCGTCAAAATGTTTGGTGTAAGTCATGACAGCTGTGGAAATGATCTGGTTAATATCGTAATAGATGACCCCAAATTTTCCAAACTGTTCAACTTTTCCAGAGATGTCGTCAAACTGGTAAAGATCAATAGGCAATGGTGTTTCATTGATAACACCTTGCATGCTAGTCACTCTGAAGCTATTGTCATAACTGTAGTCAAATCGGGCATTTACCATTCCATCCTCACTAAAGCGGAAAATCTGCCTGTCAATCAATGGACCAATTTGCCTGTATCTAATGGTGCAGATAAAACCATCACTCTGGAGGTTCACTGTTTTCAAAACTCCTGCTGTCTCATCATAAGTAAAACTGACTCTTGTGCTATCATACAGAATTTCCGAAAGCCTGGTCTGTCTTCTATATTTGAATAAAACTCTTCGGCTTGTACCCAAGAAAGCAGTTTGTAGCAGCTGCCCTTCCTCATTGTAGTCCATGATGACAGAGGCATTGCTTTCAGGGGGATTGTAGATGTTTCGATAGTAGCCTATTGAACGAATAGTCTGCATAGTGTGGCGAGCAACACTGGGCATGGTTACTGCTGAAAGCCGATCAAGTAAATCATATTCGAAGATGTACTGCCGCTGGCTATGTAGTAAGAGGACCATAGACTGAAAAGAAAAAAAATATTTTTTTATCAAGTGCCCAAACCACTGTATGATAGCAGTGTTCTTCCTGAGTAAATCATTATCATTTCAATTGAATTATCCTTGACCTTACATATTGGTAATTATTCTCTGCCTAATTTATTTGGATACTTAATTGTAAGAGGTTCTGTAATTAGTGGCTCCAGATTCCTAATGCGGTGCTTGTTGTGACGGAGTCATTCTTTTGTAAAGTACTCACAGCCAAACAGCAGATTGTCAATTGATTTGGATAAGTCATGTTTAATACCGGCAAAAGTGATGCTGTCTTAAAGCCAATAACTCAAGAAGGGAACAACATATGGAAGAGACAATTTTACTCCTGTAATTAGAGATAATTTAGAGGGAAGTTTACTAGCCTGAAGATTCCTAAAGCTCCTCTTCTACATTTATTTGTCAGCTGGGCAAAGCAATTGGTTTGTTATTTAACATCAAACTTTGCAGAGTTAATCAGCCAGAAAATGACTCCTTTTGCAAAAACTTTACATTACTGACTCCAGGCACTATGAGTCACTAGCTGTTCTCACCTCAAGCATATCCTGCCACTGCCCCTCACCTGGAAGGACATTGATGATGGGATGTTTCATCACTTGGCAAAACTTGTTATAGGACCAAAATATGATATTCTTCTCAATTTTAAGTCTGAGATATGCACTACTTAGTGCTGAGCTGCATAAGTAGAGCGCAAGATTGAGGCCTGTGCTGCTATAGGATGGTACCACATCCTCTCTTTTGGTACAGGAAAACTGTAGCAAGCAACAGAAATTAGCAAGGCTGGTGAGGAAAGCCCATACAATACTCATAGCTAGTTCTCTGTGTATGATCGGGAGAGTAAACATTTACAGCAAGTCTATCTTGCCAGTATAAGATACAGTGTAGCTACAGAATTTGGATAACATCAGGGAGCCGGAGCTTTAGAGAAGATAGGTTTTTTGTATGTGAGGTGTGACAGGTTTGGAATTCTTTTTTTTATGGGTTTTATTTGGCACCAACACTTGTCCATTCTCCATGTCTTCAGATTTCCTTTTGTAACCAGGCAAGGAGAATGTTGCGCCCTTTTGTTTCCCTGCAGTGGATGTTAAATTTTATTGTTTTATTTGTACTGGAAGCCATTTGACCATAATTTTTTTTTTAAAACACTAGATACAAATACACAATATTTGGAGCAAGCTCGAGAAAATAAAATGTGCCACATTCTCTGAAGTAACTGGAATGACATTGCTCAAATGACCTTTCATTTTAGTGATTTCAAAAGTGCCACATATTTTGGAACTATATGCCTTTTACAGGTATGGATTTTTGTACTTCCAGTCCGAACTGGTAGATTCCATGAGGCAATATATGGGTTTTAACTTTTTACATGCAACACTAGTTCATAAATCTTATTGCAACATGAAGACACCCATTCTCAATATTGTCCTTTACCTTCTCAAGATATGTGTAACTCCATGTTTTGCCATCAGCAAATACTCTGGAAACAATCCTTCCTTGGCCATCATAATCTACTTTTTCACTAGTGGTGCCTCGCTGGATGCTGCCAATTTGACCTGTAGATGAATATGTAACATTGACAGCCATAAGCTTGCTGCTCGGGAACCAGAGAGCTGGGTGTCCTGATGTGTCGTAGGCAATCCTCAACAGGAATTTACGGTGGTCATCATAGATTTTCTCCGTTTTCGTGGTCCGATCAAAATCAACCGAAAGGAGGTTCCTACCATTAACCTTTTATGGAGCAAAGAAGACAAGAAAATATTATACGATTGTGTGTATGTATATATGTATGTATGTATGTATGTGTGTGTAACATATACATATATATATATATATATATAAACCATGAGACATTTATTATGATCTCCCAGTATGAGACACTGTCTAGAAAACATTGTTTGAATACCATACACAATGATGGATTTCCTTTGTCAGCAAATTAATTTAGCAACTTCTTAATATGAGTGCCAGGTATTGGATTAATCACCATTTTAAAAGGTTTCATTAAATAAAGATGTACTGGCATTTACTCAAGACTTTTTCAATTAAATCTTCTGAAGTTTAGTTAAATGTTAATATAGTATAACAATACATACATTGATAACCTTGATAGTAATCAGTAAGATTTATGAAGGATACTAAAGAGATATAGAATTATAAAAAGATAGAATTATTAAAAGAAGATGTAAGGCTAGCAAATACAGACAAGATGTAACTAATTACACTTGAAATTGATCATTAGGCCATTATGGGACCATTTTATAAGCAAAAAGCATTCCTATTCAAGAATGTTTATTATTAACAGTAACTATATAAATTATGATTTGATAGGACATGTGATAGTAAATTACACAGCATTGCACCCAGTACATGATATATTACTACTTTCTAAATGAAAAGTTTGTTCTGATTATTTCTGATGCCTCGCGGTTCTTTGAACTTCACTGCTTGCAGCCAGAAAAAAAAGCTTTTAAACAACTTCCTCCTTCCCTTCAAGACAGCTAATCATTCTTAACAGAGATGTTAACCTGCCATGAAAACAAAGCTAATTGGTACTGTCTGACTGATTTTCCTAAATGAGTATCAGCGTGTCACTTTCACCTAAAATTTCCCAAAGAGGCAATCCCCTCCACAGGTTTAAATAAAAAGTTGCAGGAAAACCCATCAGCAAGGAAATTCAGATCACAGTTTTCTCTGTCCATTATGCTAACTCAAAACATATTTTAACTTAATTAAATTCAACTACAATAGAGTCTCGCTTATTCAGCCTTTGCTCATCCAACGTTCTGCTTTATCCAACGCAGCCTGACTCCAGCCCAGATCCAAAGCTGTTTCTCTAGGCAGCAATGCACAGTGCGTCTCTATGCATGCCGAGTCCCTGCTGGGAGGGGCGAGACTTTCCCATCTGGCATAGACTTTCCCATCTGGCACAGCGTCCAGCCTGCACCGGCTGCGTCTTGCCCCTCCCAATGGGCACCCGGAGAGGCCCACTGCACATTGCTGCCCAGAAAAACAATAGTCAATGTTTTCAATACATTGCGATATTTTGATGCTAAATTTGTAAATATAATAATTTCTACATAATGTTACCGTGTATTGAACTGCTTTTTCTGCCATTTTGTTGTAAAACATGACGTTTTAGTACTTAATTTGTAAAATCATAACGTAATTTGACGTTTTCCTTAATCTCTCCTTATTATCCAACATTTTAGCTTATCCAACGTTCTGCCAGCCCATTTATGTTGGATAAGCAAGACTCTGCTGTACCTATCTTAGTCTCTATGTAACACATCATTAGACGTATGGAAAATCTTGAATAAAACATGGGTTTTGATAGGGTCACAATCTACAACTAGCAGATATGTAATGTAGTTTTAACCCCAGCTGCACTATCTTTACGAGTCCAATGCATCTGATATGTCTTGTTTAAAATCCTTATTAAGCCTAATATATTGTATTCCATCTACTTGTAAATATGGTCTAAACAGCACACAAAAGTGCACAATGAGACATGGTTGCTTTGAAAATTCTCATCCATCATTTTCTCAAAAAGGAAATTCATATTCAGCTAGTGAAATCTATGCTAAATATTTGACCATCCTGTACATAAACACTGCACTTTGGCAGGTCAATTAATCACACTTCCTTCAGTTGTGAAATAAGCACTGTTGCTTGAACCATTGTCAAATTGCAATGGTTCATAGTATCAGAGGCTGAAGATATGCCTCTTTACTTGGGGTGGAAGTCCAAGAAGAAACATGAAGCCTGATTTCTTACTTCTGGATGTGTCGCTGTGGTCTGAACTGCTTTGTTTTTTCGGAGTATTTCCTCATAGCCTTTAAAATAGATTTTTTTCCTCTTTAGAGACTCAAATGGAGCTAATGTTTAAAGGGGCAGAAGTTAAGGTACAGGAAGTATTCATCAATATGCCCATGTTTGTAGAGGTGCAGTTAATCTGAGGTATAGACTTTACTTGTGGCTTAAAGCTCTAGCTATAACCTTTTGCTTTACATCAAAGTTTTGTTTTTAGGGAATTTTCTTTTTTTAAAAACGGGCAGATATAGAAATAAAAACCCATAATTATATGGTAGCCAAGGCCATGTAAAGCAAACAGTCAAGAGGAACATAACATCTTGGGCTGACTGTAAAATGCAGTTCAATTTTTGCAAACTAGTTCCAGTTGAATCTCTTAAGAAAACCACAAAGGTCCGGGGGGGGGGGGGGGGAGAGATCTGCTACTGCCAAATAAGCTGAGGTTTTGAAACAGACCCTGCATGCTACAAGATATTATTTATAAATATAACATGGTCCCATTAGGTATTGATATGATGCTCCAAATACAGGATCATGAATGTTGCATCCAAAGCTGGTCTTGTCTAATGATGGGAGAAGAGGAGAGAAAACAAAAACTGTTGCTTAAAAACTGCCGTTCTGTATTGTCCACTTGGAAAAAAATTCAGACATAGCCAGTTGAAGTCTTTAGAAGGTGACAAAATTCAAAGAACTGCGGCATTTAGTAACAGTAAGTAAATAAAAGAGTGGTCAAGAAAAACAATAGCCCATGATAAGAAAAAAGAAATCTCTCATCAACCATAAATATAGAGTTACTAGAACAATCCTATAAATATATGGGCAGGATTCTAAATGCCTATAAGAATTTGGAATTAATTGAAGGTTAGGAAAAAATTCTAAGGACTATTTAATTTTTTTCGTGTCAGGAGCGACTTGAGAAATTGCAAGTCACTTCTGGTGTGAGAAAATTGGCTGTCTGCAAGGACGTTGCTCAGGGGACACCCAGATGTTTTACCATCCTGTGAGAGGCATCTCTCATGTCCCCACATGGGAAGCTGGAGTTGACAGACAGGAGCTCACACAGCTCCCGGATTTGAACCACCAATCTTTTGGTCAGCAGTCCTGCCGGAATAAGGGTTTAACCTATTGCACCACCGGGGGCTCCTATAATAACAGTACCCTATATACTCATATATAAGATGAAAACTTTTAGTAAAAAAATTGACCTAAAAAACCTGGATCGACTTATCCATAGGTCAGTGTGAGTACTGCATCTTAATTCTTATCAAAAAAAGGAACTAAGAAGCATGGCAAAAAGCAGAAACTCTGTCCCAGGAAACCTAAAGGAGGACCTCCTTTATGCTTTCCACCAAGGTGTTGCTTTTGGCCTTTTTAATACTTGGGCAGGGAAATGATGGCATCTTGACTCTTGAGTTGGCATTGGTGATTTCCCCACAGAATGATTCACAACTGATCCGAGCATCACTTCAAATTCCATAATGTAGGCCCCAAAACTTGCCCTCAACAAAAATGAATCATATGGTATTTACTTCTAAATAAATATATTTAGAATCACAGATCTATGACAGTTTCTGACCTGCATTGCAGTTATACAGATAAGCTCCTAGATCTGAGATGAATAACCAGATGTATTTGAGGTGGAAGTCCCATAATTTCTGATCCCTTGCTGTAGACAACATCTGTTGGGAGTCCAACCTCACCTAGTCAGTTGGATGTTCTGTATTCTTTTCCTACATCCTAAAATGTCCATTATTAGTACTAAAGATAAAGGATTCCCCTGGACCTTAAGCCTAGTCATGGCCAACTCTGGGGGCTGGTGGTCATCTCCATTTCTAAGCCGAAGAGCCAGTGTTGTCTGTAGACGCCTCCTGGGTCATGTGGCCAGCATGACTGAATAGAATGCCATTACCTTCCCGCTGAAGCGGTACCTATTGATCTACTCACATTTGCATGTTTTCGAACTGCTGTTAGCAGAAGCTGGGGCTAACAACCGGAGTTCACCCTGTCCGTGGATTCAAACCATTAACCTTCTGACCAGCAAGTTCTGCAGCTCAGTGATTTAACCCGCTTCACCGCTATGGTTTGTTCATTATTAGTACTATTGAACTATTATTAGCCCCGGTGGCACAATGTGTTAAACCCTTGTGCCAGCAGGACTGCTGACTGACAAGTCAGTGGTTTGAATCTGGGGAGAGAAGGTTGAGCTCCCTCTGTCAGCTCCAGCTCTCCATGCGGGGACATGAGAGAAGCCTCCCACAAGGATGGGAAAACATCAAACATCCAGGGATCCCCTGGGCAACATCCTTGCAGACATCCTATTCTCTCACACCAGAAGTGACTTGCAGTTTCTCAAGTCGCTCCTGACACAAAAAAACAAAAAGCTAAAAAGGTCTAATTAGTATCCCACACTTTAAACGTAAGCCAGAAGACAGTGGGAATGTATACATTAAAGTGGAGTAAAATGGATTACAGTAATTAATTTGTGCTATGAGATTGCTACTAGTTTAGGCAGCTCTAAAAGGGATTAAGAAAAATGTATGAAGGACAAGACTATCTGTGACGGTTATGCATGGCAAATGTATGCTACTTCAGATTCAGATTCAGAGGAATAATCCTTTCAAATACAAGTTGCTGGGGAGCAACAGGAAGAAAGGCTATTGTGTTCAGGCATTATTTGTGGGCTTTGCAAAGGCGACTCATTCCTTGTTGTGGGAAACACGATGTTTGACTACTATAATCCACTGGCCTGAACTATATGGGACAGACATTAATATAACTGCCTTTACTGAAACAGTGTAAGATTAATCTTCTTCTAGGAGTACATCTCTTATTTGGAAAAATATTAGTAATATTCTTTTTTCAACAGATCTTGAATGTATTAGAAGAATTTTCAGCCTTTAAGTCAGAAGATTTACAATATTAGATAATCAAAGACACCTACCATGGGAATGATCCATAAATAAAAATATATATGATTTGTTAATGTGTAAGGCAGTACAGAATAATTAAGAGTTCAGTGTTTTCTAGATGCTCACAGGACATTTAATGGAGAACATATAGTATGTGGATTTTCATTAGGTAGTTGTTTGAGTGCCAGTAGGTAATTAAATTGAAATTACATCTGAGACCGCTCATTCACAGTATGCTTCCAGAATCCTTTGGTCCAAGCATCATTTGTTTCCAGTGTTTCAAAGGAAAGTAAAGAAAAATGCAACAGAGCCCTGTTGTTTAGACTATAGTCTTATAATTCACCTGAGAATAAATCCCGCTGAAAAAGGCATTTTGCCTTCTTAGGCCAATCAATTTCCCCCTACTATTCCACTCCTCTGCAAAGGTTGCAGGGTATGTGTGCCCGGAAGTGTATGCTTCTGTGGATACACTAGTCATGGGGTACATCTACACTATAGAATTAATGCAGTTTGACACCACATGACGATTGCCATGGCTCGATGCCATGGGATCATGGGAACTGTAGTTTAACTAGGTCTTCTCCGTCAAAGGGTGCTGGATCCTTACCAAACTACAATTCCATAAATCAGGGCAGGATTCCATAAACCAAGGCAGTTAAAGCAGAGTTTAACTGCATTAATTCCACAGTCTAGATGCACCTCTAGTTATACCCTATGAGAGTGGTTCTCAACCTTCCTAATGCTGTGACCCCTGAATACAGTTCCTCATGTTGTGGTGACCCCCAACCATAACATTATTTTCATTGCTACTTCATAACTGTAATTTTTCTACTGTTATGAATTGTAATGTAAACATCTGATATGCAGGATGTATTTTCATTCACTGGGCCAAATTTGGCACAAATACGTAATATGCCCAAATTTGAATATTGGTGAAGATTGGGGGGGGGGGGGGTTGTTTTTGTCATTTGGGAGTTGTAGTTGCTGGGATTATAGTTCACCTACAATCAAAGAGCATTCTGAACTCCACCAATGATGGAATTGACCAAACTTGGCACACAGAACTCCCATGACCAACAGAAAATACTGGAAGGGTTCGGTGGGCATTGACCTTGAGTTTTGGAGTTGTAGTTTGCCTATATCCAGAGAGCACTGTGGACTCAAAAAATGATGGATCTGGACCAAACTTGGCACGAATACTCAATATGCCCAAATGTGAACACTGGTGGAGTTTGGAGAAAATAGACTTGACATTTGGAAGTTGCAGTTGCTGGGATTTATAGTTCACCTACAATCAAATAGTATTCTGAACCCCAGCAACAATAGAATTGGACCAAAATTCGCTCACAGAACCCCCATGACCAACAGAAAATAATGTGTTTTCTGATGGTCTTTGGCGACCCCTCTGACACCCCCTTGCGACCCCCCGAGGAGTCCCGACCCCCAGGTTGAAAAATGCTGCTCTATGAACTCTTACAGGCTTCTCAGCTCCCTTTCCCACCCATATGTGTTAGAGTAAAAGAATGGATGACTTCAGAAAAGACCGGCTATATCTTATACCAGGCATCCTCAAACTGTGTCTCTCCAGCTGTTTGGGCCTCCAACTCCCAGAAGCCCTAATGAGCGTATTCAATTGTCAGGGATTCTGGGAGTTGAAGGCTCAAACAGCTGGAGGGCCACAGTTTGGGGATGCCTGTCCTATACCACCGTTTCATAATGAAATAGACATTATGTCTTAAGGCAAAATGTTTAATGTACCACATATAAAATAATGGTACACTATAACAATAACAACAAAGAACATGAGTGCTTGGGAAGGAAATTGATTCCTAAGCACTATGTTATTGCCATTAACATTAACTTTGGCCGAAGAGTACAAGCTCCATGCATTTTTTAAATACATAGATCAACACACAAATGTTAAATCTAAGAGAGAATGTCCTCTATCAAGATGCTGCCTTATCTCTGAAATCTGTCCTTATGTTTTAAGTACCAAAGGCCATTCCACTTCTGATTTCAAAACATTTGCCAAAGGAAAATAATCATATTTAACCCATGCAAGCTCATGCTGTTTCTTCTGTAGACCATCTTCAAATAGGAATGAATTAAAAGTATTACTCACTCTGAGCTTCCGGCCAAACACATTGACTTTGCCTTGGGCTTGTTCTTTCCGGAACCGCCATTCCACTAAATTCTGCCCATTTTCTCCCGGAAGAGTCATGTTTCTTTTGGCTACAGTTGGATTGGCTGTGCCAGCTAAAACATGTGGCTCTGTCTGGTAATGTGTGTCAAGGCCACTGGCATAGATGATTCTGAGGGATCCATCATATCCAATTTGGTAGTTATTTCTTAACTGATCTGAAATGTAACAAAAAGGCCGTATACATTGAAAGCTCTGGCTTCTTACAAAGATGAACCGTAATGGAAATCAAGTCAGTTTTCTGTTGCTTTTTACACTCTGCTAGGCATTTTGAATTCTTCAGCTTTCATGCGGCCTCTCAGCATTACTACCTGGCTGATATATTTGCTGGAAGTAAGAACAGTTATTATTGGAACATTTCTGTGTGCTTCTGCATTCACTGCACTGGAGGTAATTCCTGCATGGATAGAAGCTTGATTCAAAGGTTTTTGATCAAGGTGAATGGATAAATGTAATGCTTCATTTGCAGTTGGTTGTAGATACCAATGAAAATATTTGGGTCAGTTACATAAGTAAGGTTAATTACACACCCTAAATATAGCTAACCCACTTTCCTAACCATGTTTAATAATGAGTTATAATATTTTTCCATGCTGATATTCCATTTAATACGTAAGAAATTGGATGATATCATATGTGGATTACAATCGGGTTTTAATCCTTTTATTCCCCACAGAAAAAAAAATCTATTCAATCTGGTTACTGTACCTTGGACCATTGTGTAGAAAGAATCAATTGACGATAAGTTTGAAGTGATGCTGACATCTTCCTCTCTGCTCGATGATTCAATGTCAACTGTAATTGCCCTTTCCATTTCCCCATGTAGGTTGGTGACCACTCCCGTTGGAAATGTGACATTAGTTAGCCGCCCTTCACTGTCGTAGCTAGAACAGGTAAAAAGAAAACAGAACAATAAGAAGGAAGAACAAATTGTTTTTCCTTTCAGATTAAAACTAACAGAAAATATCAGATGCTAATGTTGTTAAGGAATCCTTGGTTTTTGTGCTTGAGTTATGCACAATGAGGACTTCAAACAAGCTTTGAAGTCATCGAAAGCCTATTTAACACACAGGAGCCTCAGTGGAAGAGAAAACAGATGGATCTCCAGTTCTGCATATTATTCTTTGAAGTGTGACCAAATCCTGCTGCACATCTAATTTGCCGTTTCAAAGGGAACATGTTTGGTAGGGATAAATTGCTTCACATTCTGAACTCGCTTCCCATAATCAGGCTAGATTTAGTTCACTCTTATATGAATGTTATCTCAGGGGCTCTTGAGTTTTTTTTTTAAAAGCATGGGCCTTATCTTTTTATGAAGAAAGCGGACCTCTTCCACTTATGTTTCTGGCTGCATTGCGTTCTCAGTATTACAAGGATAAGCTTTACTAGAAGCACTGTTTCTCTGCTATTACCTGGTCCCTGACACTTACGTTGGGAAAAGAAAGTCAGACGAAGCAAAGTGAAATTGTTAATGTAAAATGAGTAACAAAACACAGTTCCTTGGAGCATTCCTTTCCTCATTTCTGTCGTATCACTGTGGTCTTCATCATGTTTATAATAATAATAACAATAACAATAATAATTTTATTCTTATACCCTGCCACCATCTCCCCGAACTTGGGGCTGCTTACAAGGGTGAAACACAAAATACAGATTAAAAACCACACAATAAAACAACAACAACAAATATTTATGCAATATTTCCTTTCTTGAGTACAGGTGCTGATACGTAGAGCAGGGGCCCTCAGACTTGACTGGATGGTCCACAATGTCTCCTCCAACTCGATGATTTTACAGTTAATTGCTATTTCAAAGTTCATCTCAGATCATTAGACTGGATCTACCACACACAATCCAGTACAATTTTTATAACCATATATTTCAGGACTAGTTAACTACCATAGCTTAATGTATTGTCAAAGGCTTTCATGGCCAGAATCACTGGGTTGTTGTAGGTTTTTCGGGCTATATGCCCATGTTCTAGAGGCATTTTCTCCTGATGTTTTGCCTGCATCTATGGCAAGCATCCTCAGAAGTAGTGAGGTCTGTTGGAACTAGGAAAAAGGGTTTATATATCTGTGGAATGACCAGAGTGGGACAAAGGACTCTTGTCTGTTGGAGCTAGGTGTGAATGTTTCAACTGACCACCTTGATTAGCATTTGATGGCCTGATAGCACCAACAGGCAAGAGTCCTTTGTCCCACCCTGGTCATTCCACAGATATATAAACCCTTTATCCTAGTTCCAACAGACCTCACTACCTCTGAGGATGCTTGCTATAGATGCAGGTGAAATGTCAGGCCTCTAGAACATGGCCATATAGCCCGAAAAAACCTACAACAACCTACCATAGCTTAGTTTTTAATTTCGCAACTAGCAGTTCAGGAAACTACTAGATAGATTGTGTTGACTTGCTCCCTTAGACCCACTTTCCTTGCCATTGCAGAGCATCATTGCAAAAGCACAATGATATAATGAAAGCTGATGACACAATTTCCTTGATACTTAAAATACTGCAGAATAAACTTTCATGAAACTGCTCTGAAATGGAAGAGCTCTACAATTTCTAGAAATGTCTTGAATACTCACCAATGAGACCTAATAAACCCTATTAAAACAATTACAAATGTTTGCTTTGGTTTTTTAAAAGTAAGCCAATGACAAGGTGTTATCTTGAGATACCAGAAACATGATTTAATATTTAAAGCATCAAATCACACCTTTTCAAGATCCAACTAAGTCATATCAGTGCAAGTATTGACTATTGTCATTAACAGCTGATCTGAAATTATATTGTGGTCACTGGTTTCAGTCTTTATCCTTTTTCACAGTGAAGCCACAATGAAACTTGTCCATTTCATATATCATTTCCAAAAAGGGTGATTTGTAAAAATGTCAGGCTGATATAAAACCTATATGAAGCATTTCATCACAAGTTTTCATTTCATTTTTTAAAAATTTAATTCTAATTCTTGACATGTATCAGACAAGATTCAGAACACATTGCGGTTGCTGTACTCATTTTTACACCTCAACTTTAATTTTTCTATTATAGATTCCATCTGCCTGAAGCAAAGTCTGAACACAGATAGGAAGAAGGAAAATGGATTTTTTTCTGTTCTTGTTAGAAAAAACCTCTGTCCTGCCTGCCACGTGCAATACTTCTGTACAAGGACAGCTTCTCTATAGTAATAATCATCTCAGGCAGTTGACCTTCTGCTCCTTTAACAACTGGAATTCTCTCTTCTGATACCCATCCTCTTCAATCACATCCACACCCAGCTTGTTATTTATTCTATTTTGTACCCAATCTTTTACAACTGTGCCTGCAATAATAATAAAAAAACGAAATTCCTGGAATCAAAGAAGTATATTCAAGCCTAATTTGTCTGATTTTATTTATCACATTTTATTATCTGGCCTTTCTTAAGACAGAGAAACAAAAAACTGGCTCCTAATTCTCACAGCCAAATCTAGTGTGGGCAGATGCTTTGAATGCATACTGCTATTTTTGGACATAACCACAAAAGAATTACCAAGTGCTGGAAGAAAGGGCCTTTTTCTTTCCTGGCTACAATTACCATGGATGACTGAGGAAGGAGGGCACAGTTCACACTGTGAAGACACTTTGCAATTCACACTTGCACAGAGGTCTAGGGCAACTTCACAAAGTCTACACAAAACTGCCACAGGCTTCTGAGCAGACTCATCGTATCATGGCCTACACAGTACAAGTCGATACCACCTGTACGTCTTAGTATTTGCTTGCCTACAGTAGCTATGCCCTTTGCTTGAACCGTCCCCCCCCCCACTTTCTTAGACAAGAAACTTGATAAGATTTAATTATCTTAAGTTACAGGTAGTAGATTTCAGCTATACATTTGGAGAAAATTCTTCATGGGATGAATAGTTTGTCAATTACATAGAATCCTGCCCAGCTTGGTACTACCAATGTTCTAGTAATAAAATGTTCTGCTTGTAATTTCTCCTTCCCTGGCCAATGAGACACAGACCAAAACAAACCATATGGGATCATCTGCTGGTGAGAAATAGCACATCTATCTGAAAGCTCTGTGTTGTGGTACATTTATTGGGGGGTAACATTGCCCATTAATTGCTGCCTCATACCTTCTCTCCCTGACGTGGAGGCAGCCCAAAGGCAGACAGTTTGTAAATGTTGTCTACTCTTGTGAAAATGGGCTTGGCACCTGCTGCAGCTTCTCTCTCTTGCCCACTTATCACTTGGGCTTCCTCCCTGCCTCCCAAGCCATCTCCCGGCTTCTCACTAGCTCGTGCCACCCTCAATTTCTTCCCCGCTTCCCAAGCCATCTCCCAGCCTCTCTCTTCCCTCAGCTTCCTCTTTGCCTCCCAAATCCTGCCTGCTGAGTGCTCCTGAAGTGGTTTCCCATTTTGCTTTACTGCATTACGTGACTGTAATTCACATGCTGATTTTGGCAACATAATTTAGCCAAAAAGTTGCACATTGTAGTCAAGTAAATACGGTATTATTACTCTTCTCTCAACCCTCAGTGGTTGCCAAACATAGGTCTCCTAACACCATGAAGTTGGGAAGTCAATCCTGTCCCATAACTCTAGGCCTATGTCCTTCCATATATGATTCTGTTTTAACAATGTGGTTTTTGTATGTGTACATGTTTATGTCTGTAGGCATTTAAAAAATTAAGCATACAGGGTGAGAGTTTTTGAATATATATGGTTAAAGACAGTGAAGTTCCATTGATTTCATTGGAGAGTGTTTCATAACCCAGATAGGATGCTGACCTGATTTTCACTGTCTTCTACTGCACTACTCTGCAAAGCCTCTATTGTAAGAAATGCCTATAGCCAAGTTTTATTTCCAAGTAAACAAATAAGGATCAGACTGCTAAGTGCCATTATTTCATCTTGGAATACTCAATCTATGCTATAGTCAATTTCACAACTGGATCAATTCAAATGAAATGTAGGCAATTTCAGAACTCAAATATTTATTTATTTATATATCTTATTTATATCCTGCCTTTCTCTACCCCGAGGGGGACTTGAGGCAGCTTAAAGATCACACCTCCACAGAACCTTAAAATAACCTGAATTAAAAATTAATACGTAATAAACATAATTAAAATACATTCCAATGTAATCACACCATCCCCTATCTCAATGATGGGCAACCTTTTGAGCTTGGTGTATCAATACTTGCCAAAAAACCGAGCATAACTCGAGTGGGGTGTCACTTTGAGAAAAACCCCATAATGTCATGATATTTCTAATTTAATAACAAAAATATATTATTGTAATATATAACTATTTAATAAACCAAAAACTAATTATTTAACTTACCTGCTTTTTCTATAATGCCATATATATCGGCATTATAGAAAAATGCTGGTGTAGGAGCTGAGGAAGAAATGTTCTTCTTGGGTTGCGGCCCCATCTTCTCTGTATGCAGACGCATGCGGCTGTGTGTCATCGAAAATGGCTACGCGTGTCAGTGCTGACACACGTGTCATAGGTTCACCATCATGGCCCTACCTGGTCATTGTACTTTTCTATAAGCTCAATTCTACTTAGAAACATACACACACACACACACACTACATGACTGTTAGAATATGACAACATTACACCGTCACAGCAGGGTAACACAAATCAGTAGCACAGAACTAGATGGTTGCAACTTTACAGATTTACCACCAGAACCCAAGTCACATACTGGAAATAAGTGCTCCTGATGTCAATGTAATCTATTAATTAAACACCTAATTGAAGTGGACTAACTGAAGAAATCTTGTTCCAGGAAACAATTAAGTCAGAGAGCTCACAGGTTGCAGTATATGAAACCAAAAATACATAGAAAACACAGGTGGGGAAACATTTTATAGTCTGGGTGGGATGAGGGAATTAAGTGTGGCTGATAGGCCAAAAGCAAAATGGGCAGTGACAGATGTATTAACTGATGTGCAACAGATTCCAGTCACACAAAATACGGTTCAGTTCCATGCAAGAGATTTTGGGTATGCAAATTACAGCACTCCAAGGAAAGAGGAAGGAAGGAAGGGCATTCTGAACAGAACTTCTCCCTTCCCAAGAGATAGCTTTTTCAACAGTATGTTCATTACACACATTATTCCACAAAGACAGCAAATAGTACTATCCTACTCTTTCTTTCCTTAATAGATTTTCTGTAGTGAGGGAAAAGATGCAGCAGCGGGGACACAATTCCATTAAAATCTCTCCATACAGAAGTCAAAATACAGTATGTATATTTGTCTGTCTGTTTGTACCACAAAGGCTATTGCTAGGTAAAGTGGCCCTCTGTGATGTCACTGGGAAAGAAAACTGTATGAGGGGAAGGCAAGAAAGAGCCATAAAGGGATCCTGCACACCATTGCCATGAAGACATTGTGAGGTAGGCCCTTTCAGAGTGATAGAAGGGAAAAAGTAGATGGGTAGCGTTCCCAATGCCAGGTATATATGCTAGTACAACTATATTAAAAAAAATATCTCTACCTCATTTTTGTTTAGATACAAGAGTTTTGGCCTGCTGTTAGAAGAATAACAAGGAAGTTCCAGAATCTAGAGGCAACCACTGAGAAGGCCCTCTCTTGCCTGCCCACAAACCATTCTTGCAATAATGGCAGGATTGCAAGAAGGGTCTCTCCTGAGGCTCTCTGAGCCTAGGAAGGTTCATTCAGGGAGAAATGATCTGGGAAACAGCTTTGATCTAAGCCATATAGAGCTTTATAATGAGCATTTACTTGCTGTCTATGAAATGGATTGTGTGACATATCTTAAAGCTCAATGTCTATCTTTCTGCTTCAAGCACTTGTGTTTTCTTGGCCCTAAAACTTTTATAATTTTTCTGGGTTGAGGTTCTATCCTGTTTAACCTAAAATGCTGTTCCATTTCTGATTAGTTTGCATCTCAGTTACAAAAAATGTTTAAATTTAGTGGCACGTTTAATAGGTTCCACTCTTACACAAGTCAAGTGCGCGCCATAACTCTAGCCCTATGTTCTTCCAAGTCCGTTTAGAACTGGCTGGAATTATATGCCTCTTTGCAGCACATGTCTACTTACCTCTGCAAAACCTTTACAGGGGGAATACTCATTCCCTACCAGTGATATAGGAATGTCAATTAAAAAGCCAAGACAACACTAACTAGGATGTTATCAAATAAACTGAGTTTCTATGCATTTATATACTCTCCATGAATGACAGAAGTGTTTGAAACAGCAAATCTGGTAAACGAGGAATGGGTATTTTCCTATAGTAATAGTATATAAATCTGACAGCAGAATGAACAATGCTATTTATGTAGTCGGTGAACACAGTGCTGAAGAAGCTTCACAGCATCGTTCTACTGTCTAGATAGATAATGTGTCAAACAGGCAAGTTCTGTGTTGTATAGAAAGGAACAGAATAAAAAAGGAAATTATACCTCACTTTTGCACAGCACTGCTTGTTCTTTTGCTCCATGTTGACATGTACTGAAAATCCATCATTATGTGGCAATTAAAGTTTTTCATCATGCTTGTTCGAGCCATTAAATGGAAATTTGCATATATATATCAATTAGCATGTTTAATGGGGGAAAAGAAATCGCTGGTTAAAGTATTTCCCTAGCGTTAGTAAGCCTAAAAATATGTTGTTTTTTAAAAAATATTGTTCACTTGAAACAAAAAAAATGAAGTTGAGCTTCCTATACCCAAACTGATTGGTTATTTTGATATTAATCAGCTACACAGTAGCCTGTAACACTATTCGTTAATACACGGGCCTAGTAATGTTGTGAATACATGCCACAACTGGGACAACATCCAATAATGTCACTCAGCAGGCACAACAGTAGACTGAAGCCGGATCAAAACTGACATTGATTTTTGAAGTACATTATACCAATCATTTTCCCAAAGTATTTTCATACTTAATTCTTTTGACACTACTTTGGTAGCCATATCTTGTATAGTTTCTTCACTATCCAGTATTTAAAAACATATAGAAATACAAGTTTTGAAGATCTGGGGCTATAATAAAAAGAGTTTCTCTAGTACCATAACAGCTATCAAGATTAACAAAACAAAAGCAAGGAGAAAAAATATTTTATTTTCAATGTTTTCAACTTGATGCCTACAGCAATTTTAATATATTTATTTTCAGCAAGTTTGCTTTGCTCGCTTAAGTTGTTATACTACAAACAATAGCATTCATTATGAAAACAAAGCTACCAGTACTTGCATTGTAAAGTTTTGCTGTTGGGTGTCTTCAAGTCTGTTCTGAGTTATGGTGGCACTAAGGTGAAGTTACCACAGGGTTTTCTTGGCAAGTTTTGTTCAGAAGGATTTTGCTATTTATCTGAGGGAGAGAGAGGGTGTCTTAAGCAAAGTAATCCAATTGGTTTCCATAGCTTGAGTCCAGATTTGGCCATCAGGAGTCTTGGTCCAACACTCAATGCATCATATCATGTTGGTTCTATAAGGAAATATATGAAACTATAGCTACACTACACTAAATAATGTTTGGTAGTCTGTTTTTATCAGAATTGTAATTCTAACTATAATGTTACTATGATTTTATAGACAGTTTTATTTTGTTTTGTTTATCCTCCTAGCAATTTATCCTCCACAGCAATGCTATGAATTCACCATTATTTGCCAAGGCAACCATGTATTTCACTTCTTCTAGAGTAAGTTGAAAATAAACCCATTTCAAAAATGGAAATAAAGGAAAATAATTAGTAGCTTTACAGGCCAAGACAAAACATTTCACTTCATTGAGGGATTTAAGTATAAAAGAGGGCAGCCTCTCCCTCTGAATTCCATACCAGTGAGGAAATGGCTGGACCTCAGGAAATAAATAGGAATATTAATGGTAACACAACATGACCTGGCAGCTAAGCAGATTTTTAAAACCCTTACTTTAATATGATAAAGCCTTTGTAAACACAATTGAAAGAATGCTCATGTGCCAAGCTAAATTGATACAAGGTCAAAAATAATTTGCAAAATGTTTGTCACAACCTTGTTGACAGGATTACCAAAATAGAAAGAAGAAAAATACAAATATAATACAGCACGAGGAAGAACAGATTTGAGTCCTTGGGGATAACTGGTGAAAGCAAGAGAAATGCACAAAACCTGAGCTACATGCAATAGCCAAGATCGTACAGTGCTCAGTGTAATGTAAGAGTTCCATAGACTCCCCAGTTACCACCCCAAGAACTCATGATTTTACTTCAGAGTGACCATTGTGTAGGTGGTGGAGAGTAGGAAAGTGGCTCAGAAAATCATCTGGATATGCAGATGCAGATTGATGACATCTTCTGCTGAGGTCTGCTGGTGTCTCAATGGATGATGTCACTGGTGTTTATATGGCTATGAGGCATGCCCAGATGCTTCCTGGATCTCTCACACTCTCCACCAGCCACAAGTGGAGGCTATTACAGGACAAATATGGGGGCACTGGTCATTGCAGCAGTGGAAGAGAATTCCAAACTTCATATCAAGCAAAGGTAACCATATGCAAGTGTGATGGAACCACTATCAGTGCTGTCCCTGCAGTTCAAACCCCTCAACTGCCACTTACATTGCCCTTTTATCCTTAGGATCTCTCCCTTGATCACTTGGGTCTCAAGGTAACCTCTATACTGGATAGGTGGCTGTGTTGATCAGTGGGTTTAACATGGTAAAATATGACTGGTTCTCCTTTTATATTCTTAAATGAAAACAGACACAGTTGGAAAACCCCCCAGTAAAATGTATTAAATAATAATAAAGTTAAACATGACTCTGAACTCTTTCGGGGGCGGAGTTACCATGGCCGGTTGAACAGACGTCTTTCCTCCAGCTCTTGTGGAAATATAAGCAAATAAGCAGTGAAAATGGATGGATAATTGTCCTTTCTGGATCAAAAAGGAGGCGAAAGTCTGGAGCATGTGAAAAGCCCAAGAAGGTAATTTATTACCAATTAATTGCTTTGATTTATGAGCCTTGGCAGAAGATAGGGCGGCTGCCGAAAGCTGCCTGATAGTGAAAGTTGCTTGGAAGCTGCTGAAGCTGCTGAGTTGAAAGTGAAACCAACTTGCTAATTATAACTGCGCACTGACTTGGAGAAGATAAACAGCTTGCAATTTAAATACAATACTAGAAATATTGGAGTTAGTGACTTAATGATCCGGGAAGGCAAAATAAAGATTAGAGGCAGATTCCTCCTTTGAAGAAGGATCGAGCTAGTCTCGTCATATTAAAGGTGAACCCTCTTGGCATTGCAAGGTATATTTGAGTAGGACTTTCTTGTACTGTGTGCTGTGTAGAACGGGAAAACTAAGTAATTAAAAAACTGATGAAAGCAGGAGGAGTAAAGCTGAGGTTGAATGAGAAGGAAGAAACAAAGTCAGGATACCCCAAAGCCAAAGCCAAAGCCTCTTTGGTTGCGTTCCAAGCCTTCAGACAGATCGCTGTCAAGATTAGAAAGACTGGAAAGGGCTTCACAGCCCCCTGAGGAAATGAGCACTGTCAGGAGAAGTCCTCCCCTCCCCACAATTAAGGGAAAGCAGCTAAAACGAACACCCCCCCAAACCCCCCCTCAAATGGAAGGGGGGGGCAAAAGGGGGAGGAACTATTTCTACCTCGCTGCCATGTTTAACAGCAGAGCCAAAAGAAAGCGGAGTGAGCAGTGAGAGGGAAGAATTGGGGATGGGCAGTAGTCAAATGCTAAGTAAAATAGCAGAATTGATTAAAGGAGAGGCTGAAAGACAAACAAAGGAAATGAACTTGAATTTGAACCTGATGTTTGATAAAGAAAGAGAAATAAGGAAGGGCGAAATTCAGGCATTGAAGCAAGAAATTCTGACCAGCAATAAAGAAATGAGAGCAGAGTTGGATGCGGAACGAAAAAGCTCAGATGGAAAATTTCAGACAATAAGAGAAGCCCTGGAGATTGCACAGGGAGAAATACGAAAAAACAAAGCAGAAATTGAAAGAAGTACACAGGAACAACTGGTACTCAAACAACAAACGCAAAAAAATGAAAATAGGCTCTCAGATGTGGAAAGAAAGTTTGTGTACATGCAAGACAACCAAAGAAGAAACAATGCAATAATAAAAAATTATCCAGAAGGAAACAAGAAAGAAGATCTGAAATCTGAGATCTTGAAATGGTTGCAAAAGATTTTGCCAACACTAAGCTGGTCAGAACTGGATATTGAGAGAGTTCATCGCCTTCCGGCTGGAAGAAATAGAATAATTCCTAGGAACATAATAATTCGATTTCACAATTTCATAAAGAAAGAAGATTTGATGAAAATATTAAAGAAAAATCCAGATCTCCTAAAGATGGGTGACTCAAAATTGGAAATATTTAATGACTACTGTCCTGAAACTAAGAACTGGAGATACTCAATGAAGCCTATTACGACGCAGTTAATGAAAGCTGGAATTGTGTACACCTGGGGATACCCTATCTTTCTTAAATTTCAATGGAAAGGCAAGAGATATAGAATCGACACACTGGAACAAGGTTATCAACTACTGGAGGAGCTTGGCATAGTAAGAAGACAAGAGAGAGATCGAAAGGAAGAGGAGGTGAAGGATCCGGATGGAGGAGAATTGGAGGAATTAATCGGTGCTGTTGGAGGAATCGAGATGTAAGAAGAAACTATACACTGCAATCAAGTTTTTTATTGATTTAAAATGAGCACTCGGGGGGAGGGAGACTCTGGGCCACAGGATGACTTCGCCCCCCCTCCCCAATTGGGAAGGCCGGGGGCCATGACTGGGACGAGAAGTCCCGAAGATTGGAAGGGGAGGAAGGGGGGAATGAGGGAAGTGGGGGGATTGGGGGGGGGGGGGGAATGGGGAGAAAGGGTAGGGGAGGGAAAGGGGCAAGGGTTCACGTTGTTTCAAGCCACAAAAAAGCTTTTAAAGGGAAATGGAAATGATGTCCCATAAATTAAGAATTTCAACACTTAACACGAGAGGGTTGGGGACGGTAATTAAGAGAAGGCGGATTGAATCTCTACTGAAGAAGGACGCAGTGGACCTCATCTTCCTACAGGAAACACATCAAAATAAGCGGGGCTCAAATGAGCTAAAGTCGAGCTGGATAAGGAACTATGAAACATCTTTTGGGTCATCAAAGTCAAGAGGAGTAGCAATAATAATAGCAAAGAAATGTAATTTTGTCATAAACAAGGTAGTGAAAGATGAAGAGGGAAGATATATAATAATATATGGGGAAATAGGGGAGGAAAAATATGTATTAGTAAATGTATACGCACCAAATGTGAAACAGCAAGAATTTTATGAAAAAGTGTTAGAGCAAATAGAGAATTACCATCAACAAAATGTAATATTTGGAGGAGATTGTAATTGCTGTATGGATTTAAAGAAGGATAAAACTACGATAGCATCAAAAGCTAGAAACATTGAAACAACGGAATTAAGCAGAGTAATGAATAAATGGCAATTAAAGGATGTGTGGAGATTGGTAAAAGGGAATGAAAGTAGATATACATATTATTCATCAGTACATAAGGTGTATACAAGAATTGATTATATTTTGTCTCCAAAAATATGACAAGTAAAGTGCTAAATGCTGATATAGGTATGATTAAGATTTCGGATCACGCTTTGGTTTCAATTGAGATTGCGTTGAAATGTGATTATGATGAAATGAAAAGGTGGAGGTTAAACACAAGAATACTAAATCATAAAGAGATAGTAGATAAAGTGCAAGCAGAATGGCAAGAAATATGGGGCTTCAACGAAAAGGGGGTGACAAAAGGAGTTCTATGGGACACTATGAAAGCAGTGACCAGAGGGTTATGTATAAAAGAGACAATTAATTTAAAGAGAAGGCAAGAAGAAAGGAAAAGGAATTTAGAAAGAGAAATAGAAGAGATTGAAAAAGCATATGTAATAAAGAGAGATACACGAATTTATGCTAGGTTAAGAGCAAAAAAAGAGGAATTGGATAAAATGGAAATAGACGAAGTACAAGAAAATTTAATTTATTTAAGGAGGGAATATTTTGAGTTTAGTGATAGGAATTCAAAGATCCTAGCCAAATCAACACAGAAAAAGAAAATGGAAGGAACGATAAACATGATAAAAGATAAAACAGGTAAATTATGTAGAGCTATGAAAGAAAAATTGAAAGTATTTGAGGAATTTTATAA